>OU898282.1:136518574-136799533 GCA_918026665.1 Diabrotica balteata
GGTTATTACTCATATTAAACCTTTTTTATGTAAATGATTTGGTAAATCTTTTAAACTGTACCAAGCCGTGTCCCGTTAAGGATGACATGACGTGTGTTTCAAGGTGGAAGGGTCCATCCACAACCCACACACAGTACCCTTAGGGGCGTCGTTCTCAAAAATATAACCATAGCTCCTTGCCTAAACTAAAGTGCGACAACCTCATACGGATTAGTCATGCGGTAGGTCCACTTCAGAGGCATCACATAAATAGCACATTTTATCTCTCTGTCTGTCTTTCACTAGCGCTCTATCTTATCTTTGATGCATATTCCTCTCTAATATTTGCCTTGTCTTCAGTCTTTTCCCTCATAGCTACCTGCATTATGGTATTTGCACCTACCCTACCCACTTTTCTGTGCAATTCGTTTTTGTC
The DNA here is from genome assembly GCA_918026665.1 of Diabrotica balteata. Classification (NCBI taxonomy): domain Eukaryota; kingdom Metazoa; phylum Arthropoda; class Insecta; order Coleoptera; family Chrysomelidae; genus Diabrotica; species Diabrotica balteata. The sequence goes on from OU898282.1 coordinate 136,518,990, forward strand.
CTCGTCGAACATTTTTCACTCGAATACAAAGCCACTCCACAGTTTGTGCAGCTTCCATCCGCAACCTTCCCTATCCGTTCTGGGTAGGCCCGAAAGAATCCGTGCCCTGTTAGGAACTGGGTGAAAAAATAATCAATGTCATTGCACTTCACCCAGTCTTCGATATTTGGAATTAATACGCACGTCCAGGCCGCCCTATGTTCATTTGCCCATTTTTCCTGACACTCCTTTATGCTGCTATTCCTAGCTAATATTTTCAGCTGCTCATTCCTTCCGTAAGTTTCCGTCCTGTTCTGTACCATCGGGTGGCCCTTAACTGTATTTTATACACTTATAAATATAAGTTCAGTCAACAGTTACATCCTTTATCTATGTTCCAACGATAATAAATTACTTCCACGTTTTAAATTTGTAAAAGATTTGGCCTGTGAACTAATTCAGCCTCATCTAAGGCAAGGACTTGAAACAAATCTTCCCCGAGACCTTAGATAGAGATTTTTTTTGGGAATAAATCCCGAAGTGCCTGTCGAGTATATCGATGACAATGTTCCAGATAATAAGCTTCCCAAAAGAAAATTGTGTAGCATTTGTCCATCATCAAAAATGAGGAAGAAAAATTATAAATGTGTGCTTGCTCAAATGCTATTTGTTTAGTAGTTAGTATAGCTATTTGAGTGAAGTAGAAAGGTTTGCGTTACCTGTCTTCAAAATTAGTAGGTAAGTAGCTGTGGTATATTTTTTGTTTTATTTAGAAATATATATCCGTACCTCGGAGGTAAAGGACACTATGTCCATTTTATTACTTTTTAAGGAGAGCAGTTTTAACATTTTTTAAATTTGTAATCAGTAATATACTCTAAATATTTAAAAAATGTTAAAACTGCTCTCCTTAATTACGCCTAATAATGTGTTTTCTATAACACATTTTGTTTTATGTAAGTATTATGTATGAATAAAGTTTTTTTTGCTGATTTATTACGTAATATATATATATATATATATATATATATATATAAATATATATATATATATAGATATAATCGAAAACCTCTCTACCCTAAGGTGTGAGGTAAATACAATACAATACAATTACAGGTTACAGATATACATTACATCTCAAATCCAATGAAAATATTTATTCTATTAAATTTATTCTATTCTGTGCACGAATTTGTCCATTCTTTCTTGTTTTTTTGCCTTATTTTGAGCTTCTGATCATTCCAATCCCCTACTTTTCAAAATCTGCCCTACTTCGTCATCCCAGGTTTTCCGTGGTCTGCCTCTAATTTTAAACCTTTTCACCTTAGCCTTCTATACTTGCTTAACGGGTCGGTTGTCGCTCATTCTGCACAAATGACCAAACTATTTTATTTGTTGTGTTTCAATAGCATGTAGTACTGATTCTGTGCCCAGTTCTTCTCTAACATCTTTATTTCTTATTTTGTCTCGTCGTGTTATTCCTTTGACTCGTCCTTAGATATTTCATATCAATGGCTTGTATCTTGCTTTTTAATTGCTTTGTTAAAACCCAGCTCTCGCTTCCGATATATCAAGATTGGTCGGAATACTGTCTTATAAACTGTCATTTTGGTTCTTCTGCTGATTTCCGGTTTACCTATGAATGCTCTACTAAGATTATGGTACACTTTTGAAGCACTACTGATTCTTTCTGTTATTTCATTTTGCATGGTACCTTCTCTGTCTATTGTAACCCCTAGGTATTTGAATGCATCTACTTGTTCTATGAGTTGTTGGTTAATTTCTATGTTAACATTTCGATTAGTTTTCGCTATTAGCATCACCTTGGTTTTCTTAACATTAATCTTCATGTTTCTGATTGCCAGCTCATTATTCCAGGTATCTATATTTTTCTGGAGGTCCCTTTCGTTGGAAGCGCATAACATGAGATCATCTGCGAATGCACACTCAGCTATACCAACCGGTCGTAGTTTACTATATCCGATATGTACTTTGTGTATACTTGCTTTTGTTTCCTTAATTATGTCGTCAATAATCAATATGACTAGTGTGGGGCTCATAACACCTCCTTGTCTTAGACCCTCGTTTATTGCAAACATCTCTGATTCCAAGTTATCCTTACGTACATAAACTCTTGTTATTTTGATACAGACTTTTGATAGCACCTGTTAGTTGATGGTCAATATTTCTATTTTGCAGACTTTTCCAGACTGCTTCCTGGGACACTCTCTCAAATGCTTTCTCAATATCTAGAAAAGCCATATATTTATACGTAGGCCTATTTGTTTTTGATTTATTTCCTACAGGTCAATTAAGGGTAATAAAATTGCAGAATTGATATCAGTTTTACGAATTCGGATAATGCACGTGTTGTTTGTACCTTATTTTTCTTGGAATATGGCTATTATGTTTTTTGAAAAACCTTTCACTAGTGTACAGTTGTTCGAATAGTAAACTTGTGCAATTTTTAAACTAAAAACTATGGTTGAGAAATTTGCTAGATCTGTTCAAACTGTTACTTTGATTGGTAATGGAATGAATCAAATAGAAGTGGCCAGACAGCTTGGAGTTAGTCCCAGTTTATGTTCCAAAAAATTTACCAGCGATTCGTAGAGACTGGATCTCACGCACGATGGCCAGGATCACGCCCAAAAAGAATCACAACGGTCAGAAGAGACCGTTCTTTACAATGCACTTCTTTGCAAACTCGGTTCTTTGCGGCTAGATCAATCCAAAACAGTTTTCAAAATACTCACGGGAACTTTAAGCACTTCGACCGTGAGAAAAAGGTTGAGGGAATTTGGTCTAAGGGCTCGCTGTCCAGCAACAAGACCTTGTTAACAGCAGTAGATCGGCGACGCCGACTACAGTTTGCTAGAGACCACGAGCATTGGACGATGGAAGATTGGAAAAATATTTTGTTTAATGATGATTCCAGGATGGTTCTTTATGGCTCAGATGGTCGCATCAAAACATACATAAGACGTGGGAAACGATATGCTGCTTGCGTTCGACGAGTACTTGTTGCTTTTGGAGGAGGTTCGGTAATGTTTTGGGAGGCATTTCATTCAAGGACCGTACTGATCTCATATTTATTGACAGAGAAACGTTGAATACACACCGATACATTACCGAAAGTCTAGACGAGCATGTAATGCCTTTTGCTAGGTTTGTCGGCGAAAACTTTATTTTTATGCAAGACGCATACACGCGCGGCCACACGTAGCCAGGATGGTAACGCAATATCTGGAAAGTGTCGGTATGCCAAAAATGAACTGGTCGGCACAAAGTTCAGACTTGAACTCAAACAGAATACCTGCTCCAATAAATCGTGAACAGCTTCGGCTGGCGCTCATGGAAGAATGGAAAGCTTTTCCTCAAAACGACATCCAGAATTTGATCGATTCAATGAAAAATCGAATGAGGAATGTAATTCACAATAGAGGTGGTAATACACAGTATTAATAATCACGACTTAACTGTAATTTTATAAAGAAAACAGAAACAATGTACAATGTTAAATTTTTCAATAAAATCATTATTTTGGAAGCAGTTATTTTTTGACATTTGTAATTTAAAAAATGATTGCATACTGCTTTAGAAACATATTCTTAAACATTACACAAACATCTAAAATGACAATCACCTTTGTGGTATGCTTCGTAAAATTAAATTTTTTTTATTATTAACATTTAAGATTTTTACAATCTGTTTTGCAGTGAATACAATATGTAAAATTTTTTGTCTTTACATGACAGAGAGATGTTAGGTCCAGTGAACAAATCATCACGACACAGATTGGCTTGTTTACCGGTAGTATGCGCACATACACTGTTACGAAAATTGATGATGAAATTAAAAAATGACAAAAATTTTTTCGGTCTTTTTCGTGACGCGAAGTGTACTTTGGTTAACTAATTTCATTTTCGTTTCCAAATTTGTTAAAATTTAATTTAGTAATTCGGATATAAAAGTTTTTGTTCAGATTTGTTAAGCAGTGTATGTCAATAATATACAATATCAACATAATCATTATTATTTATATAGGAACAAGGTTTTTGTTGGATATTATATCAATATTTATAATTGCTTAAGAGAATTTTTATATATACATGATAGAAATCACAGAATTATTGTTAAGGTCATTCTTAATATTGTAAATAAACAGAACAAAAGCAGTCAAAAGTAAAAAATAAACTTGAAAAACTAACTTTTTCAGATTTTAATTATTAGAATGGATAATGGTGTTGTAGTTTTTATCACTACAATTAATTTTAGAACTCTTACCTATATAGAATGATATTTCTTGACTCTCTATACTATCCTCGAATATTTTATTCTTGAGTTTAGGTAAGTCCTTGGAAGTTCGTATTAAGTCACCGACTTTATTAAAATCTGTATCACAATCCGCTTTGTTTTCACGATTGTTAACTGCCTTATTATCGACGTCGTTGTTATCGGACGTATTTAAATACACTTTTGAATCCGACGTTATTGTCACCCGATCCCCGACATCCCTTCGCCGATTTTTCACATACCGTGTCGAATTTTGCGACACTAGACTACCGGACACAGAACTATTTCTCGAATGCGAACCAAGGTCCATTTTAAGTTACACTGATGCAACTGGTCAACCGCACTTTGTTGCTACATGTTAACAAATTGTTTGGGTTTCGACTAACTAAACACAAGACACAAGACTCATTTGCTGTATGTAACCTTCCTCAAAGCAGTGTTGGTATTTTTGCGTCACCTGACTGCTAACTTAACTTTCACTTAACAAAACGCAGGCATTTTCGCTTCAAATTTTACGAGAGGATTTGTGCGCTATCAATTTAGGCTACAATACAATTACTTTATCACTCTGTTATCTGTTTTAACAATGTAATAGACAACAATATTAGATACGTCCACGGTTGATCTTTGCTTAAGCATGTTTATGATATACAATAAACTTTAATCAGAAAATGTTGTTAATAGAGGTTGGCTAAACTGTTACAAAATATTATTTATAATAACAGTTTTTCAGTAAGCAAAATTAATTTCAAAATTTGAAGATATTTGGAATTATAAGAAAAACTTGACAAATGCTTTAGCCTCTTCCGTCCCAGGAAATTTTTTGTTTTTTAATTTCTATATTTCGGTGTGTTTTATGTTACATTAGGCATCAAGATAAGGAAAAATAATAGTTTTTTTTATGGCAGCCATCTTTAAAATCCAATGTCTCCTATGGGCGACATTAGGTTTTAATATAATCAAAAATTCTCAAAAGCAGTTTGTGTTTTATAAGTAACATAGCCATGATTTTTTATGAATACATCGGAAATAAATACACAACATTAGTTATATCATTTATTAACTAATAAAATATATATAAGGAAGCCAAAACAACAATTAAAGTATATGAAGGAACAAAATCATTACAAATAAGTAGAGGCGTGAGACAGGGTGATACAATATCACCGAAACTTTTCAATCAGGCTCTTGAAGATACTTTTAAAAGATTAGAATGGAAAAAAAAAGGTATAAAAATTTGTGGACAACGCTTGAACCATTTAAGGTACGCTGATGACATCGTATTGATAACCGATAAAAAAGAAGAATTATTTGAAATGATGAAAGAACTAGACGTAGAAGCTGGAAAGATAGGCCTTAATATGAATTACAGCAAGACCAAAACTATAACAAATACAGATGAAGACATCACAATGAGAATCGGACAAGATGAAATAGAACAAGTTAAGGATTATATATATCTTGGTCAAACTATAAAACTTAACAAAGAGAACCAAACAGCAGAGATCAAGAGACGAGTTAGACTGGCATGGGCGACATTTGGCAAACTAAGCTACATTCTTAAAAACAAAAGATATCCACAGCATCTTAAGACCAAAGTATATAATCAATGCGTACTCCCTGTTCTTAGGTATGGCTCCCAAACGTGGACATTTACAAAAGCAAACATGGACAAAATCATAAAAACTCAAAGAGCAATGGAAAGACAAATGTTGCACATAAGACTAATGGATAAGAAGAGAAACGAGTGGATAAGAGAGAAAACAAAAGTGAGGGATGTTAGACAAGAAGTTGCAAATTGAAATGGAGATTTGCCGGACACAATATAAGACAAAAAGAAGACCGATGGAACAAAATTCTTATAAGTTGGAGACCGTGGAATATAAAACGAAGCAGAGGAAGGCCCCCAAATGGGATGGGCAGAAGAATGGAAAAGGATTGGGGTGGCCTATGTTCAAAGATGGACCGAAGAAGGCTAATTAGATAGATAGATAGAAAAAAATGATAAAAAATAACTAGTAGATAATGCACTGGTGTCAGTTCATTCACAACCTTAATGCTGTTTCGGTTTTCTTGGAGGTAGAGGAACACCTGACATGTAGAACATAGATTGTGGCTGAGTTGACGCACTGGTCATAGTTTATGGTATACATTGGAGCAGTTTCTATCTTGTTGGATGCAGAGGAATACCTAGCATGTAGAACACCTGATTCTGGCTGAGTTGGCTGAAAATCCTGGCATTCGGCATCTATTCTTCTTGGCTGGGATTGAGATTTCTGGTAAATGCAAAGTGTGCTTTTTACGGAGCAAGCCTGGAGGATGAGATACCCTGGGTTGCTTCCGAGAAGGGAGCAAGGAACACTCATAATCTGGATCACTATCCTTCGAGCTCTACTGATGACCATGGGTTAGGAAATATGCATACTCTTCTTTAAAACTAAAGATATCCATAATATATTTTCTTTGGGTTCCTTAAAGTCGCTGATCTCGTCAATATTCGATCCATGATGCGGAAATTACAAAGTTAAATATATGCATGATAATTCTGACTGCCCCCATTTCGTAGTTCACGCAGAAGTCCTGTAATAACTTATCATTCGGTCTAAGAAGTCAATGCCTCCCATATTGGCATTGTAAATCTTAACTATCAAAGGTCTGTTGACTTCAATGAACCTCATTTGTATTTTACACCATCTTCTAGCCTTATTGACAGGTTGTGAGCACCTCTCTATTTTTTTCATCAAAATTACGGCTTTATTATCAAACCATTTTACAACAGACACTTGCCCGTCTGATCTTATAATCTCATCAATTGCCCTCTACCTTCTTTTTTCAAATCCGTATCACTTAGCTTGGAGTTATTGAGTATTCCTATTTGTTTTAAAGTGCCAGTAACCTATAGCTTCTCTTTCCGAATGTAATAAATCTAAAAGATGTTCAGAATTAAAATATTTATCCATATAAACTGAAACTACAGGAGGAAACTTACTCAGAAGCTTCAGCACAGCCTTACCAACAACATCTAAAAGTTTAAAAACGTTTATCATCAACTATAGGGTCACCTTTTCCCTGGAGAAAAAAGGAGATATCTTTAAATGCTCTAACCGCAGAGGAATTACGCTTCTAAATGCAGTGTGTAAAATATTTATGTACTATGTCACTAAATTTTAGAAAAACACTGGAATATGTCATAGATACTCATCACATATTGTACAGACTACAAATCAACCTACGACTCTGTGAATGAGAAATGTTTAAGGCAATAAAAGAGCTAGGAATACCAATTCAGTTGGTAAATCTAACAAAACTAAATCTTAAAAAAGTTGAATGTAGAGTACGAATTCAGGCTGAACCTGAATCTGCCTTTTATTTGATTAAAATTATGTAATTTATTTGAGCATTCAATCTTACATCACTATATTAAGATAGGACATTTGGATGTAGATAGGTCATGTAATGCGGATAGAACAAAATGACCCAGCAAGAAAAAACGCTCCTTGATAGACCCATTGGTCAGAGAAGAAGAGAAAGACTTCGAACAAGGTTCCTTGATAACATCCATGAAGACATGAGAAATATGGAAATACATGCTTGGCGGAGGAAGGCGATGGATAGGGACGACTGGAGAGAAGTTCTTGAGGAGGCTAGGACCATCGCAGGTCAGGTTGGAGACCCTGGGAGGCTGTCTTGTTAAATACTTGCCGATATTGTTTAGGCTCTTGTTTCAAACTTGGACTTTAATACTCAATTGTAAGAAGCATTTTCACGACTCTTTTACTAGTAGAGCACTGAGCACTGTTAATATGGCAGTTAATAATAAATTAAATAAATACGTATTGCGTGCGCGTATTTAGCCGTCTAAATTTGGCAAATACCGTAGAATAAGAAAACTTTGATACCGCTATGGATGAGTGCTATAATGTTATATTTTCTCCAGAAAATAACATGAATATAAACCAGGAAGTTGGGAAAACTTGGGACACATTATAAAAGGTGAAAAATACGAACTTTTATGGAATATAATGCAGAGCAAAATCAAAGGCAGAAGAAGCGTAGGAAGACGTAAAATCTAGTGGCTTAAATGACTTCCAATTTTCGATAGGAGCGAAACTTGAAGAGGAAGAAGAAAAAATCAAAGGTATAATGGCAGTTACAAAATAAGCGTTACGCCCAGCTCTACACTTCTCTCCTTTTTATTATTGTAAAATGTGCAGTTACGAGGTTGGTCGAGATCGGTCGACTTCTTAAAAACTCGTTTATGCGTTAATTTACTCATTTGGAAATTACGGGTAAACCTGTCCGACCTACGTAAATGTTTAGCCATAATAAAATTATAGGTATTATATCGAACCTTGAAATATTTGTGTGGTCACCATTTTGTTTCAACTTTATAGTGAAGATCTAGTTGTTGATGGTTCCTTGTAGTTGTTGAAGTCGCTCCATATGACAGTTAAAAATATTATACATATTGAATACCATGTCCTATATTTCCAATATTTAATACTTTTTAATTTGTATAGCAAGATTATATGTATTGTGCATGTACAAGTGAATAAGAACTGCGTGAGGTTTCAACTACAATGTTTTCTAGTACTACTAGAATACTTGGTAGAATAGTTGAAGAGACACTTCTAAACAAATAAAGGATACCTAATGTAAAGGCCCATAATGCAATGTAAAGGATATTAACAGTCGTAATTAATAAGAATCATCGCAGCTTTTGTACCAGGTCACCTCTCACCCGGCTCGTAAAGCATACGAGTATTTGAAGGCAAAAATCGATTTTATAAGCCATCCTGCATATAGTCCTGACTTAGCACCGTGTGATTTCTTTGCACTCACGAGAATTGAACATAAACATCGCCATATAGGTGCTTATATGACGGCGGATGTTGCGGTCGAAGAATATAAGAATCTAATTTCTGAGATACCTTTTTGGGACTGGCATAAATGCTTCGATGATTGGTTTATTCGAACGCAAAAGTTTATTGATATTAAAGGGTATACTTTGAAAAACAATTTAAGCTGATTTTTCTCAGAAATATATTTTCCTTGTATTATTTGTGCAAAATGTGTCTGAAATAGAGAAATAGAGAGCTCAAAAAAATGCATAAAGAAAAAATGCAATTACTTGTTTAACATACAATTGTTTATTGCAAATTAATTAAAAATGGTATTTAAAAATATGATATTTGAAATACTTGTCGTCCGAGACATCGATTCAAAAAAAAAAGAGCAAAATTGGTTAACAGGAAGCCGAGAAAATGCAATTTTTAGCACGCGCTATGATTTTGAACTCGCCGATTCGTTTTTTATTCGTTTTTCGATAAAACGGTTTTTTATTTATCTTTTTTATGGATGTTGCCATGAGCGACATTTTACGCGAAAACGGTTTTTTATTTGTCTTTTTTTATGGAAGCCATGAAGCGCATTACGTAAAACTTTTCATATAAAAAGTACTTGACAAGACGAGGGTATTTGTTTCAAAACAAGCCCTCTATCACTTATGGTTACACGGCAAATGTATGCCAACTTTGACCTTCAATGTCGGCAACTAGTAAGCCGAATGTATCCTTTTTTTTAGTAAGGGTCTTTTAATGTTCTTTAAGTGTATAAATTTTAAAATTGATATGTTTAAAGCTCGTAAAGTTATTCAATATGTTTATAAGCCTAAAAAATGTTTAAAACTTTTAAAAAATTTCTAGGCTCTCCTAGTGAAACCGATTTGAATTTTACAAAAAGCGTTTGAAAATTTGAGCCTTTCTTTATATGTCAAAAACATTTGCAACTATCTCAAAGCCTTATTTAGGGCCTACTATAAATTTGAAAATTTGCGATTTTTTTCCAGTAGGCTGAATTGCAAAATTATTATGCAAAAAAAATATTTTCTAGGCGGAATATGGCGCTTATAAGTCAAGTTTAGAAAGTCGAAAACAATTTAAAGGATTAACTTCATTTTTTTGTACTTTTTTTTCAATTATTGCTATTTTTTCAACAATAAACATTAAATTTTCAATTTCTAGCTAACGAAATTACACAATATTTCGTTAGCTAGAAATTAAATTAAATTAAATTAAATCGTTAGAATTAAATAACGAAGCTTTTGACTTGTTATAATTTTTTCTTTGGGATCAATATTTTCCGAATTGTAAACGAAAATAGGAGCAAAAAAATGAGAAATTTTCAAATTGTTTTCAGATTTTGTTAAATAAAAAATTTAGCACAGGGTTTGCGACTGGTGCATATCGTGATTATCGATATTGGGCATATCCTGAAGGGATTCCAGCAAAAAATAGCTTCTTATGGAAAATGTTCAATCCAAAACAGATCCCGTCTAGACTAATAACAAACTGTAAAATGTCACAACGTACTTTCAAAAACTGCTCTGTAAATGTTTGTAAATATGTCATGTAAAAACTATATCTAAAATAAAAATAATCCACCCAGCTAATAACCCTAGGGGTTAAAAAACCACCTCTAAAAATCAAAACGTCACAAGTAAATTCTATTAAAATTGTGGTATTCGCTCTGTGCGTGACTGACACGACACCTACCGCCTTTTTCTGACAATTTTGGAGTCCCAATTTTCAGGTTAAACATATGACATATGTTTGACATTGTTAAATACATGCGAAATTGACAATTATTAATAAATTAGTTTTTTAACTATATTTTTTCAGTTCATGTACAAAATAAATGTAGTATTAAAAACTGGGTTTCTCAAAATTCATTATAATATATCTTTTCAACTCCAAACGTAAGAGAAAGGGAAAAATCTAGTACTGACAAATCAAGTTTTTCACGCAAAAGAGCATATAATTAAAAACAATAATAGTAAAAGTTATGATATAAAAGCTAAAGTCATCTGCAGTTAGCTTGAAGCCTTATGAAATATCATTCAAGGTAAATTATTTAAATTTTTCCTATTTCAATTGCGTAAAAATGAAATTATGTGATATTTACTTTTTCATATTAATAGCAGGAATTTATCTTTTTCTTTTCTCTAATTTATATGTAATCTTTGGGAACCTATAAAAACTACACTCACTGTTTTTGCTATCATTAACACAATTAAATACGCAACATGTATTTGCACACATTTTTGATAAAATTTATGCGTAAAAATATTTTGTCCAATATTCCAATTTTGTCATATTTCGCCGCTATGCACGCTGGCGTCGTTTCAATGTACCCCTACCATGGTCACGCACGGAGCGAATACTGCCATTAAATACCAGTTGATTTTTTTAAGAATGTTAAGAAAGAATGTACTGAGACTGATTATATCAATAAACATTTCGATTTGGAACAAAAATTTTCCGGGGTGGAAACCGAAACGTCAACTAACAATTACAATTATAAAATATGTTTTGCATTACAATTAATTGAGGCTCAATTCCTAATCCCATATAAACATAATATTTATCAATAAACATATTAAGATATTGTAAAGTCTCGAACGACATGTTTTAAAGTTCGTAAATTCGTCACGAAGATAACAAACCGATGACTAATTTGTTAAATGATTTTTATTTGTTTTAAAGACAATGACTCAACCGCATATGTGAGAATGTGAGAAAGTAGGATTGCAGATTTTGTATATTTCCTTAAAAATTGGTTATTTTTGGAACAAATGTTTTATTCATTATACTGTTATAAAATTATTATTTTTGCCATTATTTACAAATACCAATGAATATGATCAAAGAGGTTGTATGTCCAATCGGGATATCGGTTTCAAAACATTTTTAAAAGCTCCAGTCGTCACAGGCGAAAAGTGAAAAATCATAGGAACAAGCTGAATTTTACGGAGAATATTAACTTTAAAACCCCACAAAGGATGCAAAAAAGTTTACCACTTTTACCCCCGGGCTTAAAAAATGACAACGATACCTGTTGATTAATACGGGCTTCTTCTTCTTCTTCTTCACGTGCCATCTCCTCTAAGAAGGTTGGCAACCATCATGGCAATTCTCACCTTCGACGCCGCTGCTCTAAAGAGGTCAGCAGAATTGCAGTTAAACCAAGCTCTCAAATTATTCAACCAGGAGATGCGTCTTCTGCCGCGACTCCTTCTACCCTGTATTTTTCCTTGCATTATTAATTGCAACAAGTTATAATACTCGCCCCTCATAACATGTTCCAGATATTGAAGTTTTCTGACTTTAACTGTATTTAAGACCTCTTTATCTTTACCCATTCTTCTCAGCACCTCGACATTCGTGACTCTATCTACCTAACTTATTCTTAAAATCCTTCTGTAGACCCATAACTCGAAGGCTTCCAATCTGTCCGAAACATCTTTCTTTAAAGTCCAAGCCTCCAACCCATAAAATAATACGGAGAACACGTAGCATCTCAGAAGTCTTATCTTTAGAGAAATAGAAATGTCCCTGCTGCAGAGTACTTTTTTCAGTTTGTTGACAGAATTTCTTGCCTGTCCTATTCTTGCCTTAATCTCTTCGGTGTAATCATTAGGTATTTTTCATTAATTATTGTACCCAGATATTTATATTTTTCAACTTTTTTAATTCCGCTAATAAAATAGTGTCGTCGGCAAACCGTATATTATTGATTGGTCGGCTATTTACTTTTATTCCCATAGTTAGTTCTTCTAGTGCTTCCTGGATTATTTCCTCTGAATACAAATTAAACAAAGTAGGAGACAGGACACAGCCCTGCCTAACGCCCCTCTCAATCTGTATTTCATTTGAAAAGACGTTGTTCTCTTTTACCACAGCGATCTGATTATAATAGATAGCGCTAATGATCCTGATGTCTCTCATATCTAAGTTTTTCTTTTCAAGTAATTCGATAAGACGATTATGTCTGACTTTATCGAAAGCTTTGTTGTAATCCAAGAAACACATATATACTGGCTGATTAACACCCATGCACCTTTGCACAAGTACATTCACGGCGAACAGGGCTTACCTCGTTCACAGTGCATTTATCTTGGCTGCATTATCTTTAAATCTTGATTTATAATAACTAGTAAATTTTAAGATACCTTCCAAACCCTCATCCATTGGAATACAAAAAGTTCTATAGTGATACTGAAAAGACTAGATTTTTAGCCCCATCATAGATAGTTCCGTGAGTACTAGAGAGTCCTCACAGGTTAAGAAAACTAGAAATGGGAAAAGAATGCTTAATACAAATTTATCATGTTTACCTCGCATTTTTATGTAATATTTGTCTATGCTGATAAATATTCCAGTAAAATACTATCAACAGAGATGATGATACACCAACCATCAACATTTTAATTTTTAATGGTTCTAATTGGAATGGTTTAATTTTAATACTCTAATAAAATAAAACAATTATATTTTTTAATTTGTTTATTCACCCATTTTTTCATTTATTACAATAACTTATTATATAAGCATCTAAATTACATATTAAAAAAATTATCAACCTGTTATAAAATATTTTTTTGGTGCTACGTAACAAATGATTGACAATAATAGTTAAGACTATATCTAAAATATATTGTTGACTTTTTAAACCTTTAGTAAATTTATTTACCGCCATCAATACAAGTCTTGAAATAGTGAACTCTTAGAAATGTCCCTGCTTTAACAAGGTTAAATATCTATAGATTAAATTTCATTATTGTTGTTATAGGGAGAAAAATTTTGGAAACTATATATAATACACTAATATTAAACCTTACTGCCAAAACAATATACCATTCAAAACAGTAATATTCCACAAAATCTATTTAAATTGATATAAGGTTGAATGCTTAAATAAATGAACTTTCATCAGAAAAAGGCAGATATCGCGAGTACAGTTTTATTAATTAAATCTTGCCCAAGTACTTTCGTTTCCTAGAGCATCTTCAGAAGCGTTTCGTCGATAGGCCACAAAATATTATAATTTGGTATTTAGATGAGAGATTAGAAAAATTGTTTGAAAATAAGGAAACTTATGTTTTAAATGCATACAAAATAATTAATATATTTGCATATCAACAGAAGGAATATTAAAATTTAGTGAATATTATGTGGTTTTCCATTAAACTTAATAATTAAACCTCAAGACTGTAAATATACAGTCATACAAATATACTCAGCCTTTGGCTTTGTGCTGTTACCAAGGAACGAGCTTTCGATTGTCATGAAATTATCTCGTCTGTTATCAATGTCCTAGTGATATTACTACTGATAACAAGTTGATGCAAACTAAATAATACACTGGTTAGACCCATACCGCTACAAAACGCGGGTTTATTCTTGCAAATTTTTTTAAACAAATTTATACAAACAGGTACACAATTTTATTTCTTAGGCCGCGCGATGCACCTGTGCCTCGCAATTCAAAATCATGTTTAGAAAGAAATTTTGCTATATTTAAGAAATGCGTTGTTTTTGTACAGCATTTTTAAACGAAATTATCGAATATATAACGAATATTATTATTATGGCGATCAAGGTCTTAGCCAAATAGAGGCTATTGTCTACATGATCGAGACAAACGAATTCATCCATCAATTTTGGAAAAACAACCTACTAACAACTTTTTTAGAATTTTTAAAACAGTAAATTCCAAATTAATTACTATTTAACTGGGAATAAGCCACAATTAAAGATAAAAATACGTTTATTAACGTTTCAATTTCCACTTCGGAAATCGTTCTCAAAATATAAGCTTCAGAACAATAGTAAATTCCAAACGCCAAACATTATGTAAAAATGTAATTTTCATTACAATCAATAATTGTAGCTTAATCTCACACAAACATAATACTTAATCGTCAACGATTATTTTAATTTCCTTATGAAACCCATCAACATTTTTGAATTACTTTTAAGGCAAGCGTAAATTCCTAGTCTAGGAGCCACGGGGGAGGCACAAAAAAGGACTCAACCCCCTGGCTTCTAGAGTAATCTGCCTTCACACTAGAACTCAAAAATACGATAAAAATTATAACGATTCAAAATTGATTCAAAATCTGTGTATTGCTTTTAATGAGTATTAAGTGTATCTTGTTTTGAATTTCATTTGAGTCAATTAACAATCTTAAATTAGTTAAATAAAATGCTAGTATTTGCGAGATTAATTTTATGATTTAAACTAACATTTACCCAAGTTTATATCTCTCAATCTTGTTTATTAATATTAATAACTATGTATATCATCATGGGTGCGAAGCTCATATTCAGTAACTTGTTTCTAGACTTGATTAAATAAAACCCGCATACATAGTAGTTCAATCACGGTCTATTATAACAATTATGTAACCATTGCCCATAAATTAAGATCATTATATAACTGTAATCAATACTGCACAATGTAGAAAAGTGTTAGTACGATACTTTCATAAAGAAATAAAATGTTTAACAATTTAAATTATTATACGAGGACGTAGAATAAGAAAATTGTATCAGCAACTGAACAAAAACAGATAAGAATTCAAACAAAAGATGTGGAGAGATAAGAGGGGTAATATATTGACAAACAGCAAGAAAAACTAGAAAGTTTAGGGATTCGTTCAGGTGGCAGTCAAATATTCATCATTTTTGATGTTGAAATATTAAAGTTTTAACTAAAATAATTCGCGTATATTTTTTCTAAGCTATAGAAGCTTTCTTGACACCTTCTCCATATATTGGAGTTTTTCTGAAAATTTATTCAGATACTTTAAACTTTAAATATAATTGCAGATGGCATATTTTTGTGTATTTATCATTATTAATACTAAATTCTGTCAAAAGTTGATTCTTTTGCTCGCTTTATGTTAAGCTTGGAGTAGACTTGACAATAAATTGGAAAAGTAACTTGCGTAGTCAGCCAGCTTGCATGTATACTTGTAGCAAGACAAAAAAAGTGGAAATTGAAACGTCAAAATACTAGGGCGATCCAATAAGTATTTAGCCTACAAAAAAAAACGAAAATTTTGGAAAAGTAGCAATTTAATTTTCAACATAGCCTATTTTTAGCTCGATACACTTAACCCAGCGATGCTTTAACTTCTTTAACCTGTCTGTAAATTACGTTTTCTCGAGATCTGCAAAGTAGGCTTCCGTAGCGGCAATAACCTCCTGTTTCGACTAAAATTTTTTGACCGACGAGTGCTTTTTTTAAGTTTAGAAACAAAAAACGTCACACAGGACCAAATCTAGAGAATATGATAGATGAGATAACAGTTCGTAGTCCAATTCGACCATTTTCACCATCGTGACAGCGGAGGTATAAGCATGTTCGTTTTCATGGTGGAAGAGCACTTTTTCCTTTGCTAGGTATAAAGTCGTTTTTCTGCAATTCGGCATCGAATCGGCCCAATAATTCGATGTAGTAAAGCCCTGTAACCGTTTTGCCATTCTACAGATATTCGACGTAAATCAACCCTTGTGAATCCCAGAAAATGGTGGCCATCACCTTTCCGGCCAATAGGAATAGGTCTTCGCTTCCTTTGAAGCACGTTCGCCGGGTGCTGCGACTAATTCGGCTGTTTCTTGGTCCCTGGTATGTACCAATCAATTCATGTTTCGTCAATGGTTACGAAACAGCGTAGAAACTCCTTCTGATTACACTTACATAGCGTCAAACACTGCTCTGAAGTGGTCTCATGGTTAAGCTTGTTGTCCTGAATGAGCAAACGCGGCAATCATCGCGCCGACAGTTTTCTCATGCCCGAAATTTTACGCAGGATATGACATACTCAGTCTTTTGAGATGCTTAATGTCTCAGCTATCTCCCGCACCATTAGTCGGCTGTCTATCAATATAAGATCGTGAATTTTTGTCACGTTATCCTCACTGGTAGCAGATTTCGGCCCACCTGAGCGTGGCTCATCAAAACCAGACGTGCGATCACGTTGAAACTTGTTTGACCAATTTTTATTATTGCCATCGAAGGAAAAGAGTCACCGTACACAGCATCCAAGCACTCTTTGATTTTGCTGTGCGATTTTCCTTGTAAAAACAAGATTCGAATTACCATGACCATGACTTTATATTACTTTTAATACCACCGCTAAAATTAAAATTATTGTTTTGTGACACAAACTAAAAGATCTTTAAACAATTTAAGTAGCTTTTGTAGTGTTTTCCATATTGTTTACAACTTTATTCTACAAAAACATTTTATTCAGACTGTGGTGAGTTAATATTCAAAAGCTGTTATAAAAAAAACGCTAAAACTATTTAATAATACGAGTAAGACAATCATTTTGTGCCTAGCCTATCACAGTTAAATATTTCAAACAAAAACTACTAATAAAATATTAGATATCGATTATACGTATTATTTTCTGCACTTTTCTGTCCAAGACTAGTTTGTTAAAAATATACACAAAGTTATGGATTAGTATGATAAAATCCAACGTCTATCTATTTAGTTTCAAGAATATCTTTTCTCTATTTAGATCAACATGATCTTTTGTCATCTTATCTTGACATTCAACCTATATTTATTTATGTTTTCTCATTTTGGCATAGATAAATGCAATATGTGGACATTTCTTACTCATATATAGATTGCAATATCTTCAGTTTTAAGTTTGTCCTTTTTTGCCGCTCAATTCATACTTTAGAATATTCACTTTCGGAGATTTTGAAGACAGAATGATATTCTTCTTCGGCCTGAGACTCTTCTTTTGGCGATTTTGTCCTGTATTATGAGGTGAAAAAGGATATAATTCTCTTGTTCATAGCTGTTACAATTGATTTTACTTAGATTTCTGTTACTTAGATACTACTGATGTTTACTGTAAACTATCTAAATTTCAAAGCTTCACCTTATCATACTAATTTATAGCTTTGTAATTCTATATTATATATAAATGCTTGATTAATATTATGAAAATTATTCTACTAGAAATGCTCAATTTAATATGCCACATGTATCTCAATTCCGTATATAATAAATATACACTGTAAATATAAATATCATTTGACAAAAATGACAGGTACAACACATTAAAATTTGTTACCAACTGTTTAATCTAATTGTTTAATCGCCAATTTGTCAACATCATAAATGATATTAACCCTTAAGTACCATGGCGGGGTCAAAATTGACCCCCGCGTTTTTAATGCCAACGCTTTCTGCTAATTTTCGACCGGTAGGTGATTTATCGATGTACGAAAATTCCGTTAGTTTATCTGTTACTACTGCAGAGTTAGGCACGCATAGGGTCAATTTTGACCCGCTTATGGTATAAGTGTTTCTAGTGCAATTTGAAATGGCGGGGTGTAGTCGCAATAAACGTCCTCTGACACAGAAAGAACTTGAAGAGGAGGCTCAAAAAATTATGGACAATGGACTAGATAGTGACAGTGAGTTTTTAGACCAGGCTAGTGAACACAGTGATCACGAAACAGACAGTGAAGAGGAATGGGACGATGATGACGAAAAAAATTGGCAAATTAATAATTCCGAAACTGGTAGTGAATATTCGGGTGAAGAAAGTGATATAGCTGACTGAAGGGATGTGTTTTATGGCGAAAATAGGTACAAATGGTCTAAAACTTCTCCCACCTTTTCTCGTACGCGTAAGCATAATTTAATTAGTCATTTACCTGGTGTTATTGAAAAAGCTCGAGCTAGTATGCCAGAGAAACCAGTTGATGCTTGGGAATGTATTATTAGCCACGATATATTGCAAGAAATTCTTGAGAAAACCAATGAACGAATAACTAATATGGCTTCTAAATATAATTTACACAATTTATCGTGTCAATATACCAATCATCTTGACATAATTGAATTAAAGGCCTTCTTAGGCTTATTATATTTAGCTGGTGTATTTAAATCCCATAATGAAGATTTAAGGTCTTTATTTGCTACGAATGGTACTGGCCGTGATATATTTCGAGCAACCATGTCACTAAACCGATTTTATTTTTTGCTTGGAAGCCTTTGTTTTGACGACCCAGCTACTAGACAAGAACGTATTGCGCACGGAGATAAACTGGCAGCTATATCCAATATTTTTAATATGTTTATAATTAATTGCCAGTCAAATTATAACTGTGGTGAATATCTCACAATAGATGAAATGCTTATTGCATTTAGAGGAAGGTGCCAATTCAGGATGTATCTCAAAATAAGCCAGACAAATACGATCTGAAAATGCAGTGTTTAGTAGACTCTAAGACACATTATTTGCTAAATGGTTTTATATATATACTGGAAAAGATACACGCAGAGCAAATCCAAAAAAGTTATCCATCTCCACTCTAGATGTTTTGACACTTATTCCACCAATTTCTGGTACAAATAGAAACATAACAGCAGATAATTGGTTTTCGTCCATTGAGCTCATAAAAGAACTGAGAAGCCATAAAATTTTATATGTTGAAACTCTAAAAAGAAATAAAAGAGAGGTTCCTGCTGAATTTCAACCCCAAAAAAAACAGGCCACCTAATTCTGCCTTATTTGGTTTTACAGGAAGCGAGAGCCTTGTATCTTTTGTTCCTAAGAAAAATCGTGCAGTGTTGTTAGTGTCAACTATGCATCATTCCAATACAATGGTTAATGGAAAGCCAGAGATTATAAATTTTTACAACGAGACAAAAGGTGGGGTGGATTCATTGGATAAGAAATGTGCATGCTATAAAACTGGCAGAAGAACTCGTAGATGGCCTTAAGTAATATGGTTTCGCATTTTGGACATTGCAGGATTAAATGCTAACGTAATTTTTAATGGAGTTCAGCAAAATCAAATAATGGAAAGAAGATTGTTTCTAACCACTTTAGGTCAAGAACTTATTAATGCCCATTTAACTCGTAGAGCTCAGCAAACTTGTTTACCGAGAGAAATTCGTAGTGCCATTTTTAAAGTTTCCGGACTTCAGGAACCAATGCCTGCCGCGAATCCAGAGCCACAACGACGAAAAAAGAGGGGAAGGTGTAAAATATGTCCATATTCCAAAAACCAAAAGAAAGAAAGCTCATCGTGCGATAAATGTCGAGATTTTATTTGCAAAAATCATTCCCGCATACAGACGTTATGCATAAGCTGTGTTGAAAATTAAGGTAAAATCATGCTTGTCATTTTTGAGATACGAAATCTAAATCGATTTTTTTTATTTTAGGTAGGTAGGAGCTATGATACCTAGATTTCACCATTGGATATAAAAAAACTGCACATTGTTATTATTTTTCTTATAATTCTAGAAAGTGCATAGCTATGTTAATTTGACCGAATACAAAAGATTTTTTTTAAATAAAGTTATATCTAATTAACCAAATTCGTTTATTTTTATATTTAACAAAATAATTGAAAATAAAACAAGTCAAAAAAAGAATATTTTTTGAGAATAAGAATAAGAATATTTTACCTGCCATGGTACAAATGTTACTATTTTTGGCCATGGTAGATAAGGGTTAACTTGGTTATTTTCCAGAGTTATACGTGATGTTGCCGAAACTAAAAAAAAATTCCACACAGATTCAACACCAATAAAAAAGAGCTGGTAGACATTTTGTAGAACAGTTTCTGTGCAAATATAATTTGTTAATTATATGTACTGAGGCTCTGAATCCTTTGGTTTAAAGGAGAAGTACTATTTCAAACCTCAAAGGGTTTAAATATCCGCTAGGTTTACTTTTTTTTAAATTTTACGTTTACATTTAATAAAACTAAAAACACTGACCATTTTTAGAAGCATTTATTGACGTATTAGATAGACAATGGTTAATTTCTTTTAATATACACAAATAATATAATATGGCATCTTTGTTTTTATGCACATTTAAGTAATATCGCAAAGAATTTAGAACATTATGGCATGTTAATTATGGACACAATTATAATAAAATTCATATTTATGTTATAGCGATTTAAGAGAAATGGTATCACATGTTGTAAATGACCTAACTTGAAAATCGTGATGCCTGTTTACAAATCAGTAAAAAAACAAAAAAGAATATAAAACAGTAAAATCAACATATCGTATTTATTCTGTTATGAGACAAAGTATACTTTGATATCTAGATCAGCGAATTATGTAAATATACAACAAAGACTGTTTTTACTAATTACTTAAATATTTTGCTAAATATCAGGTTCCTAAGAAGGTAAATTTCAAACTAAAAAAATTTTCACCACTAACAATTCAAGCTTCAAAAGAAACCCTGGTATTATGCTCGTAGTAAAATAAACATTGTTGTCATTCAATGTTACAGTATAAAAATCCTAACTACAGGTACCAACCTTAAAAAAAATATACGACAAAATATTTACTAGTATCAGGCTCAAATTCCGTTGAGTACTTATATTGATAATAATTGAATGAAATTAAAAATAATCTTAAAATTACTTTGTTGACCAAAGAATAGTTTTAGTAGAGAGAGTAAGGGGTAATTTATACCTCGTTTTTGTATGCGAGGATCAGGATTTATTTACGTGTATTTCTCCGGTGTGAACAGATTTTAAGAAGCACCAACCTTTACCTAAATGTCAAATGTCATCTGTCAAAGTTTGAGGTCATTCAGAATATTAGTTTACAAAGTACAGTTGTATGTACTATGACGCTACTCTTGCAATTTTCAAAATAGCTGTTAATAAGGATAAAACTTTAAAATAGAGAAAATGACACGAGAGATGCAAACAACCATTTACTTTAAACTTAAAAACTATTTAAATGATAGAAAGTCCTTGAGAGGTGAATGTAGAAGCAAAAAAATAGATACAAAATTGTTCAATATGTTTACAAATGGCTAAATGTCTGTTGAAAATGATCCGAGTTCTTATCGTCCTTCCAACACAACAACGCTAAAAAATATCCTAGGTACGAGACTATAACCTATAATTTGTGAATGGAACATTCAGAAACTGGTGCGGCATACCTGAGGTCAGTACAATAATAAGAAAAACGGAAGAAGGATCTATGTACATTCGACAACTAATATGAACGGAAAAAAAGAAGAATTTGGGAATGAATTACGCGTGGACCAACTTCATCGCAAAATTGCTTAGACAGAGCGGAAAAATTCACTTAGCATTCGGTCTGGACAACTGACAATTGATCGCTTACGAAGAAAATATGTTACTCTTACCTTAATAATATACTCTGTTACGCAGACGACGCGACGCAATATTGATAGCCCAAGATAAAGATAGTCTGCAAAGACTGGTCCACAGATTTAATATAAGAGCAAAAAAATTTAATATGGCAATTTCATCTCAGAAAACCAAAACAAAAGTAATCAGAAATTTATGGTATCAGTATTGAACAAGTAATGGAAATAAAATACCTGGGAATTACAGTGTCTAGCTATGGAGGCTTGGACGAAGAAGTGAGAGATTAAGTACAAAAAGCAAATAGACTGAGACTTAATAACACTATATGGCCAAAGCGACACATAACACTGAGATGAAGTCAAGAATTTTTAAAACCAGTGTAAGACCAATAATTCCATATGCCACAGAAATAAGACTTAAACATAGTGACAACGCAAAGGCTACTGGAAACGACATAAATGAGAGTACTGCGAAGAATTACTGGAAATGGACACAAAATAGAAAAAAGAATGGAACAACCACATCAGCAGAATGGAGAAAACCCGTGTCGTTATAATAGCAAGAGATGTCACCAATCGACAGAAGAAGTATCGGACAACAGCGCAAAAGATGGAGTGACAACCTTCCATAGAGGTATTAATCCGCCAATAAACAAGCAGAATATCTTATAATGAGGAAGAAGAAGAAGAACTTTCAAACCCATTTGTTTCCATGGACTGTTACTGCTGATAGAAGTATACATACTTCATGCAGTAGCGCACCTAGAATTGTCCCCTGGGGGGGTTTTGGTTGGGCACCGAAATTTTTTTATGCTACCTCCACCATTTTAAGTCCTTAAAATTTGTAAATAACAGTGTCGGAATAGGGTCTTGGGGGGGTTTGACCCCCAAAACCCTCCCCTGGGTGCGCCACTGACTTCATCTAATTTACATACCGTTGCACGTCATCGGCGTCATAGCCCGTGACGTCACATGATATCAACACGAAATATTTAGGCGGTAGGTGTGTTCTTTTCTTTTTTAGAATCACTTTGCCGACTACACTGGCATTATAGCCACTAGACATATTTTATTACATACGCGTAGAGATAATATTTAAAGATTTCTATTAATGTTAACTTAAAGAAATACACAATAATGTTTCATTTAATTTGTATAAATGCACTATAAAACGTTTTTATGAAGAACGTTTGTTCGGAACACACTGTAACTGTAACACGGGGTGAAATTTTGACATAAATTGGTAACACTTATTTGACAGTTGCGATGTTGACACTTTTGTACTTTATTATTTTGAATTTTAAAGAGAATACCTCTTGTTTTATATTTTTACCTATCTAATAAAAGCTGTTCTTTTTAGAACAAAATTAGTGTTTTATTTCAAAAATGTCACGTAAGAATTTAAATAGTCGTTGTAAAGAGATGGTAATACTTTTGCAATAATTATGTGACCTATTTGATTTATAATGGAGTCAGGATTTTTTTTATACTTTGGCAAGTATGTCATCTTCGATCTCTGACGTAGATAATGACGTGCAATGATATGTAAATTAAATGAAGTATATGTAAATCATATTTATCTGTTGCTATAAATCCGCATTTTTTTTAAGTTGTTTACGACTACTGAGTAATTATACTTACTATTCTGTCTGATAAAACTTCTCCGAAAACTTTTTCTGCATATAAATTAAACAAAAGCGGAGACACACGTCCGTGTCGAACTCTTCTCATAATAGGAATTTCTTCAGACGTATAACGTTTAATTTTTCTACAATTATATTATTTATCTATGGTTTAATTCTAATGTCACCTGTCTGATATGAGATGAGTACAAATGGGCTACTATCCGAATGTTCCTGTCATTAAGACCTGTCATTCAAAATCGCAATTTACTTTTTTGCTCACCCTTTAAATGAGTTTCGAATGTTTGTATATAAAATTATTAGATAAAAACAAATTTTAAAATAGGATCATTTTTTGCATAATTTGAGGAGAAGCCAAATGCGCTCCTGTAAAACTAGACCATAAATTCCAACCAAAAGTGCATTTAATAACTCAAGCACATCGTTAATAAAACATACATGTTTACATTTTAATAACTAATTATAACATTTCACGTCACTGTAGTATTCAATTGGGATAACTATTTTTATATGTAAATACATTATAGAAGTATGGATGCGATAAATCATAAAATTGTTTGTAAATTAAATTGTTAAATACATTCCAAACATGAAACTATATACTAAGTAAACCAAGACAAATTAATTTCCAATACATGTCTTTTGACGTTTTATTGGACAATGACATCTTCTTCTTTTAACTCTGACCTCCTACGATCCTGTCGGATTTTTTGTTGTGTTAGTATCTAGATTTCCTTTTTCGAGTCATTTTTATTTCTCGATATCATTGTATTTCGGTGTAGTGCATCCCTCTGACTTCAGCTATTTTTATAATTTCATTTGTCCAACTTTATCATGGTCATACTCTATTTTGTTTCTTTACTCTTTTAGTTAATATTCTCTTTGGCTATATTTCCTCTCCCATCTTTTCTGTACGTACCTAAACCAATCCAATTGTTTTCTGGATATTTTATTGTGGGTTCTTGCTCTAGTTAGTTTCTTATTTGATCATTTTTGATTCTGTATTTTCTGATGTGTATTATTTTCCTCAAAACTTCTATTTCAATAGCATTTCTTTTCTTTTAATGTTTTTTTTTGTAATACCCAGCTGTCAGTTACGCTATTGGCATGTTAGGTTAGGTTCAGTATGAATGGGCGTTTAATACATTTCCACTTGATTCAAGTGGTCTATTATAGCTCATCCTTCGGTTATTAAAGTTGTCACTTCAGCCCGGCCTTTTTAACAAAGTCTATTATGACCTTTGTTGATACTTCTTCAAAGTCGTCTCATATTGAGCCCTATCCTATCCAAGTGTTGGTGGTTACACAGAATGTGTTCCGCCGTCTCGTCTTATATTGGTATGTTAATCAGCATCATCGTCGTGTTATATCACCAACTTGCTCTTGGTATTCCTTAACTTCTCTGATGATGTGTCCTATCCAGCCTAAGCTTTGGAATTTAGTTAGTTTCACTATATCTTCATTTCCTAACGCTTTTTTTTATTTTCTTTGTTTCTTTTTAATCTTCTTTCTATGTATGAGGTGTTATCAGGTTTTAACATTATTATTAATATTTTACTTTCAGATCTTCTTAAGTTTTTTTGTTGATCACTGTTGTTTTCATCGCGATGAACAATGAACATTATATGGCTCTACAGCTCAATTCAAGCCCTGACTTTCCCCACCAAACCTCTCCATTCGTTACGATTTCTGGAGTCCTCATCCACATCACCCTCCCATCGATTTCTTGGTTTTCCAATAGGAGGTCTCTTCCCTATGCATTCTTGCATTCACCATTTTTTTAAGTCTGTTTTCTTCATCCTAAATGCATTTATAGGACCTAGTATTCCTCTGTACCTTCCTTTCGAAGATGTTTATGCGGTTTACAGGTTTTTTAGTCTTTTGCTTACTTTTAGCTTATAATTTTTTTTTATTAGTTGACATACTTGTTCGTTTATTTTCCTCTTCATATTTTATCAGTTCTCTTCTGTTTTCTTCTTCCCTTTCGTTGCTTTCTTTCTCATGTTTCTTTTTCATTTGTATTCATGGTCCCGCTCAGGTTGTTGAATCTTGTTACTTTTAAATTTAAACTTTAAACTTGTTACTTTTTTATTGTTTTTATCAGTTTGTATACAATCTTTTCGTTTCTAGCCCTTTGTCAGTTTTATATTGCTTTTGTCACTTTTTTCTTTGTTGGACACTTTGTTTCTTTTTCTCCCCTTCTCTCTCTTTTTGAGATTCTTCGCTCTCGATGCTTTCTTTCTCATTATTTTTATTTCTCCCCTTATTTAGGATTAAAGAAGTTATGAAATGAGGATAGCAAAAAGGAAAAGATAAAAGAAGCTACATCTTAAAAAATGAAGAAAAATGTGCAGCAAATTCATCAACAGAATGTCTCAATTTCTGGTTAGCAATACTGTAAGATGAAGTAAGTGCAATAAGAATATACCAACTGAGTGGAAACTTTGACGTAATTTTAATTAATTGATTGGGGAAAACTTATTGAATTCCTTTCCTCAAAGAGTACAGTATCTAGTATTTTAGGAACTGTTAAAAGATATTTCTTCTATATAACTTACCAGACTTCAAGGAGTTGATTCAGTATGTGCTTTTGGTTTTATCAAGTGTTACTTAACAGAAAAATAGATAGTAATCGAGTACATTTAATATCAACAGAATATTTTACACAACTATTACGAAATAAAAGAGTTTGTTTTACAAAATTGGGCTTTTATATACCGGGGTTTGAATATCGTGCGAAATAGCGAAACTGATACACTGTTCACTGCATTTTGGAGAGAGAGCGACACACACTGGATTAAAGACCAATCCGACTGCAATCTGCGATTTTGGCCTTACAAATTTTTTACCAACTATTTTACCTAAAGGTCCTACACAGCTGCTCTTATAAAAGGACCAACTCATGTGGCTCTTTAAGACGAATATTTATGTAGACAAGAAGTACAGTCTGTCACATAAGATTCAAACCAATATTTATGAAAACAAAAAATCACCTAATATATCTTATCAAAATTAGATGCTATAGCATCACATTTATTATCGTTTCATTCTACAAAAAGTATTGCTCCATTTACATCAAATCTAAAATCATGAATGTGTTGCTTGTGTGAGTCCATTTCAAATAGGTAAAGAAATAATAAATAAGACTTACTCACAATCAATTTAATTTAACTATCAGACGACCGGTTTCGCTTTCTACAATATGCAAAGCATCTTCAGGTCTCGATACAAAGTTAAACAAATGCTAAAATGATAAAGACCCATATTAGGTGTTGTCTAATAAAGATAAACAAATTAGATGTTATAAATTACAATAATTATGCCAATATTACCTGTCTGTGGTTTTATTTAAATGATTAAAACCACAGACAGGTAATATTGGCATAATTATTGTAATTTATAACATCTAATTTGTTTATCTTTATTAGACAACACCCTAATATGGGTTTTTATCATTTCAGCATTTGTTTAACTTTGTATCGAGACCTGAAGATGCTTTGCATATTGTAGAAAGCGAAACCGGTCGTCTGATAGTTAAATTAAATTGATTGTGAGTAAGTCTTATTTATTATTTCTTTACCTATTTAAATCTAAAATCATTTGATCTACGAGCTTCTTTACCAAGAGTTTTTGCATCTTGTATAGGACACTTCGATAATCTATTTTACCGCAAGATTCCTGTTACTCGACATCCACATTTTTGTAAATGAAATAATGAATCGCCGCTGGTAAAGTTTAGCAGTAAATGGTTGACTTCAATGAAATTAAATTACTAAATTAGTATCGACTATAAACATTTTGGGTTAACAGATAATAGTATAAAAGGTCCGGTTTCAGGTAACAATGGTTTACCTGAGGTACAAGGTCTTAACAATAGACCAAGTCAGATAAATTTAATAATACTTACGACGGTACTAGTTTTTTTTTTTCCTGAAAAATGGCTTTGGCAGAGCCAATTAGCCAGACTTATTTGTGTTGATTGTTAAAATCGACTGAATTTTAATTATTATAGATTGCAGATTCATAGTCAAAATTTTCTTATCAGTTATCAATGTTATTAAATTAATTAATTAAATAATTAATTAATTTAATTAATTAATTAAATCAAACGGCACTAGTTGAAGTCAACCATTTTCTGCTAAACAAACTTTATGTAAATTATCAAAACTATCCAGTGCTTTACAGGCTCAGAAATGCAATCTAACACATCAAGTACTACTCTTGGTCCTTGATCAAAGACAAATTTTCTCAATCATTCTTAGCGATTGTTCTGTCAGTATAAAAGTCAAAATTATAATTTGTCGTTACCTCCACAAAGAGCCTAAAATTTAAAGCCGAATCGAATCTTTGAATCCTCTATCGTTTTTATATATAATTGTTTCTTTCGCAATGTGTTCCAATAAATTATTTGTAAAAAACTTTTAAACATTTCAGCAGTAGTTTTTTCTATATGATTATTTACCAAATTTTGACGATTTTCATTATACAATGATCCTTAAGGAAGTGGAAATTTTCTGTAAACTAGTCTGTCTGTACTGTTTCTAACTGTTCAGTACCCCTCTTTTTTTATTGTTTTTATCAGTTTGTATACAATCTTTTCTTTTCTAGCGCTTGTCAGTTTTATATTTCTTTTGTCACTTTTTTCTTTGTTGGACACTTTGTTTTTTTTCCTCCCTTCTCTCTGTTTTTGAGCTTCTTCGCTCTCGCTACTTTCTTGCTCATTATTTGTATTTCTCCCCTTATTTAGGATTAAAGAAGTTATGAAATGAGGATAGCAAAAAGGGAAAGATAAAAGAAGCTACATCTTAAAAAATGTGTAGCAAATTCATCAACAGAATGTCTCAATTTCTGGTTAGCAATATACTCCAAGGAAGTGAAAATTTTTTGTAAACTCGTCTGTCTGTACTGTTTCTAACTGTTCTGTATTTTTTTTATTTAAATTTCTCTTCTATACGATCAAGATTTTTTTTTCTATTTACTTTTTTCGATACCATTCTTCAGAATATTTCAGCGCCCAGGTTCATTATCAATAGACTCATCGATTTCGGACGATTATACATATTTTGATGATTTGCATTTTACTACCAATTCTCCAGGTATATCCTTAACTTAAGCTGTACGTAGTAAGTCAGCATTAGCCTCATCTTTATCTGTTAAATAATGATAATAAGTAAGTGTCGATATGAAACTCTTATTATTAAATACACTTGATCTAATTTATATAACGATGCACGTCATCGGCGTCATAGCCTGTGACGTCATATGATACCAACACGAAATATTTAGGGTTTAGGTGTGTTCTTTTTTAGAATCACTTTACCGAGTACACTGGCATTACAGCCACTAGACATATTTTATTATATACGCGTTGAAATAATATTTAAAAATTTCTATTAATGTTAACTTAAAGAAATACACAATAATATGTTTCATTTAATTTGTATAAATCCATTATAAAGAGTTTTTATCAAGAACATTTGTTTGGAACACACTGTAACTGTAATCGAACGAAGGTAAAATTTTGGCATAAATTGGTAACACTTATTTGACAGTTGCGGTGTTGACACTTTTTGTACTTTATTATTTTAAATTTTAAAGTGAATACCTCTTGTTTTATATTTTTACCTATTTAATAAAATCTGTTCTTTTTAGAACAAAATTAGTGTGTTTTATTTCAAAAATGTCACGTAAGAATTTAAATAGTCGTTGTAAAGAGATGGTAATACTTTTGCAATAATTATGTGACCTATTTGATTTAAAATGGAGTCAGGATTTTTTTATACTTTGGCAACTATGTCAACTTCGATCTCTGACGTAGATAATGACGTAAGTCGTTATCTAAATTAGATGAAGTATATGTAAATCTAAACAAAGTCAGCAAATTTATCTAATGTTTATAATTGTTTTATTGATAGAATATTGGTAATAAATTACAACAAAAATTATAATTGAGTTTACTAAAACCCGAAATCTATGGTAAATTTTTCTTTAAATTTTAATAAATTTTAAGAGTTAAAAAATAAAATTTTCAGTGTCCTATAAATAGGATGCTGGACTATAATGACTTCTGAAAACACTCCAATGTCCACTAACTAGTTACAACATTAACTAGTAAAGAATTAGTGAAAATTACTGAAAAAAAATTAAAAAAAAACCTAAAAAGATGGCTACTTTAATAATAATAAAAAACATCGTGTAGAACAATGCAATATATACACTTCTGCATTAAACCGGTTTGGAGTATTTTAACTTCTTTCTTATAGCACTACAATAAGTTCTTCTGTATCCCATGATTATTATTATTGTATGCTTTAAGGTCGTAAAAAATAATTAACGTTGTTTTAGTAACTTTTATTACACTTATTTGAGATATTAGTAATTTTTAACGTATAAATATATAAGAAAGCATTCTGTTATGTATACTAGATAACAATAATAATCTTATTGCACATTTTAAACTTAGATAATATCGAAAACTAGTATACTGCCAAATATCGATACCATTTCTCTTATTACACCTTTGCAAATCACATCTTTAGCCGAATAACTTTTCAAAGCAAGTATGGCAATAAGGCTTATCGTTTTGCTCTTTGAATGTGCCTTTGTTCAGTTGCTTCAAACAGAAAGCACACACGAAGTGTTCAGGATGGAACTTCCTAAACATGGCTGTAACGCAGCGACCAGAAATGGGTTTATGGCATCCTGCACAAAGAGAGCCTCTTTTAAGATGGTAGTGGGTCTCGCAGTAAGGTTGACCTTCATGGTCAAAGAAAGATCCTCCAATAAATGGTTGTCTGCAATCCTAAAACATAAAAAAAAGTATTAAAATTGTATAAAGGAGACATTTACGATTACTCATACTATTTATTTATTTTAAACAACCTTATGAGTCCATAGCACGGAACATGTATTATGAAAGGTAATTATCAGTAATTCCAAAAAAAACCAGCTCTGTCTCTGACTGAAAAACCTGTTAACAGCGCTATTTAATATAGAGTTGGAACAAATAATTAGAAAACAAGCATGCATAGGATTCTCAGACGATTTGGAAAAGTAAGGAACAGGAATAGTCCAATAGATTGGATTCCAACTTGTACTAAAGAGATATAACATGAGAAATTCATAAAAATATGATATAACCAATAACAACTTTGTTTAGAAATTTATTTCATGTTATCATATAAATCCTTTTAATATAATTAACACAATTGGCAGTTTGAGATAAAAGTCTAGTGATATAGGATTGATTTCTTAAAAAAAACATATTTTATGATTTTTTCTGTAATCAAAACAAAATTTTAATAACTATATCGGTATTTTAAATGTGATGTTTGTTTAAAATATATGAATATGTTTATACCACTCGCTTTTAGATTTTTAAAAGAAAATTTCTCAATAATCAATCTATGCTGAACTTTTTTTTTATTTTTTAGTGCCCTCCTACTAGGAGAATTTATATTACAAGTTAAACATTGCAGATTCTGAATAAACAGAGCTTGGGCAAGTATTGCGTGTGGGCAAAGTTTAGTCTATTTATTTATTTGAATAAGAAGGCTCTTTCTGTTCTTACAGTATATTTTAAGAATAGTAGATCTTCTGTTTTAAACACCAAACTACATGGGCGTAGATACAGAGAAGTTTCTCAAATAGTTTTCAACAAAATTGTTTTTCAGATCATAATTACATACTTTCTTACATTTTTAAGCTTGTATGACACATTTGCCAAGATTTTTAACAATTTTCATATGCAAACATAATAAAAAATATCAATATTGGGCGTAGATAAAGAGAAGTTTCTCGAACAGTTTTCAACAAAAATATTTTTCAGATAATAATTACATACTTTCTTACATTTTTAAGCTTGTATGACTTATTTGCCAAGATTTTTAACAATTTTCATATGCAAATATAATAAGAAATATCAATATCTTTTCCTTGTATATTCTTTCCATTGTGCTTCCATTCCCATTAATGCCGTCTTTGTCTTGTTTTCATTTCTTATATTGTTTCTTCTAGTGTAACCTTTTTCGCTATTCTAAACATACAATAGTAGACTAAACGCAATAGTGGAGCCCTACGTCTCCACTGTATATTGCGTTCTACGAGAACGTGGTTGTCAAATTTGCAGATTCGATACCAAATCATCAACATTACAAGTTGTTTTTTGACAGTTGGTTTACCAGCATACCTCTTATGATATATCTGAATTAAGAGGGCATTTTACCTTTGGGAACAGTAAGAGTTAATCGTGTTCCTGGAGTTGTGATGCCAGTTGAGAAAGAAATGAAGAAGCGCGGCAGAGGTCATATGGTAGAGAAAATAGCCAATACAGAAATCACTGTAGTGTTCTATTTGATAATAAAATCGTTACTACAATGTCAACATATGCTGGAAGTGAACCAAAGGGAGAAAATAGAAGATTTTTCAAACAAGAAAAATTGTCCTAACAGTGTCCTAATCTACAACAACTACATGGGAGGTGTAGATCTCCTTGATTCTATGTTAGGATTTTATCGTATAAAAATCAGGTCCAAGAAATATTATTTACGAATATTTCTTCATTTCATTGACATGACAGCCGTGAACTGTTATGTTATTAGCCAAAAGAGCGAAGAACTTTGATTTGCCCCTTTTGGATACCAAACTAGCAATAGCCGATGCTATATACAAAGCCGAAAACCAATTAAACAGAACAGAGTAGGAAGACCGTCCAGTAGTAGCATTCCACAGATGTACGAGAACAAATGAAAAAAGGAACCCACTAAAGAAATACCCAAGAAGACATCTGTAAAGATGGGCTTGATCATTTTCCCTGTTGAGATGAGAGCACTAGGTCAAGATGCAAATTTCCAGGCTGTACAGGGAAAACATATATAGAGGTTGACCAAAATGCACAATACCGTTGTGTATTAATAAAGAAAGAAGCTGTTATTTGCAGTTTCACACTGTATAGTGTATTATCACACACAAAAACACACCGTTAAAGACATCATGGTTCTAAACAGATTTGTTACTAGTAGCGATCATAGAATGGTACAAGGTAAAATAGAAATAAGCTTAAAGAAGGAGAGGTATAAAATGATTAAAAAGAAGAACAAATCAAAACCATGGATGAAACCATCAGATGTAGATAGTTACGAACTACAAAAATTAAACAAAGAAATATCCAAAGCTGTTATACAAGACACTCAAAAATACAACCAAGAACAAATGATAAAAAGACTAAGAACGGGGACAAGGCAGATAATAAAGATTAAAGATAGAAATAGTCAGCTTACAACCAACAGAGAGGAAACCCTTAAAATAGTTGAAAACTTCTACAAATTGCTGTACACTAGTAAACACAAAGCAAATAGCAGAGAAGATCAAGTACCAGAAATATTAACAAAGAAAAAGGGCATTACAACCAAGGATCAGAACTACTACCGGAAATCACAATGGACGAAATAAAACGCTACGAAAAGCTAAGAATAACAAATCTCCAGGCGAATGTTGTGTAGTTACTGATGCGATCAAAATCGGAGGCACTTGCCTACTTAGGAAAATAAAAAACCTTTTTAACATGTGCCTTTTAGATAGTAATATACCCGACCAATGGCACAATGCTGAGGTAATTCTATTGTACAAAAAAAGAGATCTCCATGAATTAGAAATCTACAGACATATAGAAGATAATTAGAAGTTGTTTTGCATCGGATGGGAAAAGTTACGGAAGTCGTCAAAAATCGCAAACTTGAATATTTTGGCCATGTTATGCGCCACCCAGAGAGATATAATATACTCCATTTAATAATACCAGGTTCGGTAGACCGAGGTCGAAGAAGAACGTCATGGCTTAGAAACCTGAGAGATTGGTTCAAGAGATCCTCTGCATCTCTTTTCCGAGCTGCGGTCAACAAAATTACTATAGCCAATTTGATAGCCAACGTTGGATAATCGAGCACAGCACATGAAGAAGAAAAAAGACAGACCTATAAGTTTTCTTAGTCACGTATACAAACTCTTTACAAGAATAGTAACGAATCATCTTGAGAAAAAACTTGATTTCTATCAGCCAATAGAGCAAGCGAAATTTCGTACCGGATTTGGAATACATGATCACCTACAGAGCATTAAAACGGTAATAGAAAAGACTATCAAATACAATCGACCACTTGTTCTGGCTTTTGTAGATTTCCATAAAGCCTTTGATACAGTAGAATTTGACAAAATCCTGGAAGCACTACAAGCATGCCGCATTGACTACTGATATACAAGGTTAATTCATAATACATACAAGAACGCAACTATGTTGGTGAAACTACATGAAAACACGGATCACATCCCAATCGGCAGAGGAGTCCGTACATGAACTTCAGTTCATGTGTGCCAGTGTGGGTCTTAAAATAAACATATCCAAAACAAAATTCATGACAAACTTAGTACCTAGTAAAAATATCAATATTGGAGACAACGAAGTAGAGCTGGTGGAAAAATACATATATCTTGGACATAGATCACAAGAGATAACCAAACATGCGAACTAGGAGGAAGAATAAACCTAGCATGGGCAGCCGATGGAAAACTCAAAGACATCTTTCAAAGCGATATACCAATTTCTTTAAAACGTAAAACATTTGACCAATGTGTGTTGACTGTGATGACCTATGGTGCCGAAACTTTGACATTGACAGCTACAAGTTCTAAAAAGCTGCAAATAGCTCGGAGGAAAATGGAAAGGTTAATGCTGAGTATATAGCTTCGTGATCGAGTTAGAAATGAATGCTTAAGACGAAGAACAGGAGTTACCCATGTAATTTCCTGAATTTCCACACTGAAATGGAACACGTCGCTCGAATCAGTGATGAAGGGTGGACGAAGAGATTGCTTATGGGGGAGGCCTATGTCCAGCAGTGGACGCAAAGGACTGGATGATGATGACTGTATAGTGTATATTGTAGCTCCAAAATAGTTTGACTTTAATATTACATTGTTGCATGATGTTCCATATTTGGCATCAAAAATTTTTTTTTTGTCAATAAAGTTTTGCTCGTGTGTAGATTTTTTTCAATATTTTTATATAAAAATAGAATAAAAATTCTTATTTGAGAATTTGGTCTTGACAAAAAACAAAAATTCATGCGGTAAAGGGTTAAATGGTAAAATAACCATCTCCTCAAAGTATTATTCCAACAAAATATCCCCTTTCGCGGCGCCTATGCGTAAAATATCTTACAGGTATCTGTCGCTCTCTAGAAGCTCATCAGCACCTGCTTATTTTCATCATATTTTATTTTGAACCTTTCACAATTTAAAAAGAGAACCACAAGCATAACAGCACAAGATCAAAACTTTAAAAATAAATTTACATGAGCGTCGACATTCTAAAAATATTCTTGGCTTCTAAAACTGTCATTAAGAAAGTGTAATATATTCACTCCATACTGTGAATAAACCGATAAATTACGGAGTTTGAAGTCTACATATTACATAGCCACCTATTGTGCTTGTAACTTGTGGTCCCATTTCAAATATTTGTGTTTTTTGTTTTTTTTTAGTGTTTTATTTTGTTTTATTTTTTATTTGTTTTATTTAATAAAATAAAATACAAACGATATACTTTATACAATAAAATTCAAGGGCTAGAGGGCATCATTTCGGGGAGGGGGTGTATAGATAGAGAGGGCATATTTTTGGGGCGGCGCATTTACTCATCTTCTTCTTCGTCAGCTCCAATGCAACCAGGACAAACTGGTTTGCCTTCCACTGCGTAAAACGACTTTCCTTGTACTGGCAACTTGCAGTCCTATTAATTAACAATGTAAATTTATTTATCATATAAACAAATAAATGCTGAATAGATAAAATTGTTGCTATACTAACCCTGCACACGAAGCAATCAGGGTGCCATTGGGCGTTGAGAGCTGAAATATAATTTTCCATGATGGCACGGTTGCAAGCTCCGCATTTTGGGGCGAACATGTCAAAGTAGTCGTCACGACAGTATGGCTTTCCTTCACGTTCGTGGAATCCTTCTTCTCCAAACTGTTTACCACATTGGGCGCAAAAGAAGTGGTCCATGTGCCAAGTCTTCTCTAGAGCTGTTACGCATTTCTAAACAAAACAAATAAAATTCAATAAATAGTTATACATATAACAGTATTGTTTGGTGAATGCCATCAGAGTCCATAAAAATATTTACTGGAATAATTAATAAGTGATTTTATAAATTCTTATACCATACAATTAATTATTATTCCAAATTGTTTTTTTTTTCACTTTTTCACAAAATTTGTATTTTATCACTCTATAATAAGCACTGATGACATTCCCAAATAGCACGATAACACCATTAGATGTAATTTTCCATGATGAATCAACAGGTGGTGGTTTTAACGTACGTCTAAAATAGGTCCGTTGCAATAGGCACATCTTGGGCTGAAAAGATTGTGATAGTCTGGTTCACAATAGGGCTTTCCTTCCCTTTCGAAGAAGTTTCTGGTACCCAATTCTTGGCTGCAATGGGCGCAGGTGAAGTGTTCTGGATGCCAGGTCTTGCCTAAAGCGGTGATGACTTGACCTACGATAGGTTTGTCACAGGCGCTGCAGCATCCCTTTTGGCTGGTGTTGACTCCTTGGCGGCTCATGTCTGCTTGGAGGTTTCCTAGCATAGAATCCAAATTCTGCTTCGGTGGAGGAGGGGCACTCTGTGTTTGAGTGGCCTTTATTGGGCGGGCGTATTGCGAATCGGAAACTGTATGATGCTGAGGCCCTTGATTCACCTGTAAAATAAAAATGAATTAGCGAGGAAAATCGAGCGAAAATTTCGCAACTAACCGCCTCTCCAGCAGTTGAATAATAAACTGATGGCTTGCGGCCTATTTTATTTCTTAACGAAATTTAGTAAGTCCCACGTCCACTCCCCACCGCCGCATTAACCTGGATGTGCGCCTGGACATTTTTTGTGCAGGGTCAGAGAATCGTTTACGTTTCTATCGTGCATCCTTTTTGTTTCTACGAGATCAAACGGCGAGAGCGAGGCGATGTATTTCGGTAAAATACAACGTGCAGTTATTTCGGGAACGTTTCAAGTTAGAATTATGTCACAAATTATAATAGAAGCGCGCTCCGCAAGATCGTGGAAAATATCGTGTATGCCTTCGTTAACGCAAAAGAGAAATATGTGCAGATTGTCTCTTAAAAAAATGCAAACAAAAATTTAAAATTATTTTTTCTATGAAGTATATAAATTATAGTATAACAATATTTTTATTTGAATTTTCAAGTTACGTCGAAAAACTCAAAAAAACCCTTACATTTTTTGAAGTTTCAAATTTATATACAAAATGTTTCTGTTATTAAATTAAACAAACTTACTGTAACGACGAAGTTAACGTGCTAACAATATTAAAGTAGTACTGGAAAATTGCAAAGAAAATAACCATAAGTGTAATAATTTGTTAGTGAATTCGTTGGTTTTCAAAACGCTGTTTTTATGTCTTTAATTCTTTACAATATACTTTTTTTTAATAATTATAGTCTCCATTTATACCGCTAGTTCAACTTTGGAATTATAGTAGGGTAGTCTGCTACTTCTTGGGCCTGTGGTATGCAAGGAACATTTATGGATTTATGGACTATTATTACACTTGGCTTCACCAAAAGCACTCATTTTATTCAGGCTGAGTCGACCTGTGGGCTGTAGATACGAGGGTTGTCTTTTTAGTTTTGTCTATAGCCATACAGACAAAAAATATAAAGTACTTTTCAAAATATGTCCCACCAAGATCGATAGACTTTCGCAAACCAATTATGGTAAAACAATTATTCCAGTCTTAAGTTGACACCTGCAAAATCGCTGTTTTGAAGGCCTCTTCTTTGGCTTTTTCTGGTGACTGAAATCGCTACTGACGCACTGAATTTTTGATCTTTGGAAACGTGAAGAAGTCTTTGGGAATATACGATGGATGGTTTAACAATTCGATGTTTTGAAGCTCCAAAAATTCTATTATCGTTTGGGCAGTGTGAGTACTTGCCTTGTCCTGATCTAGGATCATTCGTCGTTGTGTGTTGCTTTGTAGGATTTTCACGATAACTTCTGGTAAACAAAAGGTTATATAAAAATCAGAAGTAACTGGTCTTCGTTCTTCTAAAGCAATTTTTGTTACATGACCAGATTTTGACCCAAAAGTTGCGACGATTTTCTTTGACATACTTCGAAAACGGATTACTTTTGTTGGTTTTTCCTTATCCTCAAACACCCACACAGGGGATTGGCGTTTATTTTCCGGTTCGTAGGAGTAAATCCAAGATTCATCACCACTAACAATATTATAAACCTTTTTTGGGCTTTCTTGTTGAACCGTTCCAATGTTTATTCGACATCAATTGACGCGAACTGCTTTTTGTTCTGCTGTGGGCAAATGAGGGATCCACGGGAAACCAACTTCGTAACACCCAGTTCTTCAGTAGGATCCTTTGGTTCGAGGTCTTGAAATGCCCAAAGATGCCTCTATCTCCCGATATTTTACACGGCGGTCATCCTCAATTAGCTGACGAACCACATCAATATTTTGCTGTGTGACTGCTGTTTGAGTGGACCTGGCCTGGATTCGTTACTGAGACTGGAGCGACCAAGTTGAAATTCGCAATACTAGCGGGAAATAGTTGACTGATGTGATGCTTCATTCTCAAACACAGAAACCACTTCAGCGAAACATTGCTGTTGGGATAATCCATTCCAAAAATTGTAAAAAATTATTGCTCGAAAATGTAGATTTTTTTATTGTAACATTGCATTCTTAGAATCTACTCTATACAGAGAGTAATAAGTAAATAGTCTGTAAGTAAATTAACGTGAGTTAATCCAGTGACGGATCTCTTAAGTATTATTGCGGTAGGTTTCCTGGCCATACTCTCTTCGGTCTTCTTTCGGCAAGTGGTTGGGCAAATAAATTATTTATCAGTTAGTTGTTGTGGCCAGTGGTGCGATTTTCATATTTTGTTAATTTATTCTTTATAATGTCCTCAATTAGTGGGATGTCCAGATCATTGTGAAGTGTGTGGTTAGATACATACCATGGAGCGTTACTTATCATGCGGAGTATTTTGGATTGGAATGAACAAAAGGTTGAGGTTACATTTGTGTCGGAAGATTTTATTGGTGGCGCCCTCTAAGCGGCTGTATGCATAACTAAAAAGACAAACCTCGCATTTTTAAAAATATCTAGATGTTTCCGGTAGCAATATCACGATTATTAAGCAGTTTCTTAATTTTTATGAAAATGGACATAACAATTTCAATATGTATTTTGATCGCGATATTTTGATCATTTGCCTCGTTTATTGTAGCTGCCAGGTCTTTATAATTATTCATCGTTTAGATGAGAATTAATTGAATTTTTCAAGATCATATACGTGGTTTTCTTGGTATTAATTGAAGATATGAGTGGATAAAGCAAATTAAACATTTTTCCTTGTAATTTTACCATAATAGATGCTTTTTTATAGAATCATTATCACTACAAATTTATTTAATTTCATTAATTTCTTTGAATTTTACAGCTCTCCGAACATGGCCGGGTTCTTGAATACTCGCCATCTTAGAATAAGGCCTGCCATCTTTCTATATTATTATTAATTTATTGACGATCCATTCCGCCACCACAATACTTACCCCACCTAGTGCGCTTGCGCCCACGAAAAAGCACCAATGCACAGAGATATAGTTTAATAAGCGCGCCTTACCAATATTATTCCAAGATACATTTCTTAGTAATGAAAAGAACAAAAGAAACTTAATAGACCTTCTTATAAACTGCTCTATCAATTATGTGAGTTTTAGTGTCGACCAGGTTGAATCTGATGCAGATACAGTCATCATCCGTTCTGCTCTTGCTGAATTCCAAGCCTATGATTATGTGATTGCCGTAGCAGAGGACATTGACATTGTTGTCTTGCTCGCGGTATTAGGAAGGGAGCAGTCCAATTTTCTGTGTCTAAAGAGTCCAATTTTTTTAAACCTTCAAAAGGGTATAAGTCGCATCAATTATACTGTCCTTCAAGTTTTATATATGAAAACGTCATTGCCGAGAATTTGCTGTTTCTCCATGCTTTTTCAGGATGCGACACAACAATAGTAGCTTACGAGATCAGCAAACTTAAGTTCATCAAAATTTTATAGAAACATCCTGAGTTAGCTACTTTATATGGTGAGAATAAAGATGAGCAGCATGAGATACAAACAATTCGACAAGAGGGTGTTTTTTTTCTTGTTTTCACAGTCTTAGAGTTTATCACCAAAAACTCTTTCGCAAACATTCACGTTCGATACTGAATTAGATCCTGAACAGCATCCTGGACCATCAAAGAAAATGAAAAAAACAACAGCTGGAAAACAACTTTTTAAATATATAATTATGTTCAATATTATCTCGCCTGGAAATTGTCAGCGAATTAGGCCTAATGGGGATACCATTTAAAAAACGCGCCTCCAGACTCTGCCTCTCAGGTGGTCATAAAAAAAGTCGATAATAAACTAATAATACCATAGAAATGTTAACAAAATAAAAAATTATGTGAATAAAAACCTCGATAATAAAAAACTAAGCCTAATGGATCGTTTTTATCGTATTCTTATGAGTATTCAAGAACCTGGTCAAGTTCGGGAGTGCTGTAAAACCCATAGAAACTAGAAACTATAATATTGCTCTGATGTTTTTTATTTTCGTGTGACCGAAAAAACTCAAATAATCAAGGAAATACAAACGTTCTATAAGAATCTTTATACATCTACTATACAGAACCCCGAAACAGACCACAGAACAATTCTAAACGTCGGCTCGGAAACCCTCCCTAAAATAACCTCTTCGGAAATTAGATATGCCTTACAGCAAATGAAAAACAAAAAAGCTCCCGGCGAGGATCGTATAACGTCTGAAATGTTAAAAATGGGCGGCAACATCGTTGTAGAAGTTGTGGAAGTCTTACTGAATAAGTGTCTAACAGAAAAAAGAATACCCAGCCTATGGGAAAACGCCGAAATAATACTTTTACACAAGAAAGGAGACACTACTAATATTGAAAACTACAGACCTATAAGTTTGTTGTCACACTTATACAAATTGTTAACAAGAATAATAACCAACTGCATAACACAAAAACTTGATTTATATCAACCGGTTGAACAGGCGGGATTTAGAAAAGGGTTTGGCGCTAATGATCACTTACAAACCATCAGAACACTAGTAGAAAAAACCACAGAATATAATGTACCTTTACATATGGCATTTATAGACTTTCACAAGGCTTTCGATAGTATTGAGACTTGGTCCTTTTTGTCAGCCCTGAAGGATGCTCGAATAGACTCATGGTACACTACACTCATTAAAAACATTTATGAACAGGCCACATTCCACATCAAAATCAATGAAGACGAAAAAACTGAAAAAATGCGCCTTGATAAAGGTATTAGACAAGGTGATACTATTTCACCAAAGCTTTTTACCTTAGCATTGGAAAATGTATTCAAACAGCTTGACTGGGAGGAAAAAGGTCTAAACATTGATGGTGTACGTTTGAGTCATTTGAGGTTTGCGGATGACATAGTATTGTTTAGTACAGATATCAAGGAACTGGAGCAAATGTTGAAGGAATTAAACCAGCAGTCAAATAAAATAGGTCTCAAAATGAACCTTCAAAAAACAAAAATAATGAGTAATTTACAAACTAATCTTGTTATTGACAACGTCAGTCTTGAAAATGTAGACCAGTATATATATCTTGGACATACCATTAAAATCGGCAAAGAAAATCAAATAGCCGAAATAAAAAGACGCATACAACTGTCTTGGGGAGCTTTCGGCAAATTAAGCTTTATTTTGAAGAATAAAGATATACCAATGTGTCTAAAACGTAGAGTTTATGACAAATGTATCTTACCTGTAACTACATATGGACTGGAGACCATGGCCTTCACAAAGAAAACCTTAGAGCAGCTCAGTACAACCCAAAGAGCAATGGAGAGGGCCATGTTAGGGATTAGTTTGAGAGACAGGATTCGAAATAACGTCATTCGTGAAAGAACAAAAATTACTGATGTCTCAGAACGTATTGCAAGGCTCAAGTGGCAATGGGTCGGACACGTTGCCCGAGACCAAGAGAGAACAGGCGAGGAGTAGGCAGACCGCAGAAGAGGTGGATAGACGATATCAAACAAGTCGCGGGCAAGCAGTGGATGATAATTGCCAAAAGTAGAAATCGATGGAAGCAAATGGAAGAGGCCTATGTCCAGCAGTGGACGAACACAGGCTGAAGAAGAAGAAGAAGATGTTTTTTATTTTAAAATGGCAAAAAAAGTTATAAGGCCCAAAAGAAAACTTGTTTAAACATTTTTAGTTATTTTGGTTTATAAATTTTTTATTTTCAATTTTACGATAAAAAGTAATACAAATAAAGTTGTGGAAAATTTTGTTTTCTACAAATTATGTTTTATAAAATTTTCTGTATGTAGAGTTGCTAATCTACGAGATAATGAGCAAAAACCCTTTGCTTCTTTTTTTCCAAGATGGTGGCGGGGGGCAAGGGGGCGACCTCACAAACTTGAGCTTAAGCTTGGAATAACCACCCCCACACATCAAAAAATAAAATCTCGTCCTCCCAAACATGTAACTTTTCAATGTACTATTAGCATAGAGTATAGTACACAGAATGATTACTTTATTTAAAATATCATTAATAAAATAAATTTTAATGTCTGTAATAAAGTATATATAAATATTATATTCAGTTAATTTGCCTTTAACAGAATAAAATCCAACATTTTTACTGAACATAAAATATAGAAAATTAAATAGTTTACTTTTCAAGTGATTTAAATTAAATCTTAAAGCCACTGTTTGAGGTCCCCTGGAAGACCCCGGAAAACCATATCAATCTATCTACACTCATAAAACCACTAATATTAATACACAGGAAGCAGAACATAAATATTCAGAATTTAACTTAGTCATGGTTTCCAATATCGGTTTTAAAACTCTAAAATTTAAATAGAAACATTACCTTAATATTCGACAAACTAGCCATTAGATCATCGAGTTCCCTAGTTGCGGATGAAGCTGCGGTGTGAGTGACATGAGACGATATTAATTCCGTCTCCCCAGGATATCCAGTCTCCGTTTTAGTTTCTTTTACAGTTATCACTACTTTTTTGGGGCCAGTATATATGACGTCTCTGAAAAGAAAAAACAAATATGAAGAAGAATATCACTATCAGATACATTATCAATTATCAGCGTTTTTCAAAATCGATTGGAAAAGATACTCTCTAT
Source organism: Diabrotica balteata (assembly GCA_918026665.1). NCBI lineage: Eukaryota > Metazoa > Arthropoda > Insecta > Coleoptera > Chrysomelidae > Diabrotica > Diabrotica balteata. The sequence goes on from OU898282.1 coordinate 136,562,195, forward strand.
TTGTCGCCATCTTTTGTACTGACATATTTTCTGTTTGGAAGTATTTGTCATTTATCTTCTTCTTACGGTGCCTTATCCTTAAGGACGTTGGCCATTACATTTGCCCATTTAATCTTATTTGTAGCAGCCCTGAATAGTTCTATGGAGGTCATGTTCGTCCATTGCCGTAGGTTTTTAAGCCAAGAGTTGCGTCTTCTTCCTGGTCCTCTTTTGCTATTGACTTTGCCTTCGATTATAAGTTGCAGCAGTTCATACTTTTGATTTCTTATGATGTGACTAATATATTGTGTTTTCCGTTCTTTTATTATAAGCATAAGCTCTCTTTCCTTATTCATCCTCCGCAAGACTTCCGCATTTGTCGTATGGCTCATGTAGGATATTCTAAGCATTTTACGGTAACACCAGAGTTCAAATGCTTGGATTCTTTTTTGTGTTGCTTCTGTCATTGTCCAGGCTTCAACACCATAGAGCAAGGTGGAGAAAACATAGCACTTAAGTATTCTAGTTCTCAATAAGATGCCCAGCTGGCGGTTGCATAGAACTTTTTGCATTTTGTAAAACATTGTAAGTGCCTTTTCCAGGCGTATTCTTATCTCTAGCGAGTGGTCCCAAGTTTCATCAAGATTACTTCCAAGGTACGTTGTTCTTGATACTCTTTCCAGATCTGTTCCGTCGACATTGACCTTCATCCTTCTGTTTTGGTGCTTGCTGATGACCATCGTTTTTGTCTTCTTTGTATTCAATTTCATTCCAAATTCTCTACAGGCTGTCGTTACTCGGTCCATTAAGCGTTGCAGGGCTTCAGCATTATCTGCCAGTATGACAGTTATAGGTAAGTATGTCACAGTATGTCATTTATAGGTAAGTTCATTATCGTTAATCGGCAAATACAACATCTAGCTCACTCTATCCAATTCTAAAGGATCAGGATCAAAGAGTTAAAAATTGACTGAAAGGTACCTTGACGTTTACTTAGACATGAAGGTAATATTTCGAAAGTATGTTGAGTAAAGGAAGAGAAAAGCCACCATAGCAAGAAGATATTATAAGGATCAATTCTCCATTATGAAAAATTGACTTACAACAGACCATCCTACTCCAGTAATTATTAAAAGGCCAATTATTCAATATAATCATGGATGAAGTCCTAAATACTGTTAATAAAAGAAGAGAATATAAAATGGGAAACAATGAAATTAAAATGAAGACGGAAATAGGGGATTTCCGTCTTCTTTTATTAATGCTTCTTTCATTTCAGCTACTGAAGGAGGGTTTATTTCGCTGTTAATCGTTTGTTTCAGGATAATTCCATCATAAAGTGCATCCTCCATAAAGTTGTCTTCAATATTTCCCTTGAAGAATTTTGTTTATCGTTTTAGTATTTCACTTTGTTATATTAGATGTCCCCTTTTTCCTCTCTGCATATCATTCTTCTTGGTTTAAATTCTTTTCTACTTTTGTTAAGTTTTCGATAGAATTTTCTGGTTTGTTTTAGTTTATTTAGTGCTCCTATCTCTCGGAGTTATTTTTCTATGATCAGCATAAAATATGCTAACTTTTAGAAATAGCAAAATTATTAGACATCTAGTCGAAATAGGGAATAAGGCTATTACGGTTTGCAAAACATGGATAAGTAAGGGAAAAAGAGAGAGAACACAGATGGGATGAGTAAATACCTAAAAAACCAAGCTGATTCCAGATACACATTGTTCAAGATACAAAAAAATGGAGAAATAAGAGATGTGGAAATCTAAGGCAAGAGAAGAAAACAAGAAAAAAATCATCATTTTATTATTTCTTGATGTTATATTTATACTTTACGTGGCCTATAGTGCTTTAAAAAGAACACGGTTCTTTTAGAAACCGAATGGAAAACACCTAAATAGCATTAGTCATAATAAATACCTATATTTTAAACAATGTATGCCCCGATTTCGCTTAAAACTGATTTTCTAATTTATGGAGAACTGTAATGTGCAACTGACAGTTGTTTACACATGTGGTTCATATACCTGTAGACTATTACCAGATAATTTACTATGTACTTCAAATTTTGCAGAATGTATTCAGTATTTGTTCTAGTTTAAGCACAGTCAAAATATTGTGAGTCATCAAAAAAGCGGAGTTATATATAACTAAAAAAATCAGTTAGACCAGTCAGGGAGGCCACTAAATACCGGCGTATTTTTTTCTTTATATATTACTACAATATTATTGATAAAATGGGTTTCTGGGTTAATACTGCAATATTACAAACAAACTTCATATCGATTTAGAAATTACTTTTGACTAACGCTGTACAGGTAATATAACAGTAAGAAAACATCAAAAGTCCATTGGAAAAAATTCCAAAAATAACTTTTGATTCACTTTTAACTGGAAACCCTATTCATTTCCTTGGGGAAATCTAAGTAGGATACAGTATACACCATACGAGGTTCGTTGAGGACATTCTATTAATTGAGACAACTTAGGACTCATAAATGATGTACCTGTGGCCTTAAAACTTTTTTAAACCCAAAAACGCTGAATATAAAAAGCTGTATTTAAAACAATCAAAATTTGAGTGGCCTTATAACAGAAAATATAATTATTAATAACGAAATTGTACGAGTCCATATTTAAAAAAAAAATGGAACATGAAATCAAGATATGAGGAAAAAAGCAATCAAGCTATTGAAATTAAAATTTATATAGCATTAGCCGAAGTCATATATTAAGAGATCGAATGTTCATGCACCTTTAGTTAGCATGCTGCTGTATCTCTGCGAAAATAGTTTACGTATCTATGAAGAACCGAGGACAATATCATCTTTGTCTCCAATCAAACCGACTAAGAAACCCTAACTCCATCTAGAAATCAATCTAAAACCGATCCAAACCAAACCATCCTCAACAAGAACCTAGCCCTCCCCTCCGACAGCTTCAACAAAACATTTCACACGAACAAAGGGGAGAATTTTGAACAGAAATCCGTAAAGAAACCAAATGAGAACCATTTTTCCTACGGAAGCAGTCTTACAACCTTGACTATTATGTGCAAACTAGATTTTACGTTTGGATTTTCATTACTGCTCTCCAGAGATGATACAGTCGTATTCCACAAGCTGCTTTACCGAACCACAGTGCTACTAGTGACAGTGAAAATGAAGATACAAACAAAGCTCGACATCAAGAAGGTCCACCACATGTAACTTCTTTTATGTATAAAATTCGACTACCTGGAAAAGACGTAAGTATCTGTGCCAAAGCTTTTCGCAGTATTTTCGTTGTTACTAAAATGCAGATCCGTCGAATTAGAAATAGCTTAGTAATGAGTGGATGTTCTCCAAAAGATACCTGGGGCAAGCATACAAATAGCCCTAAGAAGATACACCCTGCTGATATAGAAAATATAATAGCTCACATTTTTTCAAACAAAGGTCGCCAAAGTCATTATAGATATAGAGTCTGTAAAAAACTTCACCCACAGTTCAAGATGTCTTACTTTGTTTACTATAACATATTTCAAACTCGATTTAACATATATTTTTCTTACCCCAGATGTGATACTTCGTACATTATGTAATAAAACTGAAACCCAACTCAAACTACCGAATATCGACTAATCAACAAAAAAGGAACTGCATCAAGTGAGAAACGTTCATCACGCTAAATCAAAGTTAGTTTATGATATAAAACAAAAAATTAAACATAAATGTCAGCATAGTAATAATGTATCTGCAATAGCCTTTGACTTTATGCAAAATCTTCCGCTACCCAATTTGACTACAAATAAAGTTTTCTACAGCAGACAACTTTGGTACTATGTATTTGGTGTACACGACATCGGAGGCAATGATGTCCATATGTATACCTATCGCGAAGGAATGGCTAAACGTGGTCAAAATGAAGTACCTTCCATGATATTTAATTATCTAAAAGATCATATATTCGGATAAATGGATGCAATATGGTTTTTCTCTGATGGTTGTCCGGGCCAGAACAAAAACTACATCTTTATTCGCATTTCATACATCCTGGTGCATGTATTGAAATTAGCATCAGAGATAACACACGTATGCCCAATACGGGAAAATCATACCTACCTTGCGATAGTAACTTTAGTCTCATTTCTTGTGCAAAGAAAGGAGATGTTGATATTCCAGAAGAATGGGATGATCTTATTCGACAGTCAAGGTTCTTTAAATCAAGTTTCTCTAAACCTTCTCCATTTAAAGTGGCTAATGCTGAGAAAGACACTGACTGATTTCTTAAGGACGAAAGCCTTAAGGATATATTTTTAAAGAATCAAAACAAACAATTTCATTGAAATCAGCAAATCAGCCAAAAAGTCAACCTGAAAAGTCAACCAAAGTTTCGTGATCTAATGGAGTTAACTAAAGATCTCAAGAGTCCTCTTAATAAAGAATTATATCTTAATCTAGAACCAGAATCCGGGGAAACCAAGGACCATACTCCAGTCCTAGAATTATTTAGCGATGATAATAACGGTGGCGGCAAATAGATATAGATTTTTTTGTTATTTTTACGAGGATATTATATATGTATATTTTCCAATATATTTTGATAAGTTTTTACCGATTTTAGTGTAAAATATCAATCAAAATATGAAATCAACTTGTACAATTATTTTTATATCCACATTCCTTCCAATGAATATCTTCCAATGTTAAAAGTAAGATTTGAAATAAATTGAAGCTGGGCAGTTTTTCTCGATTTGCCAAAATTTAAATTTTTGGACAAGTGTTTTTTTCAAATAAATGCTTCAATTGACATCATGTTTAGATTTGTAGTCAAATTTCCAATCTAAAACACTTATTCGTTACTCTGAAAAATAGATTAATATTTTTGTGTACACAAACCTTGAGTTTAATAATAAAATGGAAAGTTAGTTATATTATATATTAAATTAATTTTCATAAAATATTTTGTGGAATATTTATCTAATTTTTACAAGTTTTAATAACTGGCCTAGTTTAATCCTTGACACGTTTCATTATAAAAACCAATAACTGTAACCGGATTAATATGTTTAGTAAAATTAAAAACACATAAAATGAGGAAAGTTTGAAAATAACTCTCGATCATATGGTCCACTGCATTTTTACCCGACAAGTAATTTTAGCAGATTACTTACATCTTTCTTATATTAAAAAATTTAATAGCTTTTGCAAATTTATATTATCAAGAAATAGAAATGCCAACCATACCAGATGGGACTTGCCAAGATAAAAAGTCATTTCTGAAAATAGGGTATTAACAAATTGTTTTAAATTAAATTTGTCTGGCTATTTTACATTTTAATTGGATCAGAGATACCTGCTCACATATGCCAATTCTACAATGTTGTAAAACAGACTTTCATTATTCTGATGCTACAGTTGGTGGTGTGTGACTAATGAAACAATTTAATTTGTTAGACTTGGTCTTGTCATCTCTCTCTAGGTCTTGGTCTCTTGTTCTCTTCCTCTTGGTCTTTTAGTTTCTGGCTTCTATCTGGTGACATTCTTAATCAGAAGGTCATTTTCCCTGATATCTATGTGTCCCAGCCATCTCAGTTTTTGAGCTTTAATAAGTCTAACTATATTTTATATATAGTTAGATTTATAAGTTGTATTATAAATATGTTCTGTCTTCATTAAGTCTCTTAGTTCACGATCCATTCTACGTCACATTTCTTGGTTTTGTATTCTTAGTGGGCCTATATTTTTCTGGTGATTTTCTCTGTTATAAAACATAGCAGCTTCTTTTAGCAATTTTATCTACCAGACTAATATCCCTAGTTTTACTTATTTACTAAATTGTTACTACAAACTACCAAGGATTACTACCAACATCAAATAGAATAATGCTAATAAAAATAGACAGCAAACCAGTCAATACGAATAATATTCAGGTATTTGCCCCAACTAGTCAAAGCACAGAAGAAGAAATAGAACAATTTTACGAAGACCTAAACAAAACTCTACTGCAGACAAAGAAGCATGAAACCAACATAATATTAGGAGACTTTAACGCCAAGATTGGAAAAGGAAGAGAAGATGACACGGTGGGGGAGTTTGGCCTCGGAATAAGAAATGAGAGGGGAGATAGATTGCTTCAGGTCTGTAAAGAAAATCGGTACAGTATAATGAACCGCTTTTTCAAGTTACCACACAGACGTCTCTACATGTGGAAATCTCCAGCAGATGGAATAGAAGGACGCATTACAAGAAATCAAATCAATTACATAATGGTCAACAAAATATACAAAAACGCAGTAAAAGCATGCAAGACATACTCCGGAGCTGACATCCCCACCGACCACAATCTTCTTCTTGCAACAATTAGGATAGAATTTAAAAGAACAAAAAGAAATAAGCAAATAATAGCTATTAACCCAGATAAGCTTAAAGAAGAATCCACTAGTAATAAAATACGGGAAGAAATACATAGACACTTGAGTAATAGAACAGTACAATCGACACAAACACCCGAGGAAGACTGGCACTATATTGAGAAAACACTTACAAGAGTAACAGAAGACCACCTCAAACAAGATACACGAAAAAAGAACAAACCATGGATGACAGAAGAAATTCTAAACATGATGGACGAAAGAAGAAAATACAGACGTATAAAGCAAATACACAAGAATATCAGAATAAAGATCCAACAAGCCAAAGAAACCTGGCTAAGTGAAAGATGCCAAGAAATTGAAGAGTTGGAACAAAGACATGAAACTTTCAATCTACATAAAAAAGTAAAAGAAGCCGCTGGAATATTTAAGCAAAGTCCTACGTCTTGCATCGAAGATAAACATGGGAACCCGATACTGAACATAGAAGATCAAATAGGTAGATGGAGAGAATACGTGGAAGAGATATTTCAAGACCGAGAGAGGACGAACATTTACATGCAGGAGGCATCGACTGGACCTTATATCACAAAGCAAGAAATTATCAAAGCGGCAAATCAGGTAAAGAACAGAAAAGCTGTTTATAAAACGGTGTTTATACCACTACCAAAGAAGAGAAACTCCAAGAAATGTGAAGACCATAGGATTATTAGCCTGATGAATCATATGTTGAAGCTTTTCCTACGAGTAATACACAATAGAGTATACAATAAACTAGACGAACACACTGGTCAAACTCAGTTTTGGTTTTAAGAATGGGTTCGGAACAAGAGAAGCACTTTTTTCAATACGTGTGATAGTTGAAAGATGTAGAGATGTCGATTCTGATGTATACTTGTGTTTTATAGACTTTCAGAAGGCGGTTGACCTGGTGAAACATGATAAACTAATAGATATTTTAAGGTCATGTAACATCGACGATAAAGACTTAAGGATCATTTCAAACCTCTACCAAGAACTTCTTCTTCTTCTTCAGATGCAAATCCACTAATGGATGTTAGTGATCACATTTTCCATTAACTCTCTATTTCTTGCAATATGTATCAGAGATTGTATGTCGTTAATCCCTGCCCATTGCCTTATGTTTCGGAGCCAGGACATTTTCTTGCGTCCCATTCCTCTCTTGCCTTCAATTTTACCCTCGATTATAAGTTGGAGGAACTGGTATTTTTCATTTCGCATGATGTGACCTAGATACGCCGTTTTCCTTTTCTTGATGGTTTCGAAAAGTTGGCGTTCTTGGTTTATTCTTTTAAGGACATCTATATTTGTGATTTTCGCTGTCCATGGTATTTTTAGGATACGGCGATAAAGCCACATTTCGAAAGCTTCCAATCTGTTTATATCCCTCGTTTTGAGTGTCCAGCCCTCTACGCCATATAGCAGCACTGACCATACGTAGCACTTAGTAAACCTTAGTCTCAGTTGAAGATCGAACTCAGAACAAGTCAGTACCTTCTTGAATTTTACGAAAGCTTGTCGAGCTTGCTCAATGCGACATTTTACTTCCCTGTCCGATGCCCAGGCTTCAAAAAGCCACGATCCCAGGTATTTAAATTTACTCACTCTTTCTATGGATTTACTATTCAGTGTTATGGTGGAGTTTTCAAATGCATCCAAGTTTCTGGAGATGATCATGAATTTGGTCTTTTTACCAAGAACAAAGGGCTAAAATTAGAATAAAAAGCGAAACATCTGGAAAAATCAATATCGAGAAAGGAGTAAGACAGGGATGTGTCCTATCACCTTTGCTGTTCCATGTTTACTCTGAGAAGATATTTCAGAAAGCTTTGGAAGGCACCTCGGATGGTATAATTATAAACGGGCAATGTATAAATAACCTGCGATATGATGATGACACTGTCATACTGGCAGATAATGCTGAAGCCCTGCAACGCTTAATGGACCGAGTAACGACAGCCTGTAGAGAATTTGGAATGAAATTGAATACAAAGAAGACAAAAACGATGGTCATCAGCAAGCACCAAAACAGAAGGGTGAAGGTCAATGTCGACGGAACAGATCTGGAAAGAGTAACAAGAACAACGTACCTTGGAAGTAATCTTGATGAAACTTGGGACCACTCACTAGAGATAAGAATACGCCTGGAAAAGGTACGTACAATGTTTTACAAAATACAAAAAGTTCTATGCAACCGCCAGCTGGGCATCTCATTGAGAACTAGAATACTTAAGTGCTATGTTTTCCCCACCTTGCTCTATGGTGTTGAAGCCTGGACAATGACAGAAGCAACACAAAAAAGAATCCAAGCATTCGAACTCTGGTGTTACCGTAAAATGCACAGAATATCCTACATGAGCCATACGACAAATGCGGAAGTCTTGCGGGGGATGAATAAGGAAAGATAATAAAAGAATGGAAAACACCATATTTTGGTCACAGCATAAGAAATCAAAAGTATGAACTGCTCCAACTTAATCGAAGGCAAAGTCAATAGCAAAAGAGGACCAGGACGAAGACGCAACTCTTGGCTTAAAAACCTACGGCAATAGACGAACATGACCTCCATAGAACTATTCAGGGCTGCTACAAATAAGATTAAATGGGCAAATGTAATGGCCAACGTCCTTAAGGATAAGGCACCGTAAGAAGAAGACTAAATTGTTGCATCGAATATCTAGATATAGAATCCATCTGACGGTACGTGTTCATTGTAAAAATATCGAAATGCACTTAGATACTGATATTTATACATGTATGTTTACAGACTGATGTCACTGTCGAATTGTACACAATTAATCACTTTTAAGGCTTTTAACAATTTCATTGCCAGCATTTTTACAGCATATAAACATGTTATTTGTTTTTGGCAGCGAATTTGACAGAAAACACGTTTCAAAAAGCTAATCAGCCAATACGGTTATACGACAGTTTCTATTAAAAATATTGCTGGCAATTGACATACGTTATGTTTTTAAGTAGACAACCGTTTTATTTGCTGCTAATGAGAGGTTTTAAATCTTTCTATTTTGACTTTGAAAAGGAAACTTATTTTTAAATTATGATTTCATATGTCTTCGGCTATCCCATCGATCCCTTTTTGGCCCCACGCCTCTTCATATTTCGCTCTTTTCCCCTAGCCTTTTTTATGTTCCTAGTTTTATCTAAATCGCTCCATTTTGCCAATCGTATATATTGATTTATACATTTTATAGTATTTATATTGTTCTGAAGCTATTTTCTTGTCGCATCTTTACTATTTTAATGGGAATAAGCCACAAATAAAGGTTAAAGTAAGTTTATTGACGTTTCAATTTCCACTTCGGAAATCGTTCTCAAAATACCAACATTTTAGTAAATTCGTTAGTAAACTGACTAATGTTTGTATTACTATTATTGATCACTCATCATAATGACAAATATATTGATTAAAACAGAAAAAGAATCTATTAATTACCATTTTTATAATAAAAGAAAAGGAACTGTTGACGTAATGTATCTGAACATTGCAAATTAGACATTGTAAAAGACAAACAAAAAGATGGTTATTATCTGGAATAATATGATGGATGTAGGGGCTCTCAATGCATTTATTTTATTTTTGACTAAACACTCTGACTATAAGAATGGACTTAATGAGAAACGGAGATTATTCTTAAAGGAATTGTCCACAGTATTAATTTTGCCTACATGACAAGGAGAGCGGAAAACGGAAAACTCCAAAATCATTTTCTTGAAGACATGAAAATTTGTGCAAATTGGCAATACAATGAGGGACCGACTGTTAACAAAATTGTGGAAAAAAAAACCATGCTTCATGTGTCCATCCAAAAAGGATAAAAAATGCGAACGCGTATGTGCCAAAATACATGCATGGGGACACATAAGAAATTCAAATAAAAACAAAATACAAGCAGCCCACAATAACATCCTCAGAGAAGCGGCAAATGTACCCAGATACGTCGCTGAACGCTTTCTGTTTAGAGAACTGCAATAGTGAAGGGTGATAAAAGATAAAATGACAGAAAAAGCCAGAATTAGGACTGCAGAATTAGAGAATCACCCAAGCCCGATCCTGCGAGATATAAAACAGCAAATCCTGGAAAACACATCTAGATAATTCGTAAAAACAGCAAATCCTGGAAAACACATCTACATAATTCGTAGCTCTACCAACAGAAGAAACTCCAGCGCGCAGCACTTGCAATTATAATAATTGATGTTTATTTTCAAGACAACCTTCAAAAAAAAATTCTTTGGCCACCAAAAAAATTAGAAAAAATCTGTAGCCATCCAAAATAATTAACAAATCCCCAAAACCTGGGCACGAAGGGCCCATATTCTCGGGCACCGAAGACTAGAGGCCCGAACAAGCAACTTCAGTTCGATGAAACATCACTAGAAAAATCAGCAAAAAGAGCGCCTCACGCTAGCCTGCATGGATCGAGTTAGGATATCGTGTTGTACCCAGGATTTCCACACGATAAGCATTTGGCTGATAGTGAGCCTCTATCGAGCATCAGAGGATTCCCCTATAGGAGGAAAGGGATGGTCTGTAGCATTGGAGCGCGGTGGAGTGGTTCCTGATAACACGAATCAATACTCAATCAATACAACAAATTACTTGCCTGCATTCAATTTACGTAGACAAAACATGCTGTTGATTAAAGGTTTCTTTTATCTGTTTTAATGTATTATTAAAAAAAAATTGCTTTGCTCAATGAAAGACAATATACTAGAGGGATACTTTTTTACCCATGTTATGTAAATATGAAGAACGGTCCAGTCCTGCATCCTGGGTTAAAAAAGAGGAGACAGAAGGAATCAGAGGAATCATAAATGAGGATGAATGGTGGGGATTGAAATGCGGGATGCGGCAGAGGCTGTAGGACCTCCGCAAATAATTATTGGCTATAGAAGTGTTGATTGTTTTCTGATTGTTCCTCATGATTTACATTGGATTTCCCAACGAGATCATTTTAAAGACGTCTTTTTAAAGACAAATCACACACTATGAATTTTGTGATTAGTATTCCCACCTTCTAATAAAGTCGTCCTAGGAATAAAACTCAAAATATTGACATAATTTTAAACTAATTTACTTTAAAATATATAGCATATGATTCAATTGTCAATATGAATAAATCAGACAAAATTAAATTATTAGTAGAATTTTTTGGTATTACCAAGTAACAAAAAAAATTTGTTTAATTTGTATTTAGAGAACGATTTCCGAAGTTGAAATTGAAACGTCAAAATAAACGTATTTTGAACTGAACTACTTGTGGCTTTAAAAATAGTAAATAATACAGAACGTTGAATCAACCATCCCCAATCAAAACAAAAGTATGGAAAAAGTTTTCAACAGCGTTCTTATTTGAACACAAATGATCAATAAATATACTATACGTGTTTGAAAGGCAGTTTAGACTGCAAAGATTAGCATAAGAATAGAATAAGCTTTCAAAATATCAGTAGCAGCAATCAAGTACCCGATTATAATAAAAAATAGGTAGATATGAATATGTACATGGAATATGTCAGAGCGGTAGATTTTTATGCCGTTCACTTTATAACAGACATATTATTAATTTGTTTTTGGCAACGGATTTAAGAGCAGACACATTTCATAAAATAATAAGACTATGAAATTTTCCGACATTTTTCAATAAGCATTTTTGGCAATTGACAGATACTTGATTTAAATAGACAATCGTTTTATTCGCCGCTAATGGCAGAGGCTATAAATCTTTCAGCTTTATTTTAAGAAAACTATATATTGACTTTTTAAACTATTTTTAAGACAACAACTGTCAAAATTCTTATATTTATTGGTAACCTACAGCTGAATGTTTCTGTAATAACAAAATGATAGATATTTCAAAATTAGTCTATACTGCATGTGTGGAATTATAAAAACATTTGAGAAGCTAGCCCAAACGTAAAAATTTTTACAAAAACATGCTAGAACTTCGCCATCATTGTTATTGACCCAAATTAAAAAAAAACAAAAATGACTTTTTATGCAAAATAATTAGGGAAGATTTCCCATTGAGTTTCTTATGGCCCGTTTGACGATTCAATACCCGATATAATAGATTATAAAATAAGACAATTATATAAAATGAGTAAGTTTTATAAGTCGTTCAAAAATTGCATCCAATGTAATAGAAATACAATTATATAAAAAACAACACTCACCCTGAATTTAACTCATCAAGTAAGCTGTCTACAGATGGCCTATTTAGAGTACTTTGTGCGCTGGATGGCCTAGAATAATTAGCTGAACTACGACCTCCATAATCGGCAATAGCACCATTATAGTGGCTACCATTCATGTTTTCTGTAACAAAAAAGACAATAGAGTTTACCTTTGAAACAAATTCAATAACATTTCATTCTAAACCACTCTCCCATCAAACTATAATTTAGATATTATTTTAATATGTTAATATATTGTTCTTCTATATACAACCATTTGTAATTCTATAAATTTGAACGTTTTGCATAGTAGATGTTTTCTAGAAGTTTTCTAGGAGTTTTAGAAGGCTCTTTTGACGAGATTTTCTTTTTTTGTGCTATTAGTGTTTGCTACGACTACATTGGGAATATGAGGATGTGGAGCGTAGCAAATAGCAATTCAAAAGTCAACCTCACCATTACGAATTATAACATGAGTTGCACGATATACATTCTAAAATAACTAACGAAGATCTGACGACAGAGTGTCTAGCGAAATAAGTAGATCCTCTCATTATTGCCAACAGCCTCCTCACGAGGGTGGTTGAGGAAAATAAGTTAACGATATTTTTTTGAAAAATCATTCTTGAAGTCAGACCAACTGGTACCACTCAACGGCATCGGAGAACCACTGAATTAAACGGTTCAGTAAAACTACCAGTACTAGTAGTAAATATAAGTCAAGTAGAAAACGTATTACTCATGTAACACAGAAACCAAGAAGATGTGCCTCACCTATAGACTAGAGGGCCTCCCAGGTTGTATCTTCTTACAACGGAATAGACCGGAAAAAAATTATACATTGATTTAATTTGCCCAAAACTTAAGGACTAGATATTTTAATATGTAAAAGTGTCAGCAAATTGAAGGAATACACTCAATCGCGATTGAACTCTATTAAAAAAATTAGATATTTATATTATAGATAGATAGAACATTTTGGTTTAAGCTCGAAACTGTATTGAAACTGTATATAAGAACGACATGAATTTATTTCTTTAATTACGTAATCCGGAAGAATCTCAAATAGACCCAATCACAACTTCTTAGTCGTTAACCTGATGCAGGTATCGTGATATCATGAAGCTATTAGCTAATTTTTCCAATGTTCCTCCACGTTTTTCTATCTTCTGCCATTCCAGCACATTCTGACAATGGAGCGCCAATGGTAGCAACAATATGGTCCGTGTATCGTGTGGGAGATCTACCTCTATTTCTTTTGCCTTCTACTTTTCCCTGGATGGTGTTTTTCAAGACAATTTCTTCGAAGCACATGTCCAAAATAGCTTATTATTTGTTCTGATATTTGTGTTCTTAGTCTTTTCTTTATGTTTAGCTGGTCCAGTATGGATTAATTTGCTCTTCGGGTCACCCATGGTATTCTCAGCTCATTTTTGTATCGGTAGTTATTTCATCGGTAGTTGTTTCAAGTTATTTCATCATTTTATCGGTAGCTCGAGACAGAGACAGTTTCGCCATGTTAATCGCCAACGTCAAGGGGACTTGATAGGGCACGTTAAGAAGAAGTTATTTCATGGCTTTTCCAAATTTTTGTTAACTTTGCCATAGCGCTTTTTGCGATTGCTGACCGCCGCTTTATTTCTTCAGTACAGCTTCCTTTGTTGGTTATTAATGAGTCCAGATACACAAATTTATCTACAACAGCGATATTGTTTATCATGACCAGATGATTTTGATTGTTCAATGATGATCTGTCAATTGTCATGACTCTCGTTTTATCTCTGTTTATTTTAAGGCAATCACAACAAGCCAATCACAACAAGATGATGAAAAGTTTTACAATGCCGCGTTCAGAAATAAAAAGTCTCAAATCAAAGTCTACATTTATATGTCAAATATTAACATGACTTGCAGAGTTCTAGTTTGGTGAGCTATATTTTGGACACTATTTTAGTTAAAGTTCGGAAAGAAGAAGATGCATGACATTAATTATATTGAGCTCAAATGTCTAATATAAAAACTTGCTGCATGATTTTCATCTAAAAAGAAATGGTTCCCAGAATGCCCAAATCATCATAGTTTATCATCATAAAAATACCAGTTTCTCTGCAAACGGGACTGGTATCAGTTGCCAATGTTGGAGACAAACAACAAAAAATAAATGTATCAACTACAACTTGTCTGTAAGACATACGCAATAAAAATGTCTTCACATAAATTAATGGCTTTATTGACACATTCACGTGAGATTTTTATTTATGATATTCATTTAGGAATTCTGGAAGCTTGTACCAACTTGTACAGGTCTAGTTGATGGGTACTATATGTTTATGGAATCACTTAGTAGTGTGCAAAAGTGTTTGACGCCTACAAGCGAGTCCCTCTGAATCATAAAAAATATGGTTGGCTGTGTAAAAAACTGTGTTGAAACCTTTCTCATAAACTAAAGCGACGTATTATATAGAAGATCATTCTGTTGGTCTCGACATTTTTAAGCAAGAGTTGTAAAAATATATAAAGCTTCTCTTGTTCCGAAGTCATTACGAAAGCCAAAGTTAGCCAGAGAATAAGTAGATCTTATAAAACCAGGTTACATACAAAACAAGAAGATTGGGTAATGTATGGTTACGGAAATAAAGAAGTTAAGAAAAATATAACAAGGAGAAAAAATGAAACATGAAACATAAAGTGAAATTGAAGAACTTTTTAGATACGTCAGTGAAACGCGAGTATCGATTGATGAGATACGAGAATCCTCACAGAAAATAAGAAAGCCCCAGGACTTAGAAACATCCCTACAAAATTTGTAAAAAATGGAGCAGCAATCTTATTAACATTAATGTAGCAGATTTTTAATAAATATCTGGTACAACAAGAAGACATTCCAGAAGATTGAAGATTGGCGAAAAAATTTTCAAAAAAAGAAATAAAAACAAGGGTAAGAGTTATGGAGGAATTCATGTTACCAGTTCGGTGAAAAGATTGTACGGTCGATTAATAAAGAAAAGAATCGAGGATCAATATATTGAAACAAAACATCAGAGTTGATTCCTTGCATGATCTTTTGTAACTAGTGTCACCCATTTAGTATATTTAGATTTCCAGAATGCCTATGCCACTGTACTCTTAAAAGATCTTTTTAAAATATTGGAAGGGATGTTCTTATATATAACGCTATTTAAAATATATATTCAGGTGACATTAACAAATTGGAAAAAGAAATGGACAGAAATTGGGAACCAGTATCCAACAAATCTTTTCTTCGCAGACGATGAAGTAATTCTAGCAAAAGTATCTGGTTCAAAAACTGATTGAATACTAAGTAGCAGTAGAAATGGAGTATCTAAGAAGAGCGTGTCTTATTTCGAAAGAAATAAAAAAAACAGCAGGGATATGGATCACAATAGATATAAAAGTGTCAAAACAACTTATATAGTAGGACAAATAATGAAAATGAATGATAAACAATGACCAAAACAGGCATTAAATTATACTCTTAGGAATAGTAGAAGGAGAGACGGACCAGCATTGGAGTAGAGAAAAAGAGGCAAAGGAAAAGTGGAAAATAGAGCCATAAATTCGGGGCAATGGATAGACCACGGTATATACGTGCTATGTACAGCTATGGTTATAGCCAAAACATTTGTTCCGTAAATTAGCAATTTAGAATTAACGATAGGAGCTGAATATGACAAATAGCGTACTAAAACATTAAATCCGATTAGTACAAAAATATTACCGGTAAAAAGGATAGAGAAACGATTTTCTACCTGTTTATATTTACTTTATCTATTTCCATCTATTTATATTAGATACTGACTTAATGTATACATAAACTTTTTAATCGTTAAAATATTTACCTGAAGCATGTTGCCGACTATTACTCAAATCCTGAAGCAAGGAATCTAATTCGTCTAAATTGTTGTTAAAAGGACGTTTCTCCATTGTCGACGATGACGAACTGTGACCAGCACTTGCGGTTAGGCCGTAACTCGGACTTCGGTTACCAGAATTTGGAGGCACTTTCCCGTAACTTCCCTGTAACAAGACGAAAAAAGGTGCGGTTAATAACAACAAACGTTCGCGAATGCCAGACTCGTGTGTTATGTTATTATTGCGACGTGATAAGAGAGAGATATGAATGGTTTATTTGGTGAAGAGTATTATTCAGCGAGTTCAGATTATTTTTATTTTAAATATAAAATGTAAGAGGTGGTTCCAGGAAGTGATATAATCTTTGATAAGGATGACGGTAATACAATATTTTGATTTCTGAACATATATTTCGTACTGAATGGGTAAACATATATGAATATAATATAATCACCAAATGTTTCTTAAAATGACGAGAATTGTAACCGCAAAAAGATAGTCTTACATGTTTTCTAAATATAGATATAGGTAGGTGAGAGTTTTAATAGATAACAGCCCTTGCAAGCAAAGTTGTGTTAACAAAAGTTTTACTTTGCACACATTCGTTGTCAAAATTCAAAATAAGTGAATCTATCGCCGTTTCCGCGTTAATAAGAGTATTTCTGCGTTGACAATTTTTGCTGCAATACGTGTTCCTAATACCTGGCTCAACAACCATACAAACAGGAAAGTGTTAGAACTGTTAGTGTGCGCTCAGAACGAGGCTCCGACCCTCGCTCGAACCATAGGATGGTATCATATTATCATCGCCAGGTAAAATAAATGCATTCATTTAAAAATGCCAGCGTTCACTGTCAAAGCGCAGAACCCAGCCTCGAGCCAGGTATCGGACCATAGACTTGGACCATAGTATTCGAGCTTAGTATTTTTCGCCCCTAGTACTCTACGATCGACATTACGAGGCGCCGTATTGATCGTCAAGTAAAATAAATACATTAGTTTAAATGTGAGCATTCACTGACTTGCTGTCAGTGCTATGATCTAGGCGAGGATGCCACGCAATGGTCTCCGTTATGAACGCACACTTAGATAATCAAGACCTAGCCCGCAGGCTCAAACGCATAAGATATTTCGAACTTGTGTGATAGTGATAAATATGTAAATGTCAGTTTAAATTCGGGCAGTGAACCTAGGCACAACAGTAAAGTAGTCAACAATAATTGAATCGCTTATTTCAGAAATAACCTAAGTCACATTTTGGCGATTTTGAGTTTATAACACCAACATGTATTTCTATGGGTTACACACAATGTAATGCAGAATATACCTAAGTCCCGTAAGCATAGTTGATTTTATATCTTACTTACTTACTTACTCCGTTGCCTTACAACCCTTCGTATGTTTTAGCCGACTCGACAACATGCCTCCACTGTTTTCTGTCTTGAGCAACCTCCATCCAATTCTTCACGCCCATAGTGCTTAGGTCTCCTACTATATTATCTCGCCGCCGGAGAAGAGGGCGTCCGTTTGGTCTCCTTCCAGTTGTGACTTCCTCCCACACCAGTCTTACTGTTCATTCGTTAGAATGTTTTCTGATTTGTGGAGTCTTCTGGACTTTATTTCTTTTATGATGTTGGCGTCTGGGTAGAGTTCTTCGAGCTCTTTGTTAGTTCTTTTCCTATATTGTCCTGATGCTTCATCCAGCACAGGACCAAAGATCTTCCTTGTTATTTTTCTTTCCCAAACACATAGTCTCTCTTCGTTTGCCTTTGTTATCGTCCACGTTTCGCTTCCATACATCACAACGGGCCGTATGATTGTTTTATAGACCTGTATCTTCGTACATCTTGTTAGTTGTTTCGATTTTATAAGGTTTTGGAGGGCAAAAAGACATCTGTGGCCAGCCTGAATTCTGTTGTTTATTTCTTGTAATCCGTTATTGACTTCAGTTATCGTTGTTCCAAGATACTTGAATTCTCTAACGCGCTCAAAGTTAAAGTCATCGATGGTGATGTTCTGACCGATTCTGTCTCTGCTTTGGTTATTGCGGCTCATATACAAATATTTCGTCTTGTTTTCGTTGATTTGGCGCCACAGCTTCTCTGCTTCCTTCTCGAACCTCACAAAAGTCTTCTTCATCCTTAATCGTGTGTTTCCTATTAGATCGATATCGTCTGCAAATGCCAGTAGTAAGTTTGCACATCCGTATCAAGCTGACTAGTTTTTTTGGAAAGCCAAGTTCCTGCATCGCTGTCCACAGTCTGGGCCTGCATACTCTATCAAATGCTTGTTTAAAATCTATGAACATCTGATGAAGCTCACGATCAAACTCCCAGCATTTTTACATTATCTGTTTTATTGTGAATATCTGGTCAATAGTAGAGCGGCCCGGTCTAAATCCAACCAAGGAATTGATAATCTCCAACGATTTCTTCTGTGTATGTTTTGGTTCTTTCTAGCAGGATGTTTGCAAGGATTTTGTGGGTGGTGTTTTGGAGTGTTATTCCCCGGTAGTTATTACATTGTTTTTTGTTTCTTTTTTTGTGTATTGGTACAATAACCACTTCTTTCCATTTATCTGGCATTGTTTCTTCTCGTCAAATGTCTTGAATTAGCTTGATTTTATATCGATTTAAAATATTCATGTGTTTCTGAAACCACCTTATTCCCGCACTAAGGTTGTTTCTGTACTAAATTGTCAGTTGTCATTTTGCATATCGACGTTTGCATAACATATAAAATTCATAGTGTTTCTATTGTTTGTTCTTATTGTTGCTTACAAAAAGTTGTCTGTATATTGGCAGAAAACAGTTCATATTTTAATAGTGTTATGATTATCGATCAACTAACCGCCAGTGCTGAAAACGCTAAAGATGGAGAACCTGCTAATAAAAGGCGTAAAGTAATTAGAAAATCAAATGAATATCAGCGTAATGTTATCAGAAACCCTAGAGTTAAAGGGCAAACATATACAAGCTACAAAAATAAGGCCTGGAAGCAAAGAAAATGGGACCTCAGTGCAAGTAAGACAAAAAAAATATAATATTTTTAAGTTTATAAAATACATCTTTTAGGTGTCTACTCAAATGTCAGAAAAAGTGAACGAAGATCAAAGGAACATTATGTTTGGTAACTTTTATGGTATGACAACAAAAAACGAACAGGATATTATATCTACAAGGATTAATAGAAATAATGAAGGGGTATTTAGAAGAAGAAAACATAATGAAGGAGGTAAATATAGGACAAGAAAAAAAGATATGAGAAGATGCTTTTTTTGCGAAGATGCGAAGACTTATCGCATGCTATTCGTACTATCCTATCCTCTATAAGTCTAATTGCTGATTTATAGATTCTTGTTTTTGTGTCTTGTCTTAGGCGTTTGTTCTTCCAGATTGTGTCATTAAGAGATCCCGCCGATTTACGTACTAAGCTTTGTTGTCGTACTTCTTTAACATCTTCGTAACTAATTATATCCAATCCCAGATATCTAGACCTTGATTCCTGCTTTATTATTTTCCCAACAATTTCGATTTTACATCTTAGTGGGTATTTATATGTTGTCATGCATTTGGTTTTTTCTGCTTTTTCTGCTAATAGTATCATGTATTTCTTGGCTGTTGTATTGAAGATTTGTGTTAATCTTTGGAGCTCGTCTTCTGTCTTGGCGATTAATGCGACGTCATCTGCATAACATAATATTTGGATTTCTTTGTTCCCCATTCTGTAACCAAGACCTTTACGTACTGTATTACTTCGTATTACTTCGTCCATTATTATATTAAAGAGAAGTAGGCTTAACGAGTCACCCTGTCTGTCTCCAGTCCATGTAATGCCATTTCTTGTACTCTTATCTCTATTTTGCAGTTTCTCCTCCGTTCTGTTAAATCCAGAATTTTATTTATTATCCCCTATTCTTTTTCCTGTAATTAATTTAAAAATCTGTGTCGTCTGTATAATCTTTTATATAACCAATATATTTTGAACTTTAATTCTTTAAATAAAACCAGACAATATAAATTACAGGTAATAGGTATTTATAAACAGAATTCCTAAAACCCAGTTATCAAATTATGTGCTAAAAGAATAGTATTGAAATAGATGGGTCCCGTCGTAACAGCTTCCAACAATAATACAATAACATCATTGAATTATATTTATAAAATGCATTTTGATTCAATAATTTATAGAAACTAATTTTCTCAAAACAGACGGCATATGTGTCCTTTAAAATTATTTTTGTTTAAAAAAAAACAGACGCGCCATTATATATTTTTAAATTCGGCGTGCATCAATAAAGTCGTTAAAAATTAATATTGTTTATCTTTTGATTACTGATCATAACAAATCTTGCTGATATTATTAGAATATGTGTTTTCTCTGGAAAATAGCAAAGACCATATTAATGGAAAACTAGTGATGATACTGATGTTAGACTTTCACAGATTTTGATTTGTTAAAGGGTTATTCTATACTCAAGTATGTCTTTTTTCAAGATTTAATATGTTTCTAGTCAGTATTTCATCCATATTCTATGAATTGCTTACCGATAAATTACCCATCAATTATTATTTTTTCCTTTGTGTACGAATTAGAATTCCAAAATTCTTCTCATCTCATAATAATTGGTTTAGTTTGCTTTCTACAAAACTCTTTAAAGTAGGCCCCATCGTGAAAGAGTCAATTTATAGCACAGTTTCCATTTTCTGAGCATTTTCCACTGTTTTATCTTGTGTGGTGATAGGAAGTATTTAATTATTTATATATTTATGTGCATATGTCTACCACAACACAAGTATGCTTTATGCCCATATATTAGGATCACTAAAGGAAGCTGCATATGAAGTCTTGGGATGAACTCGAACAACGGAAACAGACAAATCAACCAGCGTATCACAAATAACTCGAAGAATTTTTAGAAGAATGTTGATGTCATAAAATTCTAATATGGGAACGAAAACGCGAGGAAGTGGAATTATGTCTAGGTAAAATCAAGTCATCAAATATTAGCTGAATTGGAAATACCACAAAAGCTAATTAGACTCATTTACGCCACAATGGATAAAACTCAAGCATGTGTACGAATGCGAAACGTGGACCAAGACCAAAGCAAACGAAGAAAAGCTCAGACGCTTTGAACGAAAAATACTTAGAAAAATTTTCGGACCTCACCATGACATCATTACAAACCAGTATAAGATCAGAACCAATATCGAATTAAAAGCACTCTACAAGAAATTAAATCACAGCGACTAAGATGGGCAGGCCACGTGCACAGACTGCATAACGAAAGAAGTAGAAAGTAGAAAGAAGTAAAACTGGCATGGGAGGAGATTCCCACAGGCAAAAGACCACTCGGACGTCTCAGAATGCGATGGAGAGATAACATCCAAGCAGATCTCCGGAAAATGAACATTCGTAATGATGATGATGATGATGATGTGTACGAATACAAAACCAACGCAGACTCTTTCAAAATTTTGTAGGGATTAAAGCAATAAGATGTGCCCCAACTTTGTTTAACCTGGCACTGGAGTATGCGGTAAGGCAAATGCAAACTGGCTGAAGGAACATACTGGCCAACCGAACGGTTCAAGTGGGCGATCAACAGGAGCACAGGAAACATATGCAGAGTTAAAAACGCAAACAAAAAGGTTGGGTCTGGAAATTAACACAGAGCAAACAAAAATAACGATACAGACGAGAAGAAATATTATAGTCACACAAAACATTATATATGAAGATGACATTGAGACGGTTGAAAATGCCGATGCCGATGGATCAGAAGATGGAGAAATACGAAAGTGAATAACGCAGGCAAACAGAGCTTATTTTACCCTCTTCCATATATTTCGATCTAAAAATGTCCACCGAAATACAAAGATGAAAATCTAAAAACCTTAATTCGACGAATAGCATGACAGTGAAGCATGAGTCCAGAAAGAAACATCCAAAAACAAACTCGACACATTCAAATAGAAATTACTAAGGAGAATACTATGACCTGTGAGAGAAAACAGATTTTTCAGAAGTCGATACAACAACGAGCTTTATTAACTTTATAAGAAAGCACCACTGTCAGACTTCATAAGAAAACAAAGATTGCAATGGGCCGGACATGTGATAAGAATGGGAGAGGATAGGCTGCCAAAAAGAACACTGAATGCTAGAATACAAGGAAAGAGACCGATTTGAAAGCAAAGAAAGCGCTGGGAAAACACAGTAAACAGCGATGCACGAGCCATTAGGAATCCGTGTATCGAGAAAATCAGCCACAGACAAGCAAGGGTGGAGGCAAAAAATAAAAGAAGCCAACGCTCAATTTGGGCTGTAGTGCCGTAAAAGAAGAAAAAGAAAAGCAAGTCTTCGGAGACTTTGAGATTTATACGAAATATAAGGAGAAAGGACATAAATACAAAAAACTTACAACCATCAATAACAATGTATATAAAAATCACCACGCAAAAAAAACTAGGAAAGTATACAATACAACTACAAGATATATACCAGAGACCTGAATATTTTCAAAAACAGCCCAAAGATACCAAACCAAACCAAACCAAAAGAGCCTATAAACCAGAAGGAATCCCTGCTGAACTTCTGCAAAATGTAACACCAACGTCTTTTAATATACTGACAAAATCTTTTTAATTGCTGCTTAAACGGAGATAACTACACCTGCAAGCTGGAATGAAGGAGATATTTCACCGATCCATAAAAGGGGATAAATCAGACGTCAAGAACTAGTGCTACATCTCAATTAAAAGCACTCTCAGCAGATTATACGGAAAAGTTATGAAAATCATAGTCAAAAACAAATACGAACCACTTGACCTGGAATCGCAAGCAGAATTTTGAGTTTGACGATCCTGCATCTCAACTAAAATGAAAAAGAAGGGCTAGGGATAGACCAACTCCTCTATTATTTTTGAACTTAACAAAAGTTATGATACAATACCCCTATGTAGACTATAACAAGTATTGGAAAGCTCATTTATTAATATTACACTTGTAAAAGCAACGCAACGATTCTACGATAATCTTTGATAAAAAATATTAACAATCAAGGCTTCAGTATATCTCCAATCCTTTTCGGAATCTACCTGAATGACTTCTTCTTCTTCTTCATGTACAATGTTTTTTCAGAACGTTGCTTACCATCATAGCTATCTTAATTTTATTCACTGCCACCCTAAATAGCATGCTTGTATCAACACCATACCAATCTCGCAAGTTCTTCAACCATGAGGTTCTTCTTCGTTAACTGACGTTCAAAATCGCCGGTCGCTTCAAGCGTTGTTCCTGAGGAGAACGGTTCATTCTACATAAACTGTGCTAATAAATATTTTCTTGGTAAATTAAGTACAGAATCAGTACAGATTCTTGGTAAATCGATTTTTTCCGTTTTTCCCCTATACGACGGGGGCTTTAGGGAGAAGACGGGGGTAAAAGTGGTAAGCGTTTTTGCATCTTTCTTGGGGTCCCAAAATTGACATTTTTAGCAAAATTCAGCTTGGTTGAAAAGCAAATTTATTTTATAAATAGATAAAACTTGTCCTAAAATGAGCATCTATATTCGTTGATAAAACTTCCCCATAATAAAAATGATAGAAGACTGCATTTTTTTCTTCAAACAATATGTTATAATTAGCGTAACAATATGTACTCATACTGTCTTAGGAGAATATTACACCCAAATAATATTGATAAATGAGCCCATACCACATAAAATCCAAAAGAACAAACATTGAATAACAGGAAACCTTAAAATTAGTGGAAGAAAGAAGACTTAGGCTACAACATACCAAAAAAAAGAGGAAACAACACTTAAGAAATAGCACAAGGAGCATTGAGCTCATTCAAACTATCTAAAAAAAGTTAAATATTCGGCCTGAGAATTCAAGCCAACCTTCAAGCCATTCAAGACCATAACGGAGAAGTAAAAAAGAGACATAGAGAGCATTGCAGAATTCTGAAAAACTACTGCTCAGAATTATAGAAGACACTTCAAAAGATGCATCAGTCTCAGAACATAAGAAACATGCAATCGAAGAGGCAGAATCAATCCATTTTACAAGAGACTCTGAAAGCAATGGATGATATTTGCATAGCTGTAATACTAGATATATGCAACACGATATCGATCACATGTGCATGACCTGATGAGTGGTGCGAATCAACCTTTACTCATATCCATAAAGAAGGATTGCTACCGCAACAGTTAAATGAATTAAAATAAGGAAAGACTAAACAATAACAACGAATATTAAGCTCAGGTTGAAGTCTTTTTTCCATTGATACATACGCGACTGCAACTTGGTCTCTCAAAAAAATCGATAGAAGTAAGATGGAAGTTTTCGAAATGTAGGTCTACAGAAGAATCTTACACGTGTCATAGACAGAACACAGAACCAACTTGTCAATTCTGGAAGAGCTGAATATAAAAATGTGAACAGACTATTACTTGCGGCACATAGCCAGAAGAACGGAGGCTACGAAACTATTGGTAGTAGAAGGAAAGGTCGAAGACCAAGGGGAAGTACAACATAGGCAGACCAAATGAAGATTCTGGTGGTAAACTCACTACATAAGCCGACCATCTGGCACAGGATCGCAGCCAATGGAGACAGCAACGTAATAATATTTAGGATGTCACCACGCTCTGACACGGGCTCAAGGAATGAGAAGTGATGATTTACTTTAAGTTTTTCGTGATCTAAACGTCGAAGATCGAAGACGTTTGAGAGTCACTTACATTTTGGACGCGGTTAATAAGCTACTTCATTTTGATATCTTAGTCGCTTGTAACAAGCCTTCTAATATCCTTTCTCCTCCTACAATGACCTCGGTAATGTTTTTCCGACGTTTAGACATAAAATCTAATTATTTTTAATGCGAAACGAATATATTTTACTTGGATACAAACAAGATGTTTGCGACAAGCACCTACGTAATTATGCGCTAAGACTCGCTTAAACTTCAAAAGAATCTATTCTAGTCTCTCATCGTTGAAATAAATTCGAGGTCTAAAAGTAACTTAATTCTGTGGTTTGATCATCCATTTGTATAATCGCTTAGATACACCGTATTTATCTAATATAGCATAACACGCAGATTGAGGACTATTTCTAGTTTGTTTGTTTTGTCTATCAAAATAGAAGATTATGTACAGATCAATACATTTGGATAAACAATATAATTAATATGCAATCAAGTATTATTTAATTAATGATGGAATATGCAGTTTGTCTCATATTTTTTACATCCAAAAACTAGCACAGTTGATACTTCAGTTGTTAGGCATCAATGAAAGTAAGCTTTAAGAAAAAAATTACTTTAATTGCTCCCATGTTGAGATCTAATATAAAATATCTGATATATGTAAACAAAACGATTCAGTGTAAATAAGTAGTATTTCTTAATAACATGTTTCAATATTGTCCAGTTTTCAGAGATTTGCGCCTAAAAATCATACGAACAAGCTGAAATTTGCCGAGAAGATCAACTTTGAGACTCCAAAAAAATTCAAAAAGTGATAATTCAATGAAAGTATAAATTGTATTGATCTCATGAGAATCATTAAAAATGCAAAACTCCAGACAAGCCATAGCTAACACAAACAGCTCTACTTATCTACAGGACAACCCACCTGCTGGCCATCAGATCCAAATAAAATCCCAGATCTTCTCGACTTCTTTATCCTCCATAGCATGGCCTTAAATTATTTTGACATATAAGCCTCCTGGGATCTGTCCACCGACCATACTCCCATAATTGTCACACTATCTAGGTAAATTATAAAACGTCCGAATATCCCTAAGTTGACAACATCAAAGACCAACTGGAATGTATTCGAGTCTTACATAAATGAAAATTTAAATTTAAATACAAGATTAAATCAACCAGACGATATCGATAATGTTGTGCTTCTTCTCTCTCAAACTATACATGCAGAGCGGCTGAAATAGCTACACCCCTCATAATGACAAAAAACCAAGTGACACCAACATACCCGTATATATAAAACGTCTTGTTGCACAAAAAAGAAGAGCCTGACGGATATGACAAAGAAGTCGCAATCCTATAGATAAAAATGAATACAATAAATTAACACGGCAACTTAAAACTGCTCTACAAGACGCGAGGAATGATAAATTTGAACTATTCATCAACAGCGTATCAAAAGAAGACCACAGCATCTGGAAAGCAACGAAATCATTCAAGAGGCCTACACAGCACATATCACCTCTAAGGAAGCTGGCGAAAAACTGAACAAGAAAATACATCAATCTTTGCTACACATCCCTCACACGTTTTTGGTGCACCTGAACTTAATAACAATAATAGCGAAGAACAAGTTAAAAACGTCATACACTCCATGCCCAATGATGCTACCAATCAAATGCTTTACTCCTAATAATGTGAAAGAAGAAATTTCTAGATGCAATAACTACAAAGCACCAGGCTTCGACATGATCACCGGGCTAATATTAAAAAAATTACCGAGAAAAGATAATATAAATAAAATGATAAAAATGATATATAATAGTATCATTAAGATTATGATAATTATGATTAGTAAACCAAATAAACCACCAAATATTACTACTTCATATAGACCAATCAGCTTACTTCCAATGATGTCAAAAATCCTAGAAAGACTTCTGCTCCAAAGAATCTCAGAAAACATCAAAATTAATTCAGTTATCTCAACACACCAGTTTGGTTTCCGCGAAGCCAATTCAACTCTTCAACAGTATCATAGGATTGTTAAAAACATTAATGTATGCATTGAAGAGGAAAAAAAATTGCACTGTTGCCTTCCTGGATATAGAACAAGCCTTCGACTGTGTTTGACATGACGGCCTCCTGTATAAATTTAAGTCCCATCTAATGGGTTTCCCAATAGGGACGTCCTGTTTTTGAAATGTCTTAGCGGCCATTTTGAAAATGATGGAACTGTCACTTTTTGACGTTTGTATTTAGTATACTCTAACAAATTACCATGGCAAGATATACGCTTGAACAACGTTTGGAAATTATCCTAAAATTTTATGCTAATAATCGTTCTTTTGTGAATACCTATCGTGCATTACGTGAAAGTTATGGACCAAATGATCGTCCTGATGTGCGTGTAATTTGTCGAATCGTGGAAAAGTTTGAACGTGAATTTACTTTGCAGGATACGAAACCACCAACTAGACGCCGAAATGCAAGAACTCAGGACAATATTGCTGCTGTAATAGCCAGTGTAGCGGAGAATGCAAATGTGTCCGTAAATCGACGTTCTCAGGAACTTGGACTCGCCAGAATCACAACTTGGCGAATTCTGAGAAAAGATTTAGGCCTACACCCTTACAAGATTGTTCTGACTCAAGAACTGAAGCCACTTGACCATCATAAGCGTCGTTTGTTCGCTGATTGGGCTCTAGACAAACTCGAAAATGATGGCGATTTTTTCAAAAAAATAATCTTTTCCGATGAAGCTCATTTTTAGTTAAACGGCTTTGTGAATAAGCAAAATTATCGTTTTTGGAGTGAAAATAATCCACATGAGATTCTTGAGAAACCTTTGCATCCAGAAAAAGTCACTGTGTGGTGTGGTTTATGGCATGGTGGCATCATCGGACCTTATTTTTTCGAACATGGTGTAACAGTTAACGGTGAAAGGTATCGAACGATGATAACGGATTTTTTGTGGCCTCAGTTGGATGAAATGGATTTGGATGGCATGTTTTTTCAACAGGACGGTGCCACATGTCCATCGAGCAAAAACATAAAAGAGGGAATCTAAGCGTTATGAAAAGGAGACCAAAAAAGTGGCCTCTGATGGCGGACATATCCGGAAATGCAAAGGCGCTAAATTTAAATTTTCCAACACTTATTAACAATAGCTATAAAATATTTTTCAGACGAGAAAGTTTTAATTAAATATTAACTATAATAGTCTAAAAAAGTGACACAATTGGTAAAAGATTTCAATATAAATAAAATTTCATGTGACAGTTGGGACAAACAATAACATAACCTAACTAAATTTGACTTCTTAAACAAGGAAAGAGACTGTCTATCCTTGTCTAAAGTGGCCTCTCAGATGGCACTTCCTGTGTATCAATATGTTTACCCCCACTACCTTTACATTCTCTCTTTTGTCTTATTGCTCGATGCACATGTCACACTACTGCCCCAACCATTGATTTATTGAAGGAAAAGTTCCCGGAAACATTGATTTCTCTTGATGCCAGAGATCCCAGGAGAATTCAGCAACTTCGACCAGATGCTTGGCCTCCAAAAAGCTGCGATTTAACACCATTGGATTATTTTTTATGGGGCTATCTTAAGTCATTGGTCTATGTGAATAAACCACAATCCATTGAAGACTTGAAGAGGAATATAGAGTACACCATTCGTGAGATTAATGCGGATATTTTGCATAAAGTGACCGAAAATTGGGTTCATCGGATTCGCTCCTGCAAACGTAGTAGAGGGGGACATTTGAATGATGTGTTATTCAGAACATAATTGTTATCTATTATATTTTGCAATAAACTTTTCTTTTTTTGATTTACAGCAATTTTTACCGTTTCGTTAAAAAAAAACATCAGGACATTCTTATTGGGAGACCTCTTATTTCCACTCCTCACTGTCTACTCTTAAAATCATACCTCACAGAACGTCACTTTCAAGTTAGGTTCCTTACAGAAACCTCTCATTACTATCCCATAAAATCCGGTGTCCCTCAAGGAAGTGTCCTGGGTCCCCTCCTGTACCTCATAGACACTGCTGATATCCCAACAACAAATACGACCACAGTAGTCATGTTCGCAGATCATACCGCCATAATATCCATCGATGATGACCCCAAGTAGCATCAGGAAACCTTCAAATACACCTGAACCTACTACAAGACTGGATGAATAGATGGAAAATCAAACCATACTAAGTCTAATCAAATTACATTCACCAACAGAAACGTCATATATCCGAGAATCAGACTGAACAACAAATTACTACCAGTAAAAACAGAAGTCAAATACCTGGGAATGACACTTGATCAAAAGCTCATTTGGAAACCACACATCTTGGCAAAAAATATCTAAATCAACAAGAAAATTTATGAAATGAATTGGCAAATAAGCCGAAAATCACTTTTATTTATAAGTGATAAACTACTCTTGTACAAGTGCATAATAAAGCCTATATGGACATAAGTAGTGCAACTATAGAGCTGTGCAAAGCCTTCTAATACCAAAATCATTCATAGAATCCAATCCAAAATACTCAGAATGATTTTCAACGTGCCGTGGTACGTTAGTAACAAAACACTGCATGATGACTCTGGTATATACCGTTTGTTGAAGACGAAATCAGCAGACTAACAAGAAATTATTTTGAACATCTGTCGACGATTTAGAACATCTGCTCAACGAGGAAGCAAGACAACTACACCTCCAACCAGAAGTGGCCAAAAGACTTTATTCACTAATTTCAATTTTAGTTTCAAATTATAATCCTACAATAATTTAATTAATTTGTTAGTGATTGTATTGGGAGCGTTATCAGTAGATAATTTCTCGTCTCATGTATTTGGA
Organism: Diabrotica balteata; assembly: GCA_918026665.1. Lineage (NCBI taxonomy): Eukaryota > Metazoa > Arthropoda > Insecta > Coleoptera > Chrysomelidae > Diabrotica > Diabrotica balteata. Next base: position 136,592,222 of record OU898282.1, read on the forward strand.
ATACTCACATTTACTAATAGCTTGTAATAGCAGATTGTAAATTTACAAATTTAATAATAAAAAAAAGTATTAGTCAAGTCAAAAAAAAAAGATCCGACACTCATTTGGATTCTCTAAATATCAACAACCACCTGTGGAATATAATCAACAGGTTGTCACGCACCAAAATGTATCCTTTAAAACGAAGATTACTGAAGTACCTATACACACATTGTAGCCCTAATAAAAACGGCAAAATAAATAATTCTCGAATTTCAAAAATAACTCTAAGCTACGTGTGTAGTATTTAGTTAAAGCAGACCGTATTTGGCTCGACAGATTCCGGATTTCACTAAAAAGACACCTATAGAATAATATAATATTGAAAAGATTGCGAGCGATAGAGATGTAAGATGAGATAGGTAGAGCAGGCAGCGCAGAGGGACGCGAGGCGCGGTGAGTTTTGCACACGATACTGTATTTCCATTGGTTTCGGATGCTTTTCCGATGTCTAATCACGAAAAAAAAAAACATTTGAATGATTGTGTCTCGAAACAGCTGTTTCTAACAACGATTTTTAGTTGTTTTTGACTAATATTTATATACATACCTACTCGTTTTATACCAGGTGACCAGAATCTTGGAGCAAAAAAATGAAAATCAATGTGATTTTATAATGAAATAATCTTTTGATACCGGGATATTTTTCATATTATTAAGTATAAGTAATTACCAATAATATATCTAACTACTGATACAAAAAACCAAATATTTCAGCATTGGAACAAAAACAGAAAATCTTCAAGTAGATAACAATTTTTAAAAATTAAAATATACAATTTTAACAATTAAAATGAGTGCTACACCAGATTTATCGTTGAGCGTTCCTTTTTATACTGCTACTGTTAATGGTCAACCTATAAATATTCAATATCAGCAACAGCAAATTCAACCAGAATGCTCAAATGTCCTTTTTCCACAAAATTTACAACCAAATTCACCAAAAATTTTAAACAACCCACCAACAATATATTATGTTCCTAACCAAGTAGGGTAGATCGGGGCTAGTTGTGACAGGGGCATGTTGTGACAAATAGTTTTATAGACTAACCATAGGTAGCAGCGTCGCCCGGTTACCCAGAATTCCACGTCCGCATGTCCTCAGTCTGTTTGTGTAGTTTGGTTGTGATGCTATGCGTTTCTGCCGCTTTATAAAATTATATGTCATTTCGTTGTAACGAAGTAAAATTTTGCTGTTGTCTTTGAATTGTTATTTCACTTTCAAACCACAAGGTAAGAAACTTATTCTAGTTGTAGTAGATAGTTTGTTTATTTCTCTCTAGTAAGACACAGTTTGGTTTCTATACGACGTGTCAAGGTCTGTGCAAGTGGCTTTATGTAAAATGGCGTACGGTGGGGCTAGTTGTGACGAAAGGCTTGGGGCAGATTGTGACAGTGTCACAACATGCCCCTACTAATTTTAATGCATGTTTATGGGTTTGTTACAGATAATGGTGAGAAATTATAAAAGGAAAACGGAACGTGGTCGGAGTAATATAAACAGTTACGAGTCGGCTTCGTTAGATGTTAAGTCTGGATCGTGTAGTTTAAGGCAAGCAGCTGAAAAATATGGCGTTAACCGGATGTCCTTACTTAGATATATAAAAAAACAACAAACCAATCCAGATGGAGTGGTAGAAATGGGTTACAAAAGACCTCGAATGATATTTTCACAACAACAAGAAGAAGAGCTCTGTGAATATGCTGTTCAGGCAGCGAAAATATTTTATGGTATTAGCCCAAAAGAAATGAAAAGTTTAGCTTTTGAATTTGCTATAGCGAACAAAGTTCTTGTGCCTGAGAATTGGGTAGCAACAAAACACGCCAGTAATGATTGGTTTACAAAGTTCATGCAACGTAACAATAATGTGTCTATTCGTGTTCCTGAGGCTACCAGCTTAAGTCGGAGTACAAGTTTCAACAAGCACAATGTCGGACTCTTTTTTGATAACCTCGAATTAGTATTAAGTCAAAACCATTTTACAGCTAATGATATTTGGAATATAGACGAGACAGGGACTGGGACTGTCCAAAAACCGGTAAAAATCATAGCGAAGAAAGGCGAGAAAAGAGTTGGTGGTGTCACTTCAGCTGAGAGGGGGACCAATGTTACTATGGTTCTTGCTATTAACGCAGAGGGTAACTCAGTTCCTCCTATGTTCGTTTTTCCACGTAAGTTTTACAAGGAGCATTTTGTACGTGATGGGCCAGTAGGTTGTTGTGGTACTGCTAACCCAAGTGGCTGGATAACAGGCCCGGACTTTTTGTTTTTTATGAAGCATTTTGTAAAAAAAGTAAGGTGCTCAAAGAAATCACCGGTTTTAGTTCTGTTAGACAACCACAGTGCTCACCTATATATCGAAGTCCTTGACTATTGTACAGAGCACGGTATTACTCTCTTATCGTTCCCTCCCCATACAACAAATAGACTTCAACCACTGGATGTTTCCGTTTTTGGTCCATTTAAGAAGTTTTTAAACGACGCCATGTGTGGATGGATGAAATCTCATCCTGGAAACACAGTCTCAATTTATGACATCCCAAGTATAGTGAAAACAGCATTACCTAAAGCTGTAACACCAACAAATGTTCAGGCAGGATTTCGTTCTACAGGAATATGGGAATTCAATAGAAACATTTTTAATGAAGAAGACTTTCTGTGTTCTTCGGTGACCGACCGACCTTTGAATAGGCCTATTGACATCGTAGATGGTAATGAGGAAGCCAGTGCTGGGCAGCTTAAAGAGTTTCAGCATCTCGATGAACCTGAACCGTCGTCATATTATGCTAACCAGCCAGGACCCTCCCATACCTATCAACCAGGACCATATCAACAAGGATCATCGCAGGCCAACCTACCAGGATCATTCCATGCCGAAGTTCTGCCTGTCAGCCCTATGGATATAAGACCTCTGCCAAAAGCTGGTCCTCGAAAAAATAAAAAACGCAAGAGCTTAACATCTGCAATTTTGACTAGCACACCTGTCAAGGAGACAATTCGCAGTGAAGAGTTAAAGAGGAAGGAAACAATAAAGTGCAAAGAGGATAAAATAAAGAAAAAATTATTTGACTCAAAACAACTGTTGCCTAAGAAAAAAGCAGCGCCAAAGAAAGAGACCGCAACAAGAAAAAGAGAAGACAGCTCAGAAGAAGAGGAAGAAGATTACTTTTGCTTAGTTTGTATGGGACCATATAAAAAGTCTAGGTTAGGAGAAGACTGGGTGCAATGTATGGAATGCAAGAGGTGGGCTCATGTAAAGTGCACAAAAGATGATCTTTATTATGTTTGTATAAACTGCCACTCTTCAGAACTACAAGTAGAATCAGCACAAATTGACGATAGCGATTAAGTTTTTTATTTTACTTTAAATTCACTAGATGTTTTTCTACACATTTGTTTCTTACATAAACATTTATCAAACATTTATGTATCTATACTTAACTATAAAATAAATTTATTATGGAAACTTTGTTATTATTCTCCAACTAAAGTTTATTATATTTAAAAATATTTACTGTCACAACCTGCCCCAAGTTCGTCACAACTTACCCCATATTGGGGCAAATTGTGACAATATGTGCATTTTGTAAAACTATTTACATACTGTAAGGTATTGCTTAAAAATTGCTGATGTTCCCAAATAATGATTCCCAATTAAAAATAGTACCTCATTAAAGTAATCTAACAGCCCTAAAAATTACGAAAAAAATGTTAAAAAATTATTTTGTCCAAAGTGGCACAACTAGCCCCAGTCTACCCTACTATCACAATCTTGCTCAACCTGTCAATACAATCCTAAAATAAATCCCACATTACCTACACCTCAAAATGAAGCTTCTGATTCTATTGAGATGACACATACATTACAAAGTGAAGAATCTTCAGGGGAAATCCGTGACATTGAGTCATCGGACATCTACGAATGACAAACTATACAACTAGTAACAAAAAACGTAAAAATAATCCTCCGACACCAATATAAAATGGAGGCACGGTAGTAACCAGCAATAAATTTCAGATTCTACAAAATGAAAACGAAAACGACAACAATAACAGTACAGAAAATACCAACGAAACTCTAACAACCTCTAAACCCCCACCAATTTTTATATATGGTGTTACTGAATACAATATAATGGTTAATAACCTATCGGAAGTAACAAAAACAGAGACATACTATCGTACAGCATTAAAAAACAAGACAATTAAAATCAATTCCCGGGACTCTAAAATATACCGAAAACTGGTAAGACATTTAAACATCAAAAAAAAAAATGTGCATCATACGAACCAAATGAAAGAGGATGGATAGAGCGTACAGAGTTGTAATTCGTAAGCTACATCATGCAGAGCCCATTAATATAATAAAAAGTGAAACAGAAAAACATGGGCATTTAGTACGCAATATTGTAAATATAAAACACAGAGTAACCTCTGACTTTTTGAACTGTGATGAACTTTGAACTTTTGAACTTTCTGAACTCTGCCTCTGAATTTCACTGTGTCAAATTTGGAGGCAACAATATGTCAGCCGATTGTAAAAAACCTAGGGACACCGCAAATTACAAAGGATACATTGTATATAAAAAATTAATTTGCAGTAGAAACAGAGCAAGAGGAGTATCATCGCACACTCCAGCGAACAATCAACTGCAATATAACAGAAATACAGTACAAAATAATCCGAACTTAAGCAATCAAAATCACGCGACTTACACACAAGCAACAGGTGGAACAAATGTAAATAATGTCCATAGTAATACGAACTTATACAACCAAAATCATGCAACTTACGCACAAATAACAAGTAGAACACATGTAAGTAATACAAACAGTGACATTAGAGAGATGATGAAGAGTTCAAGTTCAAAGCTATGTCTTCATAGCATAATAAACTAGTCTAGCACTTTGTCTATCAATCAATTGCTATCTACACTTATCTCAGTCATTAAATTTTTAAAATAATAAACTTTTTGCATATTAACCAAGTATGTAAATATAAAGTATGATATGATGCACTTTTGATCTGGCATCATGTTTTTTACTATACCCTGTATATATTTATTGATGGACACGTTATATAAATTATATGTACTATACGTCTCAGGTCTTTTAATTTGATATGTCATTGGCTAGTATTAGGCTAGTTGTTTATTTTATTCTTTATATCCTACCCTTTCATTTGCTATGTCGCATGTTAGGATTAGATCAGTTGTTTATTTCGTACTCAGCCTAAGGTCTTCTTCAAGTCAATAGATCAAAATTTGTCTTATGGTAAATCTACTTTTATCTATAGTGCCCTATGCTATCTCGTATGTCGCTATACGTTCATTAATAATAAAAATACTGTGTAGTGCCCTTTTGGTAGTCGTATTGTTTGTTTTTTCTATCTTAATATATTGGTTATATGCTTCCCTTTCATTTGACGCGTTACGCTCCAATCGAACCAACAACAAACGACATATATGATGTAATGCTCTTTTGGCAATGTCGCAATGTGTGTTTTTTCTGTTTCAACATATTCGCTACCCCCTCTACTTTCCAATGGTGTACCATACGTCACGATACGACGAACTATTCTCCATGCACCACAAAACGCTCCAAAAATGAGCAGAATGAACCTTAGCATTTTCTTACAGTATTTTAGCTTCCTCATGTAGTTGGTTTGCCATCAGAAGTGGGGGCGATTTAGATTTAGCCGCTTCCGTGCGATATCTAGGACATCTTGCAATTAGGTTTCTGTATTCTCTTAGGAGACTCTCTTGTCTACGGATGTCTGGAGGTGTAATATGACTTAAATTAGAGAGCCATGGAGTAGGAGTAATTTTTATACACTCAGTGATAATCCTCATGGTTTAATTGAGTTTTTTGTCGATATTCATTACGTGGCTGCCTTTTGGCCACACTGGAGCGCAGTATTCGACAACCGAGTAGACCAGACGTAGGGCTGATGTTCTGGCACTGGATGGCAAAACCCAGATGAGAATTACAACATGGAATAGAGAAACATATAGACATTTAAGCTCTAAAGGAAACAAAAAAAAAGGAAAAGGACAATCAAAATTAGGTGAATATATACTAATCTATAGTGGAGTAGCAAAAGAAAACAGTTAAAGAAGATGCAGCCTTACTAATACACCAAAGGTACCAAAATCGCATCAAAGAGACTCAATACATATCAGAAAGGATTGTAACAGCAAAGACTTGAACATCATCGGAGTTAACGGCCCAGAAAATAACAAGCTTCAAACGACAAGGGAAACATTTTATGAAGAATTAGAAGTAGCAGTCAAAGGGAAGATAATAATATTGGGTATCTAATACCGATATGTATCAGATAATACATTTTCCTATTGAATTACTGTTGTATAAGCTACCGATTGGTTCACTTCGTCTATTAAATTGTTCTCCTTGTAAACATTCCTACAATAATTTAATTTTTAGTACTATTTTATTCCTGGCATACATTTTTAATTATAACTATAGAAACTATAAAGTTCATTTTTGTTATCGAATGAACATAGCGGCGAAAACTTTAATCGTTTCATGATTTTAATAGTCCATCAAATGATAAATTTAATGCTTTGCTGTAGCTATTACATACGAACTATACACCACATAATCGTTTTTAAACATTACAGTTATTATGCGTGCTTGAAAATCCAATTTTAACTTTGCAGTAATTTTATCAAATTTAATTTTCTAGCTTATTTCAATATTAAAAGGAATTATTACGAGTTATAATTTGTAAACAATTCAGAAAGCGAAGCGCGAAAATTTGATAAACATTTGAATCACAACAGAAAAGCACTTAAACCTAGAATAACCATAATAAAAAGTAAGGAAGCCGAAATTATCAATGAGCCGGATCAAACAGTGGAGAGATGAACGGAGAATTTTGCTGAGAAATTAAATATAGGCAACCGAGAAGTGACTAACATAAATGACCACAGTGGAGACGTAGACGATGAGAGGGAGAAAAATAGCATACCAACAGAAGAAGTTGCCAAGGCAATAAAAAGGTTAAAAAACAACAAATCCCCTGGAGAAGATGGTGAACCCTGAGTTGTTCAAGTATGGAACAAACGCGCTAAAAAATACCTAATAAAACTTGTAACATCCATTTGGAGAGAAGGAAAACTCCCATACAGTTGGAATGTAGGTATACCTATTCACAAGAAGGGGATCCACTTACATGTGACAACTATCGAGGCATTACCCTCTTAAATACGGCTTAAAAAGTACTGGCTTATATACTTTATGATCGTTTACTAGTATATACTGAAGAAAAAATAGGCAAATACCAATGTGGATTCCGAAAAGAAAGGTCAACATTAATCAGATTTTCCTTCGCAGACAAACCTTAGAAAAGACATATGAATATGAAATTGATACCCACCACCTCTTTATAGATTTTAAAAGCGCTTATAACAGTGTAGACAAAAGCGCACTTTATAATGCCATGGCAGAACTAGATATTCCGTCCAGAAAGCCAACTCTTTCGAAAGTTGAGTGCAAAGTCAAGGTACAAAACAGAGTGTCAAGGTCTTTTCAAGCACATACTGAATTACGCCAGGGAGACAGTCTATCGTGCCTATTGACACATAATTAGCAGAAAACGTCAGAGACATGGACTATGGTAAAAAGCGACGAAGAACTGTTAGGCCGCTTTGAAAGAAGAATACTTAGGCGCATATACGGAGGAGTACAAGAAAGCGGGATATGGCGCTGGCGAGTTGTATCAATGCTATAAAAAATGCAACATCGTCCGGTGTATTAAAATTAATAGACTAAGGTGGCTAGGACACCTTGAAAGAATGGACACTGGAGATTCCCAAAGACAGATATTATATCAAGAGCCAGTAGGAACCAGGAAGAGAATTCTTGAACAGCCCAATACCCACCTAGGGTTGTAGAGCCAAAGATGATGATTATGATGTAATTTCTAATTATATTGTCAAGTAAATCTAAACTTTCAATATTTTATTAACCCCAGCTGTAAATAACCTTTAAAAGTTATATAAATACTTTTTGAAAATTATTTCCGGATTAGAAATCGAAACGTCAAACACCAAAAAATATAATTTTTTTATAATTCTTTAAGGTTTTTTTCCCATGTATAAACATTCAGTGAACTCCATATCATAAGAAAATCGATACATAAGACTTAATTACAGACCAGCCATCAGCCAAAGGGTAGCGGATGGGTACTCTGCCACAATCCCAGTGGAGGATAGACTTACTTCAGGGATGCGACCCTGCCTTACGCGAGCATTGATTCTCTCTCAACTGCTGTGGAGAGAAATCTTGTCCTAACCCCATTCCTACCCAATACCTACTATCCTGCCAATTTCCCAAAACAAGTCACCAACCCGCCTGGCAAGCGTGGTCTTTAAATGCCAAAACCCCCTCAGCATGAACAGACATTCAAGAAAACGGCCCTCAGTCTCCGGCAGCTCGCTAGTTCCCAACCAGGGTAGCGGAAGAACTCACGGCAGAGGGTGAGAAGAATCCCTGGGTTGTATGAGGCCACCAAGAACCACGAACACTGCACTAGCGAAGTCAAAAGAAGGGGTGAAGATCATTTCAAACTAAAATCAGGCAACATATTCCACTATAAAGGGGAAACAGAATCGACAACTGGAGGAATAGGTTTATTAGTACATAAAAAATTACAGAAAAATATAGAGAGCATTGACTGCATTTCCTCAAGAGTTATGTATATAAATCTAAGACTAAATAAGAGATACAATTTGAAAATAATGCAGATATACGCCTCCACCAGCGATTACGAAGATGAAATTGTTGAAGCCTTCTATGAGAAAATCGAAAGAGCAAAAAAGCAGGAACCGGTTCATTACAATCTGATAATGGGAGCTTTTAACGGGAAACTCGGAAGGAAAAAGGACGAACAAGAAGTGGCAATGGGAGTAAGAAACGAAAGAGGCGAAATGCTTACCAACTTTCTACTTCAACACAAACTGTATGCAATGAACACCTTTTTTAAGAAGGAACAGAATAGGAAATGGACGTGGGCTAGTTCAGACGGAAGAACTAAGAGCGAATATGATTATGTAATAACAGACAAAGATTAGGGGTAAATTTAATATATTAAACTGATATCATTATATCTGTGTTAAATCCATTTTTTTGTAAAACAGATTAAGGCGAACACATAATTAAATATGAAACTAAGGGCAAATCGATTAAACTTACTTTTTTTTAGTTTGAAATACCATCGCGATGAATTTAAAACCATTCTTTAAATCCTTTAAAATAATAATTATTTTTATTTTTTATATAAAGTAATTTTTACAAATAATTTTCAAGTGTTCATAAAATTGCAACCTGTTGAATCCATCCAACAGGTGTCTGTATATCGAAATTGTAGTATGGGTACAATTTTCCACATTCCTAGATCGTTGTTTTTTAGGATTCGCGAATCAAAAATATCTATGAGATTAGAATCGGAAAACATAAAAATATATTTTGGATTACAAAAATAACCCGCAGCTGCGTAAAATATTTCAACATCCCACATTTGGCGCGAGATGGTTTGTAGATTTAAGAAATTTAAGAGTTTTAAGTGACTAATATCCGTCGATGATAAACTAATTTTGTTGAAAAATTTGTTATTGATCGTAGTCTCTTATTACTGAGCATAACAAATTAAATTTTGCAGGGCGATTAGTATTCTAATCGATAGTTGGAGAGTAGGTGTAGGTAAGTGGCCAGCAATTTTTCTAATACACAAACATTTATCATGCAACTAAGTAATTTTGCTTCACCTAGAGTGATGATAAAACGCAGCTACAACAAAACATTTAAAATTAATTGAAATATTCATTAAATCTACTTCAGAAGGATGATTTATCATCTACTTTTATATTTACATCTATGCAAGAGCTGTCTCAGCTAAAACCTACCCAGGAGCAGATATAGGCTCGGATCACAATCCTGTAGTAGTCACATTAAGAATAAAACTAAAGATGATTAAAAAACACATACAGAAACAAATTGACGCGAGAAGACTGAATGAACAACATATAAAAGAGAAAACAATAGTGAACATCAAAGAAAATTTACAAAATATAGAGAAACTGAATAGAAATACTGATAACATAGACCAAAAATGGGAGAATATTAAACATGCCGTAATGTTGGCAGGGAGAGAAAATTTAACACCGAAAGAAAGGAAACATAAAGAATGTATGAATGAGAAAATACTACAGTTGATGCGTGAAAGAAGGGTACACAAAACAAATAATCCGATAAGATACAAAGAAACAGATAAACTGATAAAAAAGAAAATAAGAGAAGCTAGAGAAAGATGGCTAAGTGAGCAATGCCAGGAGTTGGAACAATTGGAGCGAAAACATGACTTTTTTAATGTACACAAAAAGATTAAAGAAATGACAGGAAGGAGAAGAACAACACAGACAGGACAGATCAAAGATACAGATGGTATAATTATAACAGATTTACAACAAAAAATGAACCGATGGACAGAATACATATCACAACTGTTTGATAACAAAGATAGACAAGAAATCTCAAATGAATATACAGATGATACAGGGCCTGATATAATCAGAGAAGAAATAGAATATGCAATCAAACAAGCAAAAAGTGGTAAGGCCCCCGGTCCTGATGAAATTCCCGTAGAACTGCTCAAACTTATGGACGATGAATCTATTAAAATACTCCTAGATCTATTTAACACAATATATAGAACTGGAATAATACCTAGGGAATGGCTCCGTTCGACCTTTATACTACTGCCAAAAAAGACAAAAAAGACTCAAGTCTAATCTAAGGTCTTTGTTGCAGAAAATTGTTTTCATTTTTACAAACGCATTTCTTGCTATTTCTATCCTGGCTCTTATTTCGGTTGTTTGATCATTATTGTCTGAAATCCAGGTTCCTAGGTATTTCTATTTGAAGACCACACGGAAGAAAGGCGAAATGTCACAAAGAGGTTAATTCGAGAAAATTGAATTTTTAACTTTCAAACCCTAAACATAATCATACTATTAAATATTTTGCGTACTTCTTTATTTAAGTAGTCTTCATAGTTATTTTGTAACGTATTATTTAATCAACGGAATTTAAAATAAAACACACAACTTAGAAACATTGCTTTATGTAAACACAAGTCACTACAAACACGGGAAAAAAGCGAAATATATGACAACAATTTTTTTTCTGTTCTTCATTTGTCTAGCTTTTATTATTTTTTCCTCATTTTGTTTACGTTTTTATTGTAAGGTAAGTCTTTATAGAACGATTTAGCTCTTTCAGATTTGCAAAACTGACTCAAGTGGACCAGATCGTTAAATTTTTCCTTAGAAATTTTCCTTAGCTCTAAAAAACATTTCTATGAAAAAAGAGAAAAGAGAAAAAAGAGAAAATTGATCGACCCCTACGACATCGAACGGATTTGGTTTTACTCGACATGATCTAATTTCCGTGTACCAATCCTCAGGAAGTTCAGCCATAATTTTTTGGTTTATCACGCCCATATTTCGATTGCACTCCATGTAAGAATGACCTCGTATTGGGAGGGTTACTTTGATCGAGTCCAACCTTTTTGCAGTATTAACTACATAGTGAAGATAACGGAAAACAGTGAAGTTTTTATTTTGGCCGCCACATGAATCACAGAATATGTAGAGGTGACGAACTGAAAGATCAAGCTGAACAAAGATAAAATGGTGCAGAAATGACACTACTTCGTTTGAACCTTTGCCTCCTATAGTTTCTGGAAAACAATGAATGTTAAAGGAGTGAAGCGTCAGTTGTCTCTTATAGTAGACGTCGTTGGTCGGAATATTTGGAGCGGATAAATTTTTTTCAAAAGCCATAGCGACTGCTTCACAATTAACATTCTGCATTGCTGCTTTCCTTGCCTTTCTCATTATTTCATAAATAGCTTCTGCTTTGGATTTGTGTAGGCTATTTGCGAAAGTTATTCGTTTTATCTCAACTTCTACCTTTCGTTTTTCAGAGGCATCATTTGTTTCATTCAGTTTATTGTGAAGGACCTTAGTCCTTAAGGTCAGCCAAGAAATGATCGCAAGCATTACACGTATCACTCCGCGGATACCTGAAGCTAATGTTAAAATGCTTATTAAAGATTTGTCGATATGTTTCGTAAGACACAGGAGCGCCCTTATCGAATTTGTACATAGTGTACATTTTTTTAATATTTAAGTCATCCGGAAGGTACATTTTCTTAGTTTTATTTTTACTATAATGGCTTTCTCTTCATTTAAAACGCTTTATGTGTTCAATAATTTCAACTAGCTGTTGTTTTATTAATGCGTGTTTTTTTTTTATTTTTTCCTCGTTTGTCAATTGGTGCACTACCAGTAGCTTTTAAACTTTTTTAAATATTTTCAAGCCTCTTCCGACCAATGCCATAAAGGCTTAGAAAAGAGATAAAGGCACATTCTGTCTCTTTTGGATTACCATTATCTTGTTATTTTTCTCGTTAATTTTAATTCCAAACTCTCGAAAAGCATTATGTGTATAATACTTTTGTCTTTTATATAAAGCTCTTTCAGAATTGACAGGTTGGTTCTATGTTCTGTCCAGGATACGCGTAGAATTCTCCTATAGACCTACATTTCGAAAGCTTCGATTTTACTCCTATCGATTTTTTTGAGAGTCCACGTCTTAGATGTTATATAGCAGTGGGAAAAATAAGAGCATTGACCATTTCTATTAATTACTTTCTCCCATATTTTCATAATGTGACTAAGCAGATTTATGGCCTTGTAATATATGCATTGTTGCCTATATCTTCCTTGTTTTGTAAGCAAGTACTAATATACTGCTTCCCCATTCGTCTGGCATTTGTCCACACCATAATTATATTAAATGTAGTTTCTAGCTGTTTCAATATCTCCTAATGATGTCCACGCTTCCCCAGGAATATCATCTGGTTAAACTGCTATACCTTTCGTTTTTTTTTGGAGTGTTTGAACAACTTCCGCGTTTGTTATTTTCTACCATTATTAAAAACTTTTGCTTTCTTTACTTTATGTTTGGTTGTTCGATAGATCTTTGTTTCGTCTTTTCTAATATCAAGTTAATCGTATCGATTTCTATACGTTTTTGCTTTAGCTATTGCTACTGCCACTTTCGCTTTCTTCTTCTTTATTTCTACTTGAACTTGGTTTGACCACCACCAGGTCTCTTTATTCTCAAACTTATTTCCTGATGTTTTTCCAATATTCCCTGATTTCAATAGTAGTATATCTAATAATACTGGTTATCTTCCTCCAAATTGTATTAGGACTTCCTTTAATGTTCCAACAAATTTTTTCTACTATTTTTGCCATAACAACCCTTCTTTCATAATTTCAAATGGGTGTTATCATGGTCTATCAATGTACCTCTAGTATCTAGCAAACGTATTTCTCGAAAAACCCTCTAAAAAGTATTGTTGAATATTATAAAATCACAAATTCATATCGGTTGTATATTGCATTACTCGATAGTAATAGATGAAAGCAAAATAAGGGCGTTACTAATACATAGTATCATCCTATCAGTAGTATTATAATTCTACCTATCCTATCATATCAGTAGTGTAATATATTATTGATATTTTAATTGGTTAATGTAAAGAAGGCGGAACTGGTTTGCTACTAATTGATTTTTAAGTACTTCCTTTTTATTTTTAGATTATATTTGACACACTTTGTAAAAAAGGTACAATCTTATGATTCACCAAGAATTTATTGGTCGTGAACATTTTAAAGGTTTGGTCTATATATTTTTTGTTTTTTGTAGTAGCTGAATTTATAAAGGCATTATTTTTACGATTACTTGTCATTTTTAGTTTTGATTTGTGAAGTGGTAGGTAGAGTATTTATATATACAAAAACATTTTTATTCAAGTATATGAATGACTACTATGAAGAAGACTATGTCATGCTCATGATACAAAGAATATAGTCATAAAGTTATGTTTAATATAAGAAACAAATATTTTTAATGTTGAGTTTTAGTGTTTTATAGAGAGAGAGTTATTCAACTTGATCAAGGTACAACAAATTGGATATCTGGATCATATTCTGAGAAGTAAAAAATAAGCAATCCCTCAACTAACTATCCAAGGAAAGATTAAGGGCAAGAGTGGACTAGGTGGCAGACGAATGTCATAGGCTAAAGATTATAAGGAACTGGGCAGGCATAAATAACCTTGGTGGGCTTTTGCATGTCGCAAAAAAACATATGTATGGCTTAAGATAATTCACTATTGCACTATTTTATAAGTAAATATTAACACATTACTTGGAATAAATAGTAGGCAAATTTTTCCGACGTGTCATGCATTGTCAAAAACATGATTTAGCTCTATCACAGCTGGACTATAGAATCTGTGACTCTCCAGGTCATTATTATTCTTTTAAAAAATTAACGATCTAAAAATATAAAACTATAACATCTTCAATATTAATTAATTTCTCAATCCTTTAAATTATAAACTGATTTTCCCATAAATCATACTAGTTTATATATATTTTATATAACAGCTGCATTAGTACAGATTTAGTAGTTTGAATGGTAAATTATTGGTCTAAAGTATTGTCCGAAATTATTAACAAAACGAGTAGGTGGAAGGTAGGAGTTGATAATTTAATTCTGTTATGAAAATTATATTAAAATATCGTGGACTTAACATTATTGTATAACTATATATTTTTATTATAAGACATTAGTTTTGCCAAAATATGTTTCACGGTTATCATAATTTTGGACATCTACGTATTGGTTTTCTAAGCATCGAGCATTTTTTGTTCTAAAATTAAACTAGGTTTATGTATTGTTCTGTCCATGATCTGAGAAGAGCACATATTAGTAAGTATTTTTATTTGAGATATAACAATACCACTGTAGAAGTCAATTCAAAAAACAATACAGCAAAGTTTGGTATTTCATCAGTTGAGGCGGATGTACGAGAAACACAAGCAAGAACGAAAGCAGCCAGATCTGTTCACAGACATAAAGGAGGAAGTGTTGTGTGCTGGGTAACTAATAAAGCCGGTGAAAAAACTCATTTAAGTTACATTCAACCAACTTTAATAGCTCGCAGGTATGTTGATTTGGTTCTAGAACCTGTAGTTAGACTCTGGAAAAGTGCAGTAAGAAAAATTTAATTTTAATACATGATAATGCACCTTCATATACCAGCAGAGTCACTACAGACTTCGTTGAAGCAGAAGATATCACTATTCTGTGGTGGCCTGCTTGCCCACCCGACCTTAACCCTATAGAGCATTTGTGGGATATGCTTAAAAATGGATTAGACCTCGCCGACATAATTCACAAAACACTGTACAGCTAGTACAAGCTGCTCTTGAAGAAAGCAAACAACCTACCACAATAACTTGTTAACAATTTGTTTAGGAGCATGCCCACACGAATTGAGGCTTTCATAAGGCCTAGGGAAGGAACACTGACTATTAAAAAAAAACATAAATAAATAAAAACAATTTAAACATCATTCCTTATAAATTGAAATTTTATTTGCGATTGACTTTAAAGCAAATAAAAAGATTTTTTATTTAAGAATTTATGGGCTTCTTTAATCTGTATGTAGTGGTGATTAAATTGCTTCAATATAAATATTCTTTTGACTTCATAGGTTGGTTTTTTTAAATTCGTTTAAGATAATAAAAAATATCAGATGACTCTGATAAAGTTAAGAATATTTAAAATAATGTTCATAAACAAAAGCGGATGCAAACAATTTAGCTCAAAGTATTCGTAGAAATAGACAAACTTATGAACGAAGTAAAATTAATAGTAAGATTACTTTTTTGAAGATCTTTTATGTGTAGTCCAAATAAAATTAATCAGTCCAAAAGAATACTTACAAATCTTGTTTGTTAAATCACAAAATTCTGTATGTAGTACACTAAAATACTGAGTAGATTTATACTAATACTATATATAACCTATTTATTCTGTAATATCGCTTATTTTTAGGTGTATCTCTGATAACCTCGATTAGAGAAGAAAGGATTGCCGATATTGTGTTTCGATCAAAACACATCGTTTGAAACTAGACTAAATTTAATAGTCAATAATTATTCTGCAAATATATAAGGACTATTCGTAAAAAAAACAGTTACGCTAGATATTCTAATCTAAACCAGTTATGGAAGGTTTAATTCTTTTTGTTAATCAAAAATCAAGTTGGCAAACCTGGTAACTTGGTATATTGACAGGTCGTCACTGTCACTATCATGATAAAAGAGTGTACTGTGTAAATACAAAATTTAACATAAGTTTTGGGTCTCCACATAGTGACACGTGTAGTGTATGTGACAATTTCACTGCAGAAAGAAATAAATTGAATATGCAATCGCATCACGAAGCAGAAATAAAGCGATTGGAGGTAGAGCACGAATTGCATAAAATAAAAGCACAATGGTTTTATGACTGAAAGAAGATTTTGCAGCCATTGCGTTGGATTTCCAGAAAAACGTTTCCTACCCCAATGTATAAACCAATGACGTATATTATTGCAGGCAGTTGTCAATGTATTCATTTAACATTCACGTATTAGCTTCTGGGAGGTCATTTTTTAATTCTTATCGTGAACATGTCGCTAGGAAAGGATCCAATGAAGTGATCTCTTTTCTTTTTGATTTTATCATAAATCACCTTGATAATGATGTTAGAAGTTTGCACATTTTTTGCGATTCTGCTGGAGGACATAACAAAAATTTCACAATGTTCACGTTTATGCATTTTATGGTACATCAGGTCACTCGTATTTAGAATGTGACAAAATATGGGATTAATAAACCTCAAAACAAGAATGGAGTTGCCGGATGACTAGTATGAGTTGATTCGAGATTCAAGAAAGAATCCGTTTCCATTTACAGTTATTGAAGTTGAACAAAATAGAGTTTACACCAAAATGTTTATTTGCTATTCAACCTGTAACAGAGATTTTTTGCAAAAAGGAAAATTGTCGTCTAATTACTTACCGCACCTCTCATAATGGTCACTGGCTACAAAGCCTCATAACTAAAGCAAACAAGAAGACACTGCAACACCTTCAATTGGCAGAAAACGAATTTAGACTTCCTTCTGTGAGTTATTCTGGTAATAATTTATTATTATTTTTTTTTTGCCTAGGTCAGATTTTAATTATAAGTTTGTGTTTCAGATTATCTTCCAATCAACGAAGCCAAGTACCTAGATCTTATGAAACTAAAACGCTTTTGCGAAAACCCAAACGCAGCAAACTTTTTTACCACTATTCCTCACCAAATCAAGCAGAACCAAACAAAAAAAAAGGAGTGTAAAAATATTTTTAACTGATAAGAGATTTTTGTAACATTTTTATTAACCAGATTGTTCAAAATATTTTTTCGTTTTTCCTATAAAAGAATAAAAGTTAAAAACTGCAATATCTCAAAATCTTAATTTTGTGACAATCCTTGTTTTATTCCTGTGCTCTTCAACTATTAACAAAATCAAAATAAATCTTGATTAACTATTTCCTGTCGTACCATTATAGTTTATTTTTATCAACGAGAGAGTAATTAGCATAATTTTAACTGGTACATCCGACCACTCCATGGGCGTGCTCAAGATTAATTGAAAAATTACTTTGAATAATTGTAAAAAATAAATGAATTATTTCAGTGTTATAAAGTGTTATGTGTATGTAAACAAAAGTGACCTCTTTTATCACACACTATATTAGAACTGACTGGCCTACATTAAAAAGGGTTTTAAAAAATTCACATTTTTTTTTAATTTTTAAAAATTACAAAAGAGAAAGAGAGTTTTTAAAACCGTCTAAGGTATGTTAAATAGATGAATAAAAATATTAATATAAAACTTCAGCTACTTGTTACAAATCCATATCAGATTCAGAAGATGAACTTTCAGAACCAAGATTTATAATAACTGGCTCGATCATTTTATCAGTAATATTGTCCAGCTTCCACATTTTTTCCTCTTCTTTAATAGTGTGATTTACTGCCTTTTCCCAGTTTTCAGGTTTTACATTATTTACGGCCTCCAAAAACAACTGTTTAACATCATGAATTTTAAAAGTGGTATTTTTTCTTGAAACTTCACTCTTTATCTGTGCCCATACCAGTTCAATCGGGTTTAATTCACAATGATATGGTGGGGATCTAAGTACTGTCATTCCACGATTTTTGGCAATTTCATCAATTTCGTATTTTTTAAATTTTTCTTTATGAAGGGTACACAACGAATAAAGTTCCTTTCTTATAGATCCGGGATGGTACGTAATATTTTTTGAACTCAGCCAATTCTGCAAGTCTTTTTTAACCATTTGGTTGTGGGCAGTCCTTCTATAAGTCTGGAGTGATAACTTGCATTATCCATTACTATTACACAGTTCTTAGGAAGAAGATCTATCATTTGTTCGAACCATTCTTGAAAGACATCAGCGTTCATGTCTTCATGGTAGTCACCGGTACGAGTTGATTCAAAAGTTAATAAACCACCTTCAACAAAACCGTCTGAACTGCCAATGTGTACTATTATCAGCCTGCGTCCCTTTCCTGATGGTGGGTTTAAACCATTAGATAAGTTATTTACAAAAGCGTGCCTTTGACTTGTAACAGTTTCATCCTACCAAAATTTATTTGGTGTATGACCCTCGTTGATCCATGTTTCATCAAGATAAAATATTTTTCTTTTTTGGTTTCTCATTTCCTTTATGGTTCTTAGAAAATGTCTTCTCCATACGACAATATCGCTTCTTTCTAATAAAATAGACTTTCTGGGATTCTTTTTCCAGCGGAAGCCTATTTCTTTTAAAAGTTTCCATAACGTACTTCGACTCATTTCTGGGTAATCCTTATCATCTCGAACAGAGTCAAGAACTTTATCCAATGTTGGAAATTCTTGTCTAAAGAAGAATTCATGCACTTTCCGTCGAAGTCCTTCTTTAAAATGATATTCTATTTGAAATTTTGGTTTCCCTGGAGCATTACGTGGCATTTGAAAACTACCACATTTCTCTTCTTTAATAACTCTGTAAATCGTAGATTTCCCAACACCAAGTGTACTGCTAACTAACTCAACGGTCTCATCAACACTTTCACATAAACGTTTGTCTGTAAATGATTTAAAACAATTAAATATTAATGTTTTTTCATTAACTGTTAAAGGACCAATTTTTCGGCGTTTACACGGCACTTCCAAATTTTCCATAACACTAGTATACACAATAAACTGCACCTTGCAACTGAAGTACCTACGTTTAGTGAACTGTTAAGAATTTTGAATATGCCACTTGGACCTTCCTACAAAATGGAAAAACCCACTATCACATTTTCTGTGGAATAAGTTTAGAAGGTAATTATCTAGTCAATTACTGTCGTAGATTCCTGGAATTAAAGAATTAAATGTTTGATTGTTGAAACCCCTACTTCGTGGAATGCACTCATTTCAGATAAAATAAAACGTTTTATTTTATCTAAAGAATTAAACTTTATTTTGCAAATAGGTAGGTACTTATTAAACTTTTATTGGTTATATATAACCAATAAAATAAACATCTTACATTTCTTGCAAATTCATTAGTACCTGTTAACCTCCATCACTCCGACACTGGCAACCTTATTTAGGGATTAGTAACCCTCACAACTATTGTATTCTATTCTGCTCCAACCTTTATACCTGGTGGTCATACTCAATTTAAAATTGTTTTCCTATATACTTCTGTAAACTTGTTGACAAATATCTGTTTTTCATTGAGTCACCCGTATCAACAGTTTAGGGATTTGCATACATAATTTATTGTTTTATTACTCCCTCATACATAAAAATACACTATAACATCTTTGAAAAAAATTACTCGAATCACAGGCTAAAATATCAACAATATTTTTTACTTAATTTTAAGCAGCTGTTTATATTCATGGCTGTCTGACGCGTAATTGTCCCTTAAATTTGGCACATTCTCACAAATCTGTTATCAAATTGTCAAACAGTGAATACAATATCACGAGTCTTTATACACAAGTCTTTTAACAGCACAGGAAATATGTGAATAGGCTAATATTTTTAAAGGTAACTTAAAAATAAATGCGTTATTAAAGTTTTAGTTCCATTCTCAAGTCCAGTTCAATTCATCACAACGAAACAATTACGTTTGGTCATTTATATTGAATATATCATTACTAGACTTCGGCAAATATGCATATTGCATATTTTGCATATTGTGCATATTTTATGCAAATATTTCATATTTTGGCATATTTGTATAAAAGTTTGCATAAAGTGCATAAAAGTTCAGATTTTTATTCTGTATTTGAAGATTTTTAAACATACCAATTTATTTCAATTCTTGTATAAAATTTTGTAGTCATTTTAATCAAGTACGTAATCTCTACAGGTACAAAATATTTACAATTTCAAAGAAGATCAATGTAAGTAGCCCTCTACATTCTTAGAAAGTCTCGGTCACTGAGGCATTCAGTTATTGGATAATCGCTAAGGGTTCGCTCATTAGCATTTTATGATCTAATCCCCAAATCTATCTACAATTTATTGTATCTTAACAGCAGGTAAACGGCTAATAGTTTTGTTCCTAATTTAGGGATTTTCCAAAATCTCCCAGTTTATTGAATTAGGTACCTAAACATTTCTAATTTGATGCTCAGATTTGTAAATCATTTTTGTTTTGATATTCAAAGCGTAAACACTCGTTGTGCGTAACAAAAAGGAAGATTGTGATTTTATAATGCCTAAAACAACCAGTGCTTCAACTTGGATTAAACCTTATAAAGAGCTGTCTATGAATATGGAAAAAATCTACTGTTCAGTCTGTGGCAAAATTGTAAATATCTAATATTTTCTATTAAATATCTAATATTTCATAGATACAGGGTGTTTCCAAATGACACTTACAACGTTTGACTGTAGATACTTCTCGAAAAATTGAACAAAACGATATAGTTAATGAGGGGTCAAACTTATTTACTTTTCGAGATACAGGGTGTTAAAATTAAAAAAAAATTAAATTCTTTTAGTTAATAACAACAATAACTTTAAAACCAATAAACGTATTTACTTGAAATTTAGTACTCGTAGGTTGTTTTTAAATGAAAAATAGCTTCCTTTAGTGAGAAAAAATTGTCCATGGTACAATACAATGGTGTGTATTTAGAAAAATTTTTCACCTTTACTTTTTTTTATGAAGTCAGCTATTCTAAACACAATTATTTTTATTGTAATTGAATTATCAAAAAAAAACTTTTGTTGAATTTTAAAATAAGTTATATGATGTACTAATGGTTAGTAACAAAAACTAATTTGTGGATTAATACTGCATTTAAAACACTTAGCGAGTGTTTTTTTTTCCAAACCAGTTATTTGATTAACCAAAAACACCTTGTATATTTTTATATACAAATATAATACTATTTTAACCCAACCTTTATATTTTAAAGGTTGGGTTAAAATAAAGAAATTTCAGATAGACCAACATGTGAGAACTGCTTCACACATTGCAAAAAAAGGAAAAATAGGAGGAAAACATCAAACTCTAATGGCTAAATGTTTCCAATCTACTTCAAAAAAATTAGATGAGCAAGAAACTTTTAATGAAGACTTGTGTCGCGCATTAGTGTCTGCAAACATACCGCTTTCAAAATTAGCAAATGTAAATTTTAGTTCGTTTCTAAAAAAATATTGCAAACTTAATGTTCCAAGTGATCGGTCTCTAAGAAGAAATAATGTGAACGGGCTATACTCGTCGGTGTTAATTAATATTAAGGAAGAAATTGCAGATAATTATTTTTACATATCTGTAGACGAAACCACTGATTCCTCAGGAAAGTATATTGCTCATTTATTGATTGGTGTTCTTAAAGAAAATACCTTACCAAAATCTCATCTTATTTCATGACAGCAACTTGAGAAAACAAATGCTTTAACAATTTCGCGTTTTATACAAGAAACATTAGCAACTTTTTTTCTTCCGACAACTATTCCTTCTAATAAATTACTGCTTATTTTATCGGATGCTGCTCCTTATATGGTGAAAGCAGGACAAAATTTAAAAATATTTTTCCCAGATCTAATACATGTTACTTGTTTAGCGCATGGATTAAACAGAGTTGCAGAGGAAATACGAAAAAAGTTTCCTCTTGTAAATACCATGATATCCAGTGTCAAAAAAGTATTTCTTAAATCTCCTATAAGAATTCAACTTTATAAAGAAATGCTACCTAACATTCCTCTTCCACCACAACCTATTTTAACGCGATGGGGAACATGGTTAGAAGCAGCTATTTTTATGCAGATCATTTTGTTAAAATAAAGAACATAATTGATACGTTAACAGATGAAAGTTCCCAATCTCTTTTGGATTCTAAACAAACTTTTCAGAGTAACTTGTTTCAACAAGAACTTTCATTTATAAAATCAAATTTTAGTTTTGTTCAAAAAACAATTATCAGAATCACCAAAACTGTCATTGTTCGAAAGTACAGCATTAATAAAAGAATTTGCGTCATGTTGTCGGAACGTTAGAGGTAATATTGGAAAAGATATATTAAAAAAATTTGAAGCTACTATGGAAAAAAATAAAGGTTACCATATTCTTTCTGAAGTAGTCAGTGTTCTAGCTGGAAATATTTCGGAAACAATTAATTTAGAACCAAATGTTTTGGTTAGTTTGAAAAATGCTCCCGTTACATCAGTTGATGTTGAACGAAGTTTTTCCATATATAAATATATGTACTCAGACAGAGGCCACAAGTTTTTGTTAGAAAATTTTGAACACCACTTGGTCATTTATTGTTACCATAATTCTAAATAAGTTTATTCATACTTAAAAATGATGTAGTTACTTAAAATAAATGTAAATCTTAATGAATAGTAGGAAATATTTAGTTATGTACACTTTTTTTTTAAATAAAATTGTTACTATTTTACGATTTTTTTATTTATTTGTATGCATATTTTGTAAAATATTTGCATATTTTCGGGTAAACACGTGCATATTTATGCGCATATTTTCTACATTTTTATTTGCATATTTGCCGACGTCTAATCATTACACTTTAATTCAATACAAGTTTTTTGGTAATATACACAGTAATTTAATTAAACTTTAACCATACTTTAATCATCTTTAAGTCTCTTAGTAAATACTTTTGGATAAAATTATACACTTTTCTTTATAAAAGTTTTACGAACACATTATAATAACAAAGTATTCGTATTTAGATGTTATAAAAGTTCAAATGAAATTATTAAAAAGAGTAAAGCATTTTTTTCTACTCGTAAAGTACCTTATATTACATCGATTTGTTGAACGGCTGTTTATAATTAGAGTGAAATAATTTGACAATTTACAACCAACGATGGAAAGGGTTCCAGTTGAAAATATTTTTAATTACTAGTAAAACGTCTCAGACGACCCCGGATAAAAATTGTGCATCTACCTATCTTTAGTACCTTTTGAAAGGTAGAGATATTAAATAGAATCTAACAAAAACATTAGAATTCATTTATACCTATTTACTGCATGAAGATGAAGAACATTTACTGAAGAAGAATACCTAAATAGTCAATAATTGAAACCAATACTTTCTCACATAAATCAGGCGTTGATTCAGGACACATCGTATAAGAAACTATTGTGATAAAAAGTTTTTAATTCAAAATAATAAATGACTCACTATTTCCATATATTGTTTTTAAGACACCCTGTAGGCAGAAAACAAAATACATGTATTTATAGCATTTTCAGGGTTATTCGAAGAGGATAAATCCTAAAATAAATACTTCGAAACGACTTGAGTATGTGGTGAAACTGTTGAAAGCTGAAATACAGTTTTATCGAAAATAAAATACTTTGACATACTAAAACATATAGCGACATCTACTGAAAACTGTAGGAACTTATTCTATAAATAAAGTATGTATTATAAGTTTATGTTTTTTTATGAAAGAAGTTTAAATATCTGAGTATAGAGGTCAGTACAGTATATAAATTCAATTTAGGTAAAAAGTATTGACTTTAGGATAATGTACTTAGTACTTACATATTGTTTTATACGGTAAAATGTATAAAAATCGGAACGAAATATACAGAAGTGATATTGTATAATTATAAGAGAGACAGTTTTCCTACGGGAGCGGTCTCATGTTATGGAGGAACAGAGGTTCTGAGAAGGATGAATAAAGAAAAAGAAATTTTAGTTACAATTAAAACAAGAAAATTTGAATATTACGGACATATTACACGTGGAGAGAAATACACCTTGCTCCAACTGATTATACGGGGAAAAGTCCAAGGGAAGAGAAGCAGAGAGAGGCGTAGAATGTCATGAGAGAGGGGTACGGATATCGATCAAATGAACTTTTCAGAGCAGTAGTCTCAAAAGTCCGAATAGCTATAATGATTGCCGACCTCCGCCGCGGAAATGGCACTTGAACAATAAAAAAATATTAATATTCTATTCGGGACAGTTACTACTTAAGCTTACTAAATACTTGTGAAAAAACTAGACACAAAATATATCTGCTCTTGCTTTATGTGGTTTTATGATAACCAGAAGTGTCAAGAAGGAACATTGGCTCACCCCGAAGAAAAATAGCTTTTCACATTATTAAGTTATGTTTATTTACATTGTTGCTAGCATTTTGTTGATACTCTGCTTTGAAATTTGTATTTTGACTTTATTTTAATCTCTGGTGCAAAAATGAGGTAACTCCAAAATTTTGTTTATTACAGTGTTAACCAATCTAATTTCCAATAAGCGCATTTTATGAATATATTATTAGATATCAAGTAATGGAGTAACCCTACATATGACTAAAACAAATAAATTAAAATAATTCGTAGTCAAACAGTTTTTTGCTTCTCTTGAAAATGGAGTTGACTTCTTTTTTAAACCAGTGCATTATTCTTTTCTACTAAAATTATTCAATATCCAAACATAAAGTAGTGCATATTTTGAAATACTCAACTTAAGAATCAAGTGTTGATAATATAAACATATACCAATAATCATTAAATAAATTTTATAAAATAAAAAAATATTTTTAATGACTGATTCTAATTGATTAATATTTATTCTATGATAATACTTACAGATTTTACTGAATAGGATTCTGTTTTTGAATAATGGCCATCGCTGTCAGGCGAATACCTAACATTTCTTTGACCATATCCAGAATAATTTGATCCTATTCCTGATGATCCTGAAACTGTATTTTGGAGATCGGCAAGCAGAGCGTCTGTAAAGAAAATCAAGTGTTACATATCGCTTGTAGTCTGAAAAGCAATTTAGTTTATATTAAAATATTGTAGCCTATGTATTTATATAAAATTTCGTTCAGAGAAAAAATGGTTCAGTTTATTTAAATAGCATAATGCCATGTTTTTTTCGGTTTTTTCGGGAAATAACAGAATGTTTTTACTGTTTTTAGACCAAGTTTATCTTGTCTAGATAATATAGTGACCCTCAAACAATTAGAAGGAAAAAAAATAGTATGGTATCGAACTGTAGAAGATTGCATCAGGGTCTATTATTATCGATATACTAAAAATATCCAAATATCCTACAAAAAGATTTGGGAAACCGGAGAGTGGCCCAACGACTGGACAACGTCCACTTTTATCCCTATATTCAAAAAAGGAACTCCGCTAGATTGCAGCAACTACAGAACGGTAACCCTAATATCCCATGCAAGCAAGGTTCTACTCCATGTAATACATGAAAGACTAAAAGCTTTTCTATTGCCTCAGATATCAGACGAACAAGCGGGATTTGACCTAGGAAAAGGCACAAGAAAACACATCCTTAATGTCAGACAGCTAATCGAAAAAACTCGTGAATTCAATAATCATATGCTTATGTGCTTTGTGGATTACACAAAAGCCTTACAATAAATCGTAAATAAAGCCCAAGCAACTAATAAAATAAGCAAAAAAAGACCATTAATTTCTTTGATATACGTCAATTTGATCAAATTTGAATGATCGTGTGACAGGTAGATTTTTAAAATTTGAACAAACTATAATTATGACGCCAGTACGTCAGTTTACTCAAAATAGTTTGATCAAATATTTGACCGTCTGACACGGACTTAAGACAATCTTTGAATCAAAGCTTTCCAAGGCGTTGCATAGGGCGTTGGGTTGGCAGAAAGGATCCAATAAAGTGGTCGGCCAGATCACCGGATTTTTCGCCTATGTTTTTTTTTTGGGGGGGGGATCCCTAAAATCAAAAATATACGCCACTCCGCCTGTAGATCTTGCAGAGTTGCGACAAAGAATTGTGACATAATGAAGATTGTTAACACCGAAGGTATTTGCAAACGGACGAAGATGCTTTGAAAATAGACTGTATTATTGTATGAAGATCACAGGAGGTCATTTCGAACATTTAATTGGTTAATTTGATCAAATTTTATGGTTTTTGTTATTAGTGCGTTCAACCAATAAATTAGTTAAATCCAAAATTATCTTGAAAGTTATTCCGAAAATTAAAAAAAATATAGAGTGTCGTGTAGGGAAAAATATCTTTCAAAAAAAAACTGGGGGTTGATGCGGGACAGTAAGGGGTTAATTTTGAGGGCATGAATGTTGCATGAAAATTCGTTCCCCTCCTAATACAAATTGATGTGTTTTTTACATTTTAAAAAAACTCTTGGTTTCTGCGAGGAGGGGGGGTCAAATTTTCGTTGGAACACACTATATCCCAATATTATAAAATATTTTAACAAAGATTATGGTGGTTTGGTGTTTTTGGTGTTTTCGAAATAAACATTCACGGACAGAATGAAACCTGGCTATATACAAAAAAAAAATAGGTCAAAATATATGTTTTAACAAACATTTTGCGGGGTTGTACGTTACAATTGCTTTACTAGAAGCGAAGATTTGATTTTTTAAAATTGACAAATGTTGGCCTCATTTCGCCCTTAAATCGCTCATAATTCTAAGAGGGTGCTTTTGGAAAAAATATGCCAAAGGACAAAAGTCTTTGTCAAATTCACATAAAAAATGATTCGCAATATATCAATTTTTCTAATCTTTTTAAATTTGTAATAAATTGTTAATAATGAATTCCACTTTGTTTGAATCAGTCGTCTTTTTTCAAAGGTTTGTTTGATTTTTTGCAATTTTATAATGTGAAGGAAAAGTGAAAAATGAACAGAATAACTTTTCTAAATAACTAAGACATTTTTCCTAAATTCCAGGGCAGGGGCAGTATAAACTTACCAAGATACCGTTCCCATTCGGCGCGATTCCTGAATATAAGTTTCCTCGGTCTCTCCAAGGTGGTTGGTGGAGAAGGATCGAAAGTGACAGTTTTTGGAGACGGAGTACGCATGCGCAATTTAGCACTCATCTTACTATTTAGCTTCTTTCACCGATCTAATTTGATCACTTCACACTTTCAATACTTGCCGTTGTCGCACGTTGTTTATGTTTTGTCCGAACCGAAACAACACTCGAAATAAGTCAAAAGGCGGAATTTGGTCGATTAATCCAAGCAAATAAAATGAAACTGTCGGAAGATCCCGGTTATGACTAACCGTTGTGCTAGTTTTTGGCAAGATAGATGCTGACACTGGATAAAAATAAACCAATGCGGATTTTCTTCCACTCCACCTGATTATTACATAAATACAGGTGGCTGTTTTTCAATTCAAAAACTGGAAATTCTCTATTTAATAACATCAAAACTTATTTTAATTCTTAAAAAGTTTCGTGTAGAACCTATACATAAAACACATAAAAGAATTATATAGCATATCTATTATTAGGAATATGCTTTCGTCAAATAATATATAATACACTGCTCCAAAAAAACTATGTTCTTAGTTATACATAACTGCATCATTTCAGATATTTCAATAATTATAAGGATGATCGAGGAAAAATGTTACCCGGAGTAACAGGCCCTGTCTGTGCCGGTCACTTCCAATTAACACAAAACAGACTGAGTGGGATAGTTATCAGCTCTCACAGCTGTCGTTAGTGTCAACAGTCCTATGATATATACAAATAAATAGAAAACATTAATAAATTTTATTTATTAATGTTTTATGTTATTGTTATATTGTTTTGTATTTTGAGAATTACTTCCGAAGTGGAAATAAATTTATTTTAAAGTAAAACTGTGACTTATTCCAAATAAAAATAGTAAGCTGTCATTTAAATCAATTCGCCCAAATTTTATTGTCTTCGCACATTTTTCAAATCCTAAATAAGACGACAGGTCAAGTAAAAACAATAAGTTTGGAAACAACCTTAGCCTCTCCTTTTCAATTCCTGCCACTATTAAATTTTGGACAAGATATTTCAGGCAAATAATATAGCTTGAAGACCAAAGAGATAACACCTTTGTGTTGTGCGCCATTAATTGGCCTGGACCTTGGTGGTTTCGAAAGGACCCTTAAGCCAGCAGAGACAAATGAGCGGAATCCAATTTAACCTACGAAATATTTTTTCACCCATTTTCACCAATTTATTACCACCTTAATAATTTTTCACCACCAAACCACCCTTAATGGGAGCGATTCTGCTGGCTTAAAGTTCAAGCTAGCAGAATTCAGAACTTTTTGCTGATGACATGTTTTTTACCCATTTTTCACTAATTTAGTACCACCCTAATATTTTTTTACCACCAAACCACCCTTAAGGGGAGTGATTTTGCTGGCTTACTGTTAAAATTGGTAGAATTCCAAAAAAATATTTATGATATACCACAGTGCTCTGCTAGGTTTTTATGAATTTATTACCAAACTAGTAATTATTCGTCACTCAACTACTCCCTATGAGAAGTCAATAATTATGTTGGGTTAATATTTAAGGTCATAAAAAATCTATTTTTACAATTTTACTGTACTCTTCTTGTAATTGCAAGTATGTATAAATTGATTACCAGGTTTTTAGTGAGTTTTATCCACCCTCATAATTTTTTACTCCCTAAGCCACAGTTAATGGGAAACATTCAACAAGCTACGCATTCACGCTAGCTAAACGCATAATCTTTTTGGAAATACAAAAGTGCTCTACTTAAGCTAGCTAACTCAAATAAAAATTTTGAAATACCACATGATTCTGCTCGATTTTTACTACTTTTTCGCCTTTCAACTAACCTGTGGTAGCTTAGGTTAAAATGAAAAAAAGTAATTTTTAAATACCACTGTGTGCTACAAAGCTTTTCCAGTTCATTTACCACCTTCACAATTGTTTACCCCTCTATAAGAAGCCAATAATTCTGCTATGTTGAATTTTGAACTGACAAAACAGGGATTTTTAAAATTTTTTTGTATTGTATTTTTACTTCAACCTTTTAGTATTTTCTGCTATCTTCATATTTTTTACCTAAGTGGCATAAATGGGCATAAATTCCGCACTTTACGTTATAATTTTGGGGGCGTAAAGTCGTACTTTTTCGTCCGGTATAAAAAATGCACGTTTTTACATTTCAAGAGTTAAAAATGAACTATAGCCGTGAACGTGCGTAGATGAATGTGTACTGGTGTTTACTGTTAAAAATTACTTAAAAGCTACTGTACTCTGCATAAAACACACTCAGTACAGGACAGCACACAGGCGGTATATTTTCAATAAATTGCCAAAGTTATATAATGGTGAAGAGGGAGGTATCAATATAAAATCCGATTAAGACTGCAGCCTCCACTCCTTGATTGGCGGTACACTTCGCTCAGGTTTATGGATGTACCCAATAAGTACAAATCTTTTAACAATAAGTGCGCAAGGTGTCCCGACCCTCCTTAACAATTAGGTAATTAATGTAATAGACATAATAAAATTATTTCAATTTGAATATTTCTTACCTATAGTTTATTTTTATGAACGAGAGAGTAATTAGCATAATTTTAACTGGTACCACCGACCACTCCATGGGCGTGCTCAAGATTAATTGAAAAATTACTTTGAATAATTGTAAAAAATAAATGAATTACTTCAGTGTTATAAAGTGTTATGTGTATGTAAACAAAAGTGACCTCTTTTATCACACACTATATTAGAACTGACTGGCCTACATTAAAAAGAGTTTTAAGAAATTCACATTTTTTTTTATTTTTAAAAATTCCAAAAGAGAAAAAGAGTTTTTAAAACCGTCTAAGGTATGTTAAATAAATGAATAAAAATATTAATATAAAACTTACAGCTACTTGTTACAAATCCAAATCAGATTCAGAAGATGAACTTTCAGAACCAAGATTTATAATAACTGGCTCGATCATTTTATCAGTAATATTGTCCAGCTTCCACATTTTTTCCTCTTCTTTAATAGTGTGATTTACTGCCTTTTCCCAGTTTTCAGGTTTTACATTATTTATGGCCTCCAAAAACAACTGTTTAACATCATGAATTTTAAAAGTGGTATTTTTTCTTGAAACTTCACTCTTTATCTGTGTCCATACCAGTTCAATCGGGTTTAATTCACAATGATATGGTGGGGATCTAAGTACTGTCATTTCACGATTTTTGGCAATTTCATCAATTTCGTATTTTTTAAATTTTTCTTTATGAAGGGCACACAACGAATAAAGTTCCTTTCTTATAGATCCGGGATGGTACGTAATATTTTTTGAACTCAGCCAATTCTGCAAGTCTTTTTTTAACCACTTGGTTGTGGGCAGTCCTTCTATAAGTCTGGAGTGATAACTTGCATTATCCATTACTATTACACAGTTCTTAGGAAGAAGATCTATCATTTGTTCGAACCATTCTTGAAAGGCATCAGCGTTCATGTCTTCATGGTAGTCACCGGTACGAGTTGATTCAAAAGTTAATAAACCACCTTCAACAAAACCGTCTGAACTGCCAATGTGTACTATTATCAGCCTGCGTCCCTTTGCTGATGGTGGGTTTAAACCAGTAGATAAGTTATTTACAAAAGCGTGCCTTTGACTTGTAACAGTTTTATCCTGCCAAAATTTATTTGGTGTATAACCCTCGTTGATCCATGTTTCATCAAGATAAAATATTTTTCTTTTTTGGTTTCTCATTTCCTTTATGGTTCTTAGAAAATGTCTTCTCCATATGACAATATCGCTTCTTTCTAATAAAATAGATATCTTTCTGGGATTCTTTTTCCAGTGGAAGCCTATTTCTTTTAAAAGTTTCCATAACGTACCTCGACTCATTTCTGGGTAATCCTTATCATCTCGAACTGAGACAAGAACTTTATCCAATGTTGGAAATTCTTGTCTAAAGAATTCATGCACTTTCCGTCGAAGTCCTTCTTTAAAATGATATTCTATTTGAAATTTTGGTTTCCCTGGAGCATTACGTGGCATTTGAAAACTACCACATTTCTCTTCTTTAATAACTCTGTAAATCGTAGATTTCCCAACACCAAGTGTACTGCTAACTAACTCAACGGTCTCATCAACACTTTCACATAAACGTTTGTCTGTAAATGATTTAAAACAATTAAATATTAATGTTTTTTCATTAACTGTTAAAGGACCAATCTTTCGGCGTTTACACGGCACTTCCAAATTTTCCATAACACTAGTATACACAATAAACTGCACCGTGCAAATGAAGTACCTACTTTTAGTGAACTGTTAAGAATTTTGTATACGCCACTTGGACCTTCCTACAAAATGGAAAAATCCACTATCACATTTTCTGTGGAATAAATTTAGAAGGTAATTATCTAGTCAATTACTGTCGTAGATTCCTGGAATTAAAGAATTAAACGTTTGATTGTTGAAACCCTTACTTCGTGGAATGCATTCATTTCAGATAAAATAAAACGTTTTATTTTATCTAAAGAATTAAACTTTATTTTGCAAATAGGTAGGTACTTATTAAACTTTTATTGGTTATATATATAACTAATATAGTAAATATATAGTAAAAATCTAGTAGAGCACTTTTGTATTTCCAAAAATATTTTGCGTTTAGCTAGCGTGAATGCGCAGCTTGTTGAATGTTTCCCATTAACTGTGGCTTAGGGGGTAAAACAGTTATGAGGGTGGATAAAATTCAGTAAAAACCTGGCAAGCAATTTATACATAATTTCAATTACAAGAAGAGTACCGTAAAATTGTAAAAATAGATTTTTTATGACCTTAAATATTAACCCAACATAATTATTGACTTCTCATAGGAAGTAGTCGAGTGACGAATAATTACTACTGTGGTAATAAATTCATAAAAACCTAGCAGAGCACTGTGGTATATCATAAATATTTTTTTTTTGGAATTCTACTAGTTTTAACCGTCTGCAAGCAAAATCGCTCCCCTTCAGGGTGGTTTGGTGGTGAAAAAATATTAGGGTATTAATAAATTAGTAAAAAATGGGTGAAAAAAATATTACGTAGGTTAAATTGTATTCCGCTCTTTTGCCCCGCTAGCTTAAGGGTCCTTTCGAAACCACCAAGGTCTGGGTCAGTTAATGGCGCACAAGCTCCTTCTCGGGTCGGTATATCAGTTTTACACAAATAGCAGCAATTGATAAATGGGTGAAAAAAAAGACTTGTCCGAGCTTTTTTGTAAACAACGCAAAAAATAATGCTACTCAATAAATAATCTGTTTTCACACCGAATAAAATTGTATTAATTTGTTATAATAAATAGTATTAATATCACATCTATCCTGCAGTAAAACTAGACTTAGACGATCAGATAGGTCGTCATAAATTTATACTTGACTGCCCACAATCAAACGACGCACACAACCACTAACTATTCAAGTTACACAATCACTACTAAAACTGAAAAATCGCACAGAAAATCCAATTAGTTTCCCGCAATAACAATAACAAATACCAAATTAATTGCACTTGGATAGTAACAGGTGCATGAGGCCAGACATAAAGCAGAACTAAATTGAAAAATTCTTAAGAGACGTTTCCCAAATAGTAACACATCAAGGATTACTCCTACAGGTTGAGATAATTTTATGGTAATGCATTCAGATATTTGTTTCATGTAAAATCTAAATAATTATTAGGTTTCCATCGACGTATTTGTAAGTAATATGAAGTTATTACGTTGTTTTTATATAATACTCATGTATTTTTATGCGACTGAATTACATTTAACGAAATAGTATATTACTTTATGAGGCGGAGCAGCATGACATTTCTTGACGCGTCCGATATTACGCGCCGAACGGAGTGAGGCGCGTAATAGAGGGCAAGTCAAGAAAAATCGCTTCTTTGCCGAATAAAGTATACTATTTTTTCTTCAAATGTAGCAATTTTCAACCATAAATAGTACAATTCATTTTTACTCGAAACTAACTGTGGCAACTATCAAAGTCGTCTAGATATTAGAAATTAAAATAATTAAGTCGTCGGTGGGATTTGCGTCTCGCTGGTTACAGTTGTTTGACAGTTGTTTGCAATTATTAAAGACAGCTTATGGTTGTTGCAACCGCAAGCGCAAATTTAGTGCGAAAATGGAAAACCTAAACGAAATTGAGTCCGCGGCTAATGATGCAGTAGCACGTTTGGGGCCCTCCAAGTCCGGAATAAAGTATCGGTTAGCGTACAAACACTTCCAAGAGTGGTGCGATACAAGAGGAGTATGGCAAGTTACCGAAGACGTTTTACTGGCATATTTTAATATAATGGAAAATGAAAATAAATGGAAATCTTCTACAATGTGGTCACGATACTCTATGATAAAATCCGAGTTAGTTATTAGAAAAAATGTGGATATAAGCAAATTTTTAAAGTGTCGTGCCTTTCTGAAAAAAAAAGGGAAGGATATACTGCAAAGAAGTCCAAAGTTTTCGCTAAAGACGAGTTTGATAAATTTTTGTTTGAAGCGCCAGATAATTCGTATTTAGAATTAAAGGTAAAAAAAATTATATTGCAAAACATGTAGTATACTCTACTAAATTATAAAAATATTTCAGATTGTTTTGTTAATTGGGGTTACCGGCGCCTGTCGATGCGACGAAATGGTAAAAATGAAGACTGTGGACATTGAGGATAAAGAAAATGTAATAATTATCAAAATCCCAGACAGTAAGACACGACAAAGTAGATCTTTTACGATAATTGGTCAAAACTACATTAAACTGTATAAAAAGTATGCATCACTGCGGCCTGAAAATTTCACAGAAAACCGGTTTTTTATCAAGTACCAAAATGGAAAGTGTTACCGAAGCGTCATGGGAAGCGTCAGTAGCCCAAAAAGTAGCTAGTTATTTAAATTTAAACGATGCACGCGCATACACAGGTCACTCTTTACGACGAACTTCAGCAACACTTTTAATTGATGGGGGCGGAAATCTAGAATGCCTCAAAAGACATGGGGGCTGGAAATCAAGCCCGGTTGCCGAAGGATATATAGAGGATTCAATAAGAAATAAGAACGATAATGCTCAAAAAATTTTAAACCTTCATGATTCGCCAACATCGGGAATGATTGCTGAAAGTTGTTCTCGACCATCAGTATCATCTACAATTACCAATGCGTATCAAGAGCCGGGAACATTTTTGCACGGTTTCAATTTTGAAAATGCCTCATTAACTAATTGTACTTTTAATACTACTATAAATAAAAATGATGTTTAAATGTTGTTAATGACATTTGTATTGTTGCTTTGTGACATGTTTCATATTGTTGCCATGACAACATTTTTCCCTCCGCCGTAAAGAAATGGGAAAAAAAATTGCTGCCGGCGGAGACATCAAACTTTGACAGGATCAAGTTAGATAAGTAATGTCATCATTATTTGACGTTTGAAGAAAAAAATATGTACCAGTAATATTTTCGTTGTATTTGACATCATATTGTTGCCGTTTTAGTTTTATTTGTTTGAGTATTAAAAATGTAAGTGCTCCAATACTGATCAATTTCTTTATACATGTCCTTTTAGTGGTGTATTCTTTTTCTTCTTAGGGTGCCTGTCCGTTCCGAACGTTGGCGATCATTCTGGCTATGATGATTTTGTTGGTTGCTATACGAAATAGCTGTGTTGAGGTATTTCTATACCATGCTCTCATGTTAGCAAGCCAGGAGATTCTTCTTCGTCCTGGGGCTCTTTTTCCTTCAATTTTACCCTGCAAAATGCATTGGAGTAGCTCGTATCTGCCTTTATTTCTTATTATATGTCCCAAGTACTCCAGCTTACGGCTCTTCACAATGTAGTGGTGTATAGTGGAGTTTTACTACAGATTTTTATACTACATACAATATTGAAACGATAACGTAAATGACCCATAAGCAGATGAAAATCGACTTCACTTCATAGTTCATACGAAGGATACAACAGTTCCTTCGTTTACATAGTAACAGTAAAAATTTGTTTAAGGCACTAAATAATAATTACGTTGCATCCGATCTTGAGAACCTTGAATTCAGTTGTGTTGGATACGTTTGATGTCGTCCGACCATCTTGTTGGAGAACGTCCTTGATTACGATAGGCATCAAAGAAAACGATGACCAGGAAGGCGAAGGATGCCCTGGCTGAAAAATCTAGGTACGTGGTTCAACACAACAACCACAAATCTCTTCAGAGCAGCAGTTTGCAAAATACAAATTGCCATGATGGCCTAGGTCTCCATTCTAACATTTTTTGGTCCATCTTCCATCTCTGACTGTGGCAACATGACCTACCTACTTCCATTTGCGACCTTAACGTCAGTTTTTCTCTTAAAGATTTGATTTGAAACTTTGTCTATAAGGGATATTTACAAAATTGACCTCTCCATTGCTCTTAGTGCCGCTTGTATTTTATTTATTACTTTTCTGTTAAGGGTCAAGGTTTGTGCTCCATCCGTTACAATAGAGAGTACCTGCACACTGATCAAAGACCTTCCTTTTCAAGCACATGGGAATATCTGGTCAAATACTTCCCTCAGTTCTCCGTAACGCTGCCCATGTTAATCACATTCTCCTGTTTAAAGTCTGTTGTTTGATTGTCTCGTCCTAATTTAATCTCATGGCCCCGATTACTTATAGCAATGTGCAATTTGCGTGTTTTGGAAAAGTTAATTTATGTCCACTTTGTGTACAAGAGCTCTGCAGTTCTTAAAGAAGTTAAAGGCATGATCTACAAGGTCTGCAATAAGGACTATGTGGTCTGCAAACCTCAAGTTGCTTAGAAACTCCCCATTTATGTTGACTTCAATATTTTCCCAATTATTGTTTCTCATGGCCCTCCGTAATAAAGCGGTGAATAGTTTAGGATCCTTACCTGATACTCCTCCCCAAGAAAAACGTGTTTGTGTCGTCGCCATACTAAACTCTGGCTGCAATTGTTGCGTTAGTATACATTTATATATATATATATATATATATATATATATATATATATATATATATATATATATATATAGCGAGTGTTTGCAACTTTAATTTTGTCGCTTCTCGCATCCCAATCGCCATAATTTCTTATCGGCCCTTGAAGACCTCTATTTTCCATTTCTATATGAATATTGGATATCCATTTCTCTCTTGGCCTTCCCCTTTTATTTTTCTGTGTAGGTCTCCAGTTACAAACCTTTCGTGGTATCCTTTCTTCGTTCATCCGTCTCAGGTGTCCATACCATTTTAATTGTTTTTCGGCTGCCGAAAAACATTTATATATACATGTATATATTCCGAAGAAGACGTGTATATCTTTGATTAATACTACACTCTGTAAGAGCTCTTAACATGCAGATATGCTGAACTTAGCCAAATGCTTTCTCAATGTGTATAAATATTATTATCAATGGCTGGTTGTATTCTGTAACTTTCTCTATCAACGACTTTATTACTTGTAGCTCGTTATTCGTTCCAAAACCACTCCTAAATTCAGCTTGCTCTAGAGGTTGGTGAAAATCTAACTTAATTTCTCATAAAGAGGAAAACTTCGCGTTTATTTTTAGACCCTAGTTTCGGTAAGCATACATATTACTATTTGTGTGTTGCTTCCGCCATGTTTCGAATTTTTAAGACTATATTCCTTTATACCATTATTAAAAAATTGGTTCTTTGTAAAATTATTTAGTCTAACTCAAAATATTTATATTTAAATGTAAATTTAATTAATATTTAACTTTCATTTCCATTTAAAAAATATCGATTATATTTGTTCCAGATTAACGTGAACCTCAATAAAGTACAAGTTTTTTTTTGAGACTCTTTTTTGACACGTTCTTTTTTATTTCAATGCTATAAAAAATCTTTTTTGAAGCGTAGAAAAAACAGAAGTAAGAAAGAGTAGAGTAGAGTAAGAAAAGGTTTATTTTTTTTAGCCAACCAACCTGATACTTGGATCAACTTTGGGGAAGAATTTTGTTTAATTTACATATTGATTTTAATTTCTCATTTGAGGATTTTTCCCCTAAGGATTCAATTTTATTTCGAGATCGGTTCAAAATCAGGCATAGAATAATTACATAGAGTTAGAGGAGATTGAACATTTTGGGGTTTCCTAACCAATCCATCCAGTAATCTGGGGGGCCATAAGGATCCTCCTGCATCGACAGTGTTTTGCATTCCATTTATTAATAATGTTTTATTTTGTTACTTGCAAAATTACTACTATTGTTTATTGGACAGATTGGTCCTATGCAGTAAACAGTTGTGCGTACATTAGTCGACTTATGGTATACATTTTTTTTTATTTTCCTAATTTAATACTTAACTTTACCTAGTACTTATTTAAAAAACTTTTTAAGGTCTTCTTTATTTTTCGTTTTTTTTTTTAGTTAAATTTAATTTATCAGTGCTAGTATTGAATAAATATCTTTTACATTGATATTATAACCCATATTAGGGAATATCCTCAAGATACTTGGATACGACTTAGCGGAGCTTATTCTTTACACCTCCCTGGCACCAAAATCTTTACTTCCGATAAAGATTCTTTACACTTTGTTAATTTTATTTCTTTAAATTTGTTTGTTCGGTCTACATCTTGTTCAATCTTCCACTGTCATTTACAGACATGCAAATTGGCCGATTGCATCCTGAGTTTTCTAGTGGTCATTTTTATGCAATAAGCTTCTTGTTTCCTTCAGTCGCGCATTTTGCAATCTCCTTTATTTTTATTTTTTATAATTGACTAGCAAGTGGTTCTCAAATCGTCTTAATTTATAAACTAACACCATTTAAAATTTTCTATATCCTTTTCCTAACCAGAATGGTACCCAACTAGGTTGCCTTCTAATTTTACTACATTGGCGACCGAAGAAGGCGCCTTATCCAAAGTTTTGATTATAATTGCTGCTATCTTTACTGTAATAGATGTAAAGTTGTACATCTACAGTTCATCTCAAAATGGTATGAAGTATTTCTTTCGTATGTAAACATAGAAGCTTCTTGTCATTTCTATAATGCTATATATAGGTGATACACAGGGTGGTGAATCATTGAACGAAATGAGAAATTCTAAATTGTTGAATTCCTGCTTACCTCTAATTATTTTACACCAAAAGTCATGAGAATATATTTGTAGAAGACTAAAATCTGTATCGAAAACAACTGTTAACATTGTTTTATAAATTAAAGGTATTTCAAAATTTTGTAAAAATATAATACATTTTTCAGGCCACCCCTAAAACTCAGGCCACACGCAGTGCAAGAATGTGTATGACCTGTTGCGTTTGATCACATGATGTTTCTGATATATTTTACAATATTTAAATTACCAAAATTTTTATGTTGTGATTTATTGTTTAAAAAATAATAAAGTTGATCATCAAATGTACTCAGTTGAGGAGAAAGTAGTAATACTAAAAATATTTTATTCAGCAATAGGGGCAAAGTGTCATTTCTTTAAGCTAAAACGTGATATATCCCATTTGACCAATTCCAAGTCATTCAAAAATTCTAAGGATTTCACAAAATTTTGAAAATACTGGAACTATGATTTCTAATTGTACCTATATAAACAATATGGCTAACAAATTTAGGAAATCAAAATAAATTTACCGTATTAACAGCAGTAGTAGATACTTCTAGAATAAGTTCTTGGATCATTGCAGGTCAGTTTAATACTCATAATTTCTACGGCTTTAAAAATGTTAAAAAGGAATAAATTCCGTTCATATAAATTTTAATGTCGTCAAGAACTAAGAGAAGGTGATGCTGAGCAACGAGCGGAATTTTGTTATGAAATTTTAGAGAGCACTAATGCAGACAGACCATTTTTAAAAAATATTTTGTTTAGTGATGAATGTACATTAACATTAAATAATGAACCAAATATTCCAAATTGTAGGATTTGGTCGGCAAGAAAGCCTGAGGATATTATTAAAAGCCGTACCCAATATCGACAAAAAATAAATGTAGGGTAGGAATATTTAGACCTAATATTATTGGACCATTTTATCAGGAAAATTTAAATTCAAAAAAGTTTAAGACTTGCTACTGAACGAGATTTTACCTAAACTTGCAAAAATAGCTTCAGATGAAAAAGAGATTTGGTTTTAAATGGAAGAATGGCCTGCTTTATTTAACAGCTTTAATAATTGTTTTACTGGACCTAACTGTAACATAGTGGCCTCCGAAATCGGGAGATCTAGCTCCAAACGATAATTTTATCTGGGGGCAGTTAAAATCAAAAATCTGTTCTGATAAAAATTTACAGATATTGAACACAATAAAAATGCGAATTATTGAAGAGTTTGCAAAAATATCGCCACGCGTTCTGGCTAATGTTAGACGAGAATTTTACAATTAATTGGGATACTATTTGGTACAATATGGCGGATTTTTGTAACATTTTTTTACGGTTTTATATTTAGAAATTATCATAAATTATTTTTAGAAATACCTAATGATCACAGTAAAACTATATTGAAATTCATTGAATTGTTTTATAACCTGGAATTGTATTAGAATATCTTACGTTCAATAAAAATCTGGCAGTGCTCGCACTATTACCTGAATACAACATTATTGCGATTTGTCGTCAACTGAGTACATTTCGTGATTTTGTTATAGTTTTATGTTTAGAAATCATCATAAATTATTTTTAAGAATAAGGATCTCAGTAAAACTACATTGAAATTGTTTGAATTGTTGTACAACCTTAAATTGACAGATTGTTCATCAACTGAGTATATTTCATTAATTTTATTGCTTTGTAAACAATATAATTTATTGTTTACAAAGTAACATTTATTGTTCAATAGTAGTAGTAGTATTTAGTTAAGTATATTCTTTATAATTTAATCATAAAATAAAAATATTGACAATTCAAATATTGTCAAACATCTAACGTCAATATAATCAACGTCATACATATGCTTGCTCTGCGTGTGTCCTTTAGGGCTAGTCTAAATTTATTTTACAATTTTACATTTGTTTTTAATACAGTTTTCAGTCCTCTGCACATAGTTTCTCATGCCTTTTGATGTAAAATAATTAGAGTAGCAGGAATTCAACAATTTATATTAATTCAGGAATTTCTCATTGAGTTTCCTACGGCCTGTTTGACGTAGCTCAATGAAGAAGAATGGAAAATAATAGATATATTTTAAACAGTTTATTTTTATTATATTAAAATAATCCAATTACTGTTTTTTATATTTAACACCAGCGGCACCCGCTAGAATATCGACAAAAACCGTCCGATTTCTTACGCAGACAGACATATATACTGATACAACTTGTAAATTATATCAAGAGTATTTATGAATAGAGAAAGAATCGAACGAGTCACAAATAAATTAATTGATGAATATATGTTGTGCTAAACTACTTGAACTGAATGTTAACTGTTAAGTTACAAATGATTTTAGTAATAATACTGTTACATTTAAACATAATATTTTTTAATTCTCCTCCTCATAATGTAATACAGGTTCATCACAAGAAAATCTAATCTTCAAAAGTTCAATAACTTTGTTTTGAATTAACTCAACGTTTTCAAAGGGAGTGTAATCATCTTCTGTTGATCTGGAAATCGTTACTATTACAGGAGGTTTTGACAAGATCTCCAAGAAATTTTTAAAGCAGTCGAACATTACTTCAAGTTCTTCCATGGAGGAAATATGATCGGGTAGTCCTGAATCATCGCAAGTGCAACCAGCGTCGTGTACTAGCAACCAATCTATGTCATCTTCTTCGTATTGTTCTAGCATATTTTTTCTAAAGTTGTCTACTTTCTTCCACTGCTCGCTCGGTTCTTCTACATCAGGCATTGTTTTGGTTTCGTTAAGGCTTTTAAAAATATTGTAAAGGGAATGGATCTGTTTCTTTCTCGTAGCTGTAGATTCAGAAATAGCGGCATCGTCTTTTGAACTAGGCGTTTTATAGTAATAAATATCTTTAAGCTGCTCGTACATGTTCGCCTTCTCATACATTCTTTTAAACGGATTACCTGTGCTAAAAAAGTCAAGATCTATATCCAAAACAACAGGAGCATCAGACCTAGATATTAACGAACGAATCTGGTTCAAATCATCACTACCATTTACTAATTTCTTTCCAAGAGTTGCGACGTCTAACTGAACTGCCCTTGAATTTTCAAGATCCTTAATGTTAGTGTACAAACATTCAGAAACAAAATAAGTTTCCTTGCAATCTAAACGTATTGTACCGTTAGTAGAATCTTTTCCAATATTGAAAATCTGACTCGAATCTTCAATTTGGTGCGCCCATGGCGGTTTGATCCACACCAAATGCTCGAAGTGTCCGGCATACGCCGCAGGCATGATCCAGTTTTCTATACTTAGACTATCGTACAGTTTTTCTTTATCGAAGACGTATTCAGCCGGCATGTCAAGAGGTATCAGCATGTCTGGATGAGAGTCGAAATGGATCAAAGTAGATCCTTCAACAGGTAGATGCTTCGATCCGATATTCTTATGAATAAATGGTATGACTTCATGATGGCCTTCGACCACATAGATAGGAATTTTCTTGTGCTGTTTATTCCTTCCGGCACCTGTTGGCCAAAAATACCAGGTCTTAGTAATACTTATCATGTAGTGATTTAATAATTCTAATCTACATTAATAGTTATGTTAAAGCAGCAGCATACAAATCAATATGTAAGATAAACAGCGCCTTAAATATCTCTCCTCAAAATACTTCCTGAACCATAAAACTTCAAAAATTAATAAATATGTGGATAATATTCCAGTCGTCACAGATTTGATCTCTAAAAACTAAACAAACAGGCTGGATTTTGTTGTGGTTGTAAAAAAGTTTGCCACTACTACCCCCAAGCTTCTTCCTAAAACCCGTCTTGTAAGGGGAAAACGGAAAACATTGATTTTCCAAGAATCTGTAGGTCGTAGAAAAAAATATTTCGAACAAAAAACCTAGCTAAAAGAATTTTGAACTAAAATGTATGTTAGCACTTTTTGTGTAGAATGAACCGTGTGGACAGAACAAGTCTGTTGCGAGTGGCATGCGACTACAGGACTGTGTCTGCGGCAGCCTTGTGGACAATCCCTGGATGTGTTCCGTTGCATGTTCTGGCGGTGGAAAGAAAAGAGCTCTATAAGAGAAGAGACCCAAATATTACTATGGCCGAGAGAAGACAGGAAAGGGAAAGGTCAATTGAAAGATGACAAGAAGAATGGAATAACACGGAGGATGTGGCACAGTGGACGAAAATCCCTAACATAAAAGATTGGGTGGACTGTGGTCACAGGTGACTGGATTATTTCCTGACGCAGGTGCTCGCAGGACACGGATGTTTTAAGGCCCACCTCTCTAGATTCGGAAAGGCTGACACATATGTACAGAGCTTAGCAAGTATTTATAAAGGCGTCATGTGAATGAAATTGAGGCTGGCATTTTTTTTAATTCTAGTTCTTTTGGAAATATATTAATAATAAACGCAAATCTTATATTCTACCATTGAGTATGAGTTATGGTAATGAAAGTAGTGAAAATGGTTCAGATATTGTGAATTTATTTGCTGGGTTCTTTTCGACTGTCTATAATAAAGAAAAAATAAATCAGATTCCTAATTTTAAGTACGAAAATTATGTTAATGTTAATAATTATTTAATTAATGTTAAGGATATTATTGATAAGATAAAGAATAATCCGTGGAAACTGACAGCGGGTCCAGATGGTATACCAATGTATTTTATTAAAAAATGTGTATTCACTCTTGCTAAACCTATTCAGTTATTATTCAATAAGTCCTTAACTTCTACATTTCCTGATTTTTGGAAAGTGAGTTTTTTAAAACCCACTTTTAAATCTGGTCAAAATAATAATGTTGAAAATTACAGGGCTGTTTGTTTGCAGTCTGAACTACCAAAGTTGCTTGATTTTTTTGTTAACCATATGTTAACCTACGATTGTAAAAATTTAATTCTCGGTCAACAACATGGTTTCTATCAAAAGAAATCTACTTGTACAAATCTTATTTTGTATTCAAACTTCATTGTTGATTCTATGGAATCGGGAAACCAAGTTGACTCCATATATGCTGATTTTGCCAAAGCATTTGACAGAGTAAATCACGAAATATTAATTGCTAAACTTCGTGGATACGGAATTGGAGATAATTTATTGGGTTGGATCACGAGTTATTTAACAGATCGTTCACAAATAGTAAAATATGGTAATTTTGTTTCTGAAGCGATTAATGTTACTTCGGGTGTACCTCAAGGTTCTCACTTAGGTCCACTTCTATTTAATCTGTCTGTGAATGATATATCATCCGTAATTAATAATAGTGAATTTCTATTGTTTGCTGATGACATAAAGATCTTTAAAGCAATTAAGAATACCTCTGATATGGATGCTCTTCAGTCTGACTTAAATAATTTATCTCGTTGGTGTGACAGTAATGCCTTATATTTAAATATAAAAAAGTGCTATAAAATTACGTTTTCCAGAAATACTAAACATCAGTTATATAGAACATACATACTTAAGGGAGTATCGATTACAGAAGTAAATCAAATTGGAGACCTTGGAATTACATTTGACCAAAGACTAATGTTTGATAGGCATATTAATAATATTACATCGCGGGGTTATAAAATGATCGGCTTTGTTCAAAGGAACTCCCGAGAATTTTCAATATTTACTTTCAAAATTTTGTATTGTTCTCTAGCTCGGTCCATTTTGGAATATTGTAATATTATTTGGTATCCATATTATAGTATGTATATTGATCAGTTGGAACGAGTTCAAAATAAATTCCTAAGAATGTGCAGGTATAAAATGGGTTTTAATAGAACTAACTGTGATTATAACTATATTCTTTGTCAACTTAATATGAAAACTTTAGAAAATAGAG
Source organism: Diabrotica balteata (assembly GCA_918026665.1). Lineage (NCBI taxonomy): Eukaryota > Metazoa > Arthropoda > Insecta > Coleoptera > Chrysomelidae > Diabrotica > Diabrotica balteata. Next base: position 136,636,470 of record OU898282.1, read on the forward strand.
AATCTGAGTGTGAATTGCGTTTTTTGCATAAAATTCTTAATGGTTATGTTGATTGTCCGGAACTGCTGGAATTAATTGTTCTTAATGTATATTCTAGAAGAACACGCTCTCCTGACCTGTTTAGACTAAAGTTTCATCACACTAATTATGGTAAAAGTGAGTCAATCACAAGGATGTTGAGAACTGCCAATAATTTGCAAGATAATGTTGAATTGTTTAATTTATCCGTGTTCTCGTTCAAGAATAGTTTAAAGAAATTGAGACATTAATGTTATTAATACTTTTTAAAATTGTAATATATGACTACAGTTTATATGTTAATTATATGTGTATGTTGTAATTTTTGTAAGGAAAAAGGGTTCATCCCGTTAAATAAACAAACAAACAAACAAACAAAGATGAATGGCTATACTGCGGACACTCGGACACTGTGATATATACGAAGTTGAAGGTAAAAGTGTGTCAGACTGTATGAGTTAGACTGTGTGAGTCAGACTGTGGGGAAGTAGGATTTGCCCGTCTGGGAGTGATACCGAGTGGAACGAGACGGGCAGCCTCCTTGCTGACAGTCTTTTGAAGATTCTAGAACCCCCTCTACAAAGATGAGATAAAAAAGCTTTGTATTTAAAAACCCATTCAATTGATGACATTTCTAATGATACTGAATAAATTATAAATAAATATTACTAACTGTTATAATAGCATTCTTCGAATTTACATTTTTAGGTGCAAATGTTATCTTATCCTACCGCGTTATTGCAATCTTATCGACGAAAAATATAGATCATTTTTTATTTTTTAAGTTATATGATGACTGATTGTATTTTAATAAAATGTTCATTATTATTTATAGAAATAGATAAAAGGTGTAAAAAAAACGTCATGATGAGCATACAATACGTAATTTTAAAGTTAAACACATCATTACACATTGAATATATTAAAATAATATACGTGTATTGTAGTAAAGGAATAAGAGAAATAAGTAGGTCAAATTATTTAATCACAATATTACCGCGAATAACTTCTGGCTTATACACAAAAAAATCTCTCCTTATTTGGAGGTTTCCAAATACGGTTGAAAATGTGTAACAAGGACGAATGCAATATCTCCTTTAGTCACCGGTCAAAATATTAAAAGATTCGTGTAGAAGGTAACAGAAATTTATTTACAGTTTGTTATCAATAAAATTGAATCTGAATCGATCTACCTGTGAGAAAACTCGATGATATTATACATTAAACTCAGTTTCTAAATTACAATAGACAACTATCACAAACCTAAAAATAGTAACTGATAACATGATGAAAATAGAGTAATGTGGTGATAAAAATTAACTTTATTTCTACTGAAAATTAGAGAAATTCCTATTGGAAAAAGAAAAACTCACACCCTATCGCAGATGTTTATATTGATATAAATTTATCTGAAGCCGAATTTGGTCAACCAAATAAATTACCACATTATTAAATAAATATTTCCTCAATATTTACAATCTAGAGCAGGGGTGTCCAACTTACAATGTCTCAAGGGCCAAAACTAAAACCTTTGATGTTGCCGTGGGCCATATAATAATTTTGTTACAAGTAGTAACAAAATAAAGTGAGGTATAAAAATAATTCAAACAAAAAAGAGTATTATTTTTTTTATTGCTCAACAACTACATTTTTTTATAAACGGAAAATTTATTGATAACACTTTTCAATAATCAATACAAACATTGCAAAAGCAACGAAAAAGATATATCCAATTAGTGTGAGGACTGTGGTCGATCGGCTTCCTCCACCAATAAAGAAATGTCCACCTCCAGTTCAGTTGTAGACATTCTCATAAGATGACGAAAGAAAGAATCGGTAAGGTTGCTTCTGTTTTTATTTTTTATGTATTTCATGGAGGAAAAGGCACTTTCACATGTATATGTGCTTCCGAACATTGACAACATTTTCAGTCCAAAATCTCACAGGTTTGGGAATTTCTTCTTTGACAGTAATTTAAAAAATTTAGGTCCCTTTTCTTGTCTGGTGATTAGGAACATGTCTGCTTGAAGATCACATAACTCAAGCTGTAAGTTGGGTGGTTAATCATCAATGGTTGCTTCAAGAGGGTTATTATAAAGTAGTACACTGCTTTTGAGACTTTCAATTTCTTCAATTCTTGTATGGAATTCATCAATAACTTGTTCGATTTATGAAATGCAGGATGAAAACTCAATATTTTCCTCACCGTTGAATTCTTCTGCTATTTGCAGACAGCTAGGGAGTTCATTCCGATCCATTCATTCCGAGGGAAAATCATTCCGATCAAATCTGAAACCGTCTGGTTTCTTCCTTGAAGACACAAGTTTAACATGTTAAGATGATTAGTCAGATCTGTTATAAAAGCTAACTGTCTTAAAAATTCTGGATCCTTAAACTTCTCTTCCAGTTCAGTTGTGTCAGATGAAACGTATTTGTTGGGGAATGCGGGGAATTCCTTTCTTATGGCAAAAAATCGTTCCATGCACTTTCCTGCACTCAGCCACCTTACATGGTTGTACATTAGCAAGTTTCCATACTCAGCCTCTGTTTCCACTAAAAACTGTTTAAGTTGCCTGTGTAAAAGAGATCGATTTCCACCTCTAATCATATTTATAATCTTAATCACGGGTTGGAAAGCTTGATCTTCCTTGACTGATTTTCCACATAAAGCTTCCTGATGTATAATACAGTGAACTGTTGGGCAAGTGACACCATTCTCTCGAAGCAGACCCACTATTCCAATATTTTTACCTGTCATTGATGAGGCCCCGTCTGTTGCTGTGGCTGAACATTTATCAAAGCCTCCAATTCTGTCAACTGTTTTCTTTACAGCCTCATAGATGTCTTTTCCTTTTGTTGTTCCATAAAGAGGACAAATATCAAATAACTCCTCTTTACTGGTAAAATCATCAAAAGTAGTGCGCACAAATATTAACCGCTGACTAACATCGGTTCGATCAGTGCTTTCATCCAAACAAAGTGAGAAATATGAACTTTTCTTAACCAGGCTAAGCATAGATTTTTCTACTTGCTCACCCATAGCAACAATCCTTCTTTGTATGGTTTGATGTGAAAGTGGCACTGATTCAAATTTCTCCGCCATTTTAGAATCACCTAAAGCTTTGGCCATTTCAACAGCACTTTTTTTTATCAAATTGCCAAAGCGACACGGCATAAGATGCATGCAAAGAATGCGTTTGCGAGTGTAATATGTTACTGAACATACCAGTTTGCTGTTTAAGCTTTTTCTTAAAATCGAAGCCGATTTTCATTTGTGTACGTAGCATACTTATTTTCATGTACTGTTGTGTAATGTCTTCTCACATTATATTCTTTAGACACTGAAACGACATTCATGCACACTAAGCACTGCAACTTTCCATTATTGTTAGCAATCAAGTAATCACGCTCCCAACTTTCTTTGTAAATTCTGTTCTCACTATCAATTTTTTGGTTGTTGGTACTGGTTTTACACTCATTATTGTATGAGAGGAATCAAGACAAAGAATTAATCAAGTTCACTGATCTCTATTATAGCAACGTAATAAATTAGCCGACTAGCCTACGTGTCAGTAGCACACTGGCACGATGTCGGCTGGCGACGGATGGTAAGCAGTGGGAGGTGTGGCCTGCGTGAACTGTGACGCGCAGTAATCAGTGCAATTCTTATAGTGGTGAAGGACGATTGTGTTCGTTACACGTCCGCGAAGCGGCACGCGGTACAGTACTTATGATGTAAAAAGACTGCTAAACCAAAAAATATAAAATAAATTAAAAAATCTTTTTTCACAGTGCTCACAGCTCATGCTTTTTCACAGCAGCGTTTAAAGAAAATATACGCTTTTCGAAAATCTTACGTAGTTCACAACAAATAGCCTCGCGGGCTGGATGCGGCCCGCGGGCCGCCAGTTGGACAATCCTGATCTAGAGCTTAAACCAAACGGTAATTAAATACATACTTAAATATCTTTGAACGAACGAAAATTTATAAAGATTGAGAGCAAAGGCGGATCGAATAACTCCTTAGCAACTTAAAACAACTTAAAAATTACGTACATTAACATTATGCTTTCTTCATCTTCAAGTTCCAATCCTATCGGAGATTGGAAATCATTCTGGCAATTGTAATTTTGTTGGTTACACGCCTGAATAGTTCAATTGAACTGCATCCAAACCATTCACGGAGATTGCGTAACCACGAGATTTTACGTCTTCCTACGCGACTTCTGCCTTTGATTTTACCCTGCATTATATTCCTTAGTAGTTCGTACTTTTCACCTCTCATGATGTGCCCCAAGTATTCCAATTTCCTGATTTTTATGGAATTTAAAACTTCGCATTGCTTTCCTAGTTGTTCGAGAACTTGTTCGTTTGTTTTGCGATCCATCCATGATATTTTCAAAATACGTCGGTAACACCACATTTCGAATGCTTCTAGGTTTTTATTGTTGGATTTTTTAAGTGTCCAAGCTTCAACCCCATAAAAAAGGGTAGAGAAAATATAACATCGAAGCATTCTTATTCGGAGCGATATATGGATATCGCGATTACAAAAAAGTTTTCTCCCATCTATTAAAAGTTGACCATGCAATTTTAATGCGGCATCTTATTTCTTTTGTTCGATCAATATCTTCTGTGATCCGTACTCCAAGGTATTTGTAAGAAGATATTTGTTTAATTTCTGTATTATCTAGTACTAGCTTAACTTTGATGTTTTGTGCTTTTGTAAATACCATGAACTTTTTCTTCAAATTTATTTTTAGTCCATAATCGTTGCCATATATATTTAGTTGTTCAGCAAGGTGTTGCAGTTCTTCTAGTGTTCCTGTCAGAATGACGGTGTCGTCAGCATATCTTATGTTATTAAGTGGCTCACCGTTCATTATAACGTCCTCACTGACCTCGGCAAGCGCTAATTCTGAGATGGCTTTACTGTATAAATTGAATAACAAGGGTGATAAAATACACCAAACAGCTGGCCCCATGATGGTGGTGAAGGATTGTTCAAAAATATTTCAAAAGCAAGAAGATTGATTATCATACACGGTAGTGGGCAAATGGGCACCATACCAAATGTCAATTTGGTTTTTAAATGAGGAGCCAACTCGAGAGATGATCATGACGACATAAATGCAGAAAATTACGAAAAATGGTTGAAAAACAAATTATCAAGAATGTTATCTTCTTCTTCTTATTGAGCCGTCTCCTTTTGAAGGTTGGCGATCCAAATGGCAATTGTAGCTTTGGAAACTGCGGCACGAAAGATTTTTATGGATGAGCGGTCAAACCCTCTAGTCATGTCTTTCAGCCACGAGTTCTGGCGTCTTCGAACTGATCTTTTGCCCTGCTCTTTACCTTCCAATATGGTTTGGAGTAATTCATACCTTCCACCTTTCAACGCATGACCCAAGTATTGTATTTTTCCCTCTTTGATTATGCTGAGTAATTTCTTTTTGTTTACTAATGCGTCGAAGTACCTCACCATTGGTAATTTTTGTATCTATGGAATTCTCAGCATCCTTCTGTATATATACATTTCAAAGGCATCTATGTATTAGCACCCTTAAGCTAGCGGGGACACATAAGCGGAATCCATTTTAACCTACATAATATTTTTTCACCCATTTTTCACTAATTTATTACCACCCTAATAATTTTTCACCACCAAACCAACCTTAAGGGGAGCGATTCTGCTGGCTTAAGGTTCAAGCTAGCAGAATTCAAAAAAAAAACTTTTTGTTGATGGCATATTTTTTCACCCATTTTTCACTAATTTATTACCACCCTAATAATTTTCACCACCAAACCACCCTTAATGGGAGCGATTCTGCTGGCTTAAGGTTCAAGCTAGCAGAATTCAAAAAAAAACTTTTTGTTGATGGCATATTTTTTCACTCATTTTTCACTAATTTATTACCACCCTAATAATTTTTCACTTCCAAACCACCCTTAATGGGAGCGATTCTGCTGGCTTAAGTTTCAAGCTAGCAGAATTCAAAAAATAAACTTTTTGTTAATGGCATATTTTTTCACCCATTTTTCACTAATTTATTACCACCCTAATAATTTTTCACCACCAAACCAACCTTAAGGGGAGCGATTCTGGTGGCGTAAGGTTCAAGTTAGTAAAATTTAAAAAAAAAACTTTTTGTAGATGACATATTTTTTCCTCCCATTTTTCACTAAATAATTACAATCCTAATATTTGTTCAGAATCAAACCACCCTTAAGGGGAGCGATTCTGTTGGCTTACGGTTATATCATACCATATACCATAGTGTTCTGCTAGGTTTTAGCATAGGGTTATAAATAATTGATATAGAATTATTAATATAAAAAATTAATAATAAAAAGATGCAGAGTAAGTACTATCCTAAACATTAGAAAAAACCCAATTTATGAGTGTGTGAACTGTCCCGAGAAACCAGATCTCTCCTTGGTCGATTCTTTTAAAAATTTCCCTAAACAAAATAAACAGGTTAATATTTTTTGAAATACCCTTTAATTTCTAGTTATATTCAACTGACAATGAATGAAAATTTGACAAAGAATTAAAAAAATACAAATATCTTTAAATTTTTAAAATGCTGCTAATTTAAATTTAATTTACTACGCAAATAATCTATAACAGCTGTTCTGACCAACCGGTAATTTCCGATTTATTTGAATATACCTAATATTTATATCCTAAAATGTTTTCCAAGATAAATTCTTTGTGCTATAGGTACACATAATCTTAAAAATATGTTTTGACCAATCGTTAACACTCTTCTTATTTGAATAATATTAAATACCTAAATTATTTTTCAAATTTTCATGTACCTACTGAATACAAATCTTTTAATCTCTTAACAATAGATACGCACGGTCCCGACCCTTCTTTTCAATTAGTTAAATAATATAATAGACGTAATAAGATTATTTCAATTTGTGTGTTATGTTATTTTGAATGTTTATTACCTGGTAATACATGGAATGTTAGTTTGAATTACCTGGTAATTTATTCTGTGAAATATAAAAATTCCATTGTATTGACTAAAAACTCGATTTCAGTTATTTTATATTCATAAAGGGTTCAAATTTATAGTTTTTGGAATAAAGTATTTTCAATATTTAAACACTAAAAAAATAAAAAATAGTTAGCATAGAATAAGATTTGAAAATGTTTTTCAAATTGTTTTTGTTGTTTAGAGTAGTTGAGAAAAACATGACCAGGTTGGTAAAAATATAGTAAAAATCTAGGAGAGCACTCTTGTGTTTCCAAAAAAAGTTTTTTTATTCACCTAGCCTCAATGTGTAGCTTTTTGAATGTTTCCCGTTAACTGAGGCTCAGGGGGTCAAAAATTATAAGGGTGGATCAAATTCAGTAAAAACCTGGCAAGCAATTTATAAAATCAGTTAAAAGTAGAATACAGTTAAATTATAGAAATAGATTTTTTATCACCTTAAATTTTAACCTAGCAGAATTATTGATTCCGGATTGGGAGGGTAGTTAAAGGGTAAAAAATTACTAGGATGCTAATATATTAGTACAAATCTAGCACAATACTATCGTATCTCATATGTATTTAACTAGCGTAAATATTTAGATGGTAGAATTGGTGAGGTTGGATAACATTTAGTAAAAACCAACCAGAGCGGTTTCTTATTTTATTTATAAATAGTATTTAGTAAAATTATGTATCCTTCCAACAAGGGTTAGTCGAGGGATAAAAAATTACTAAGTTGGTATAGAATACTATAATATTTCAAAAATACGTTTTTTTCTAATTTCGCTGGTTCGAATATTGAGCTAGCAGACAAGTTTCCGAATAGGTTTATGGGAGCAAAATTATCAGGATGGTCAAAGTTTAGTAAAATCTTAACTAAACACTTTTTTATTTTAGTTATAAGTAGAGGAGAGTAAATTTGAAAAAAAAAATTCTCCTTTAATTTTAATCTATCACAATTATTGACTTTTCACAAGGGGTAGTTAAGGGGTGAAAAATTGCTAGGGTGGTAATAAATTCGTAAAAACCTATCAAAACACTATGGTATGTCGTACATATTTATTTTAATTCTGCTAGTTGGAACCGTAAGCCAGCAAAATCGCTCCCCTTAAGGGTGGCTTGATGGTGAAAAAATATTATGATGGTAATAAATTAGTGAAAAATGGGTGAAAAAATATGCCATCAACAAAAAGTTTATTTTTTTAATTCTGCTGGCTTGAACCTTGAGCCAGCAGAATCGCTCCCATTAAGGGTGGTTTGGTGGTGAAAAATTATTAAGGTGGTAATAAATTAGTGAAAAATGGGTGAAAAAATATTACGTAGGTTAAATTGGATTCCGCTCATGTGTCCCCGCTAGCTTAAGGGTCCTCTATGTATTAGTTTTTCTGTTTCAGTGTTCATTGTCCAACTTTCACAGCTATAAAGCAAAACTGAGAAAATGTAACATCTAATCATTCGAATTCTGAGCTCTAGACTAAGGTCTGATATTGTAAAAAATATTTTCATGTCCATGAGTAGGTATTTTCCTCGCTTGTTGGATTCTTGATAGGATGTCTTTTTTGGGTTACACTGGCTGTTGATATTTACTCCCAAATATTTTATTGAAGTTACCTGTTCTATTATTTGACCCTTGTCATACAAATGTACATTTGTTGGCATCTTTAAAAATACTAGAATTTTAGTTTTGGAAACATTTCGATGTAAACCGAACATTTCGCTTTGACGAACTACCGCATTTATTATATTTTGTAGTTCTTGTGCGTTGCTTGCTATTATGACGATATCATCAGCGTACCTGATGTTGTATATGCTGGATACATTAATCTTGATTCCACCTTGAACCTCGTTTAATGCTTTTCTGAATATAGATTTCAAATACAGATTAAATGCATTGGAAATCAGCTGTATATGAATATATAATACTACAAATAACTATTGGAGAAGATAGCGAATGGCTTTAAAAAGGTGTTGTAATGAGAAAAGGCATCGGAATCACGTATCATCTTGTTTAATAGTAAACTAGTCATCTTTTTTTTAATTATACCAGTTAACACATGATTCTGATAGCTTTGACCGTAACAATGCACGTGTAAAGTTATGCGTGCCCTTATCCACTACCTATATAGTTTATAGTATCATAAAATACAATTGTAATAAAATCTGTTAGTAGGTATGGATAACCATAGTCAGATTACAAATTTAAAATCGACAACAAAAATACCAAAGTAAACTGTAAACAAAAACCGTCCTTAAATAAACGCGAATTGGGAAAGAAAAGAAATTTCATTTTCTCATTTTACGGCAAAACAACACATAAAATATATTATTCTAGGGTCATGGTATATACACAATAAAAGTATTTTTAGATTTAATCTAATAATATTGGCAATTCTCATTGTAGATTTATTGCCGCTATTTTTAGTTGATAAATTCTTTCAAACTATTTAATTATAGTAAAAATTTGTATTCGATGGTCAAACAGCTATTTCTCGATTATGACCTAATGTTTTCTTTTAATAATTCGTACTGTGAACCTTTGTATTATTGTGATACACCTCTCAGGAATTTAAAAACATGAACTTTATTAACCTCTTATCTAATAAATTCATTTGGGCAATTCATATTTCAAAGAGCAACTAATAATCTTCTTCATTAACCATTTTCCATCCACTCCTGAATGTAGGTATCTCTCAATTGCTTCCATCTTTCTCTATCTTGCGACAATCTAATCCACTGTTGCCTGTCATTACTCTTATGTCATATAAACATATCTCCTGAGGTTTTTCCATGCTTCTTGTCATCCTTCTTGGTCTCCACTCTAGGATTATTCGTTTTCACTTGTTATCATTATATCTGGCTATATTATCGGCAATGCACCATGTCATTTTTGTACTTTGTAACTTAATCAAACAATTTACGTACATAAACATTCTAGATCCATTTGCCCGTGTCGGGAAGAGGTTGGTGTGGTTCTTTCAAAATGCATATACAATCTGTTTGTATTATCTCTAAAATTTAAAATAAATTGGACACCATCCTTAACTAGTTTACCCTCGTAAGGAAACGAGCTCAGACAAAGAAATAAAATGAAAAATTTAAAATAACAGCGATCGATATAATATTATATGTCGACCTCTTCTTTTGTTCCGATTTTTGCATTAAAATCTAATTTCCTACTATAGACCAGGGCAGATCTGTTTTAAGATGGATGTAAGAGGTGGCATTCGAATTTTTGTAGAAGAATCTGACTTATTGACGTATGACAGAACTATATAGGAAAGGAAGCAGGTGCCGCGCCGGAACGGAATCAGGGAATGCGTATGGTATGCGACTTGTGTAGTGATTTGACAGGCCAAAATATTACTTGTGATAACTTTTTTACATCATACAATTTAGGACAACTTCTTTTTAAAAGAAAAATTTAATACTGAGGACTATAAGAAAAAATAAGCCAGAGTTTCCAGCACAAATTACGAATAAAGAAGTTCATAGTTCGTCTTTTTACTTCACGCAAGATGAAGATGATGTTAACTGTTGTTAACTATATTCCTAAAAAGAATATAAATATTATTCTTATAAGTACTTTGCATCATGATAAGTATAAAGATGCAGTGGATACTCTAGATGAATTTGTTAGTACATATACATGTAAGAGGAAGACACATCGCTGACCTATGATTGTCTTTTATATTTTATAATATGTTGGACAATAACGCGTTCGTTTTATGGACATTAATAAATCCCCAATGGAACACCAACAAACTTACCAAACGGCGAATTATTCTTGAGAAATTGGGAAAAACACTGGTGAAACCACTTATCCTTTCCAGGAAAAATTTACCAAGAACTAAAGACTCACAAGAACTGGTAAAAAGAACACGAACAGAAGCGAGTAGAGAAGATGGAAATTCTAGTGAACCGTCTAATAATTTATGTTGTATATGTCACAAATATATTAGTAAAATCCATTCTTTTTATGACTGTCCCAGTTGTAAACTAAATTAAATTTTGTAGGTATTTGTTCTTGGGCTTTTCTGGGAAAGAAAAAAAAAGCCTTTTATTTTTGTTAATAAGGTTTAATTTACATTAGTAACATAATTTTTGTGTAATTAACTATCATATTTGGTAATAAAGTTTTTTTAGCGCCATTAGCTTATTTTATTTCGATTAAATATTTTATTTCGATTAAGGACCGTCAACCATAGTTGGGTCATTTTGGCCCGAACTATACATTTGCATAGTTGACTAGAACTATAGCAGGGTTCAAAGAAATAAATTTGAATTACAAGCAGTGGTTCCTGAGATATAATCGATCACAGTTGACCGGCATTTTCGACGAAGTTATAAACAATAGGATGATAATCTTTGAACTGTTACCTTTTTCTTTCGAAACTCTTATTTATAACATATATTATAATAATAAAAAACGATCGGTACTGCAGAAAAATACCAAAAAAACTAAGTTTAAGGAAAATGAATGTCAAAATTCAAAATCAGTACACGTAAAAAATATTTATTTTCTCGGCTTCCAATGAAGCAATTTTTTTTATCCAAGTAAACTCGAGTAGATATACCTAAAAACGCATTTCCAAATTCCAAAGAGCTTTAGTTTTGTTAAAAATAAATTTTGAGACCCCAAAAATATGCAAAAAGGTTACTACTCCTACCCCGCTGGCTTCCCCCAAAAAGTGTTTTAGATAGTCCCATGACTCTTCGTCTTATTGGCGATTTGTGGATTTTAATGATGACTGAAAACATTTCAAAGTAATATAAGCAAATAAAACAAGATATATGCACATTCATACACACCTAGAAGTAAAAAAAAAACGGAAAACTTGGTTTGCTTTTATTCTAATTAGAACATGCGAAGAATATTTATTATCATGACGCAACTGTTGTCAATACTTGGATATAACGCATGCTAATGATTTAGGTAATGATCATTGGCTGAGGACATTAAAGTCAGAGCCAACTACTATATTACGCACATGCCAATGGCTTCCGACATAAATTTTATTTTCTACGATTTTTTTCTATTTTTAAACTTTGGAAATTGAATCATTAGTTAATACAGGAAGAAACAACGGAATAATGTTACACTAATGGATGTGTGTACTCAGGATTGAATCGAAATTAACTTCTTGGCCTATAATTTATAGTACATAAATATAAAACTAAAGTAATCACATAATACATTTTAATAAAATAGTTTTTCTAATTTAGTTACTAAATTGTAAGTATCAATTACAGTAAAACCATCGCACAGAGTGGTATTTTACAAATGAGAAGCTTACGTCTATGGGGATGGGGTAATAGCAGCTCTCAATATTCACTATATAGGCTTTCTGTAAGGGTAGTGCGGACACTATAATATTTGTGATATTTCTAACAATTAATGAGATTTAAAGACATGTTCTAGGTTTTTAGCTAGCATCGTTTAAAATGAAATATTTATTTCTTAAATATTGTTTTCGAACTACCGATAATTTTTTGCTTTAATCTTGATGCCAATATGCACATTGTGGATTTTGAATAAAATTGTTTGTGACTAAAAATATTTCTTCGAGTTCTCAATGAACTAAGACGTTTTAAAAATAATTTAACAATCAATCGTTGTCACCTTTGGCTTTAGATTTGGATTTGGAACAATTCTGTGTTATAAAAATAGAAAGAAAACTAATATATTTGTGTATCTGTGTTCCTGTGAAGACTATTTTATTCTTTTTATAAACTACCTCTCTTATTAATAGTTAAGAGGAATGACCGAAACACCTTTGTTTTTTTCCTATTGCTTGGAGGATGTTACAAAAATAGTATGTACAATGAAATATAACGCGTCTAATGGCATATTTTTTGTCACTACTCTCCTTCCGGATTCACCGGAAATACCCGCAACTTATTTATTTAAATGGGACTCCCTGTATATTTTTGCAGATTTTAAAATAACTTTTTATTTCTAATTCATACATAAGGTAAAAACTTCATTACATTAAGTTTGATATAAAAAATTTGTTAAAACGAGAAATAAATGACTTTACAGTTAAAGAATAGGTACATTTATTTACGATACCAATGAGAATAATAATTTTAAAAAATCAATTGAAATGTTTAAAGTGCTCGCAGTTCAAATCCTGGCAATGTGCAAGCCTAATAATAAATTCGTGAGTTATTCTTTCCAAGACGTTAATTTGTCCAATAGCAAAGATTTGCTACCAACTGTAATCGATTGTCTAGTTTAATGCTGCTCAACGGGAATTAAAAGCGACATTTGTACGTTATTGATTTCGATTCCATTAATTTCGCTCAATTTTATTTCGCGCTTCGTGTTGCTCGTCAGTTTTACTTGCTCGTATAATATTTTTGACTTATAGTATTGCGAGTTCTATGACCTAAGTACCTACGTCTATTTGGTGGCATTTTTAAAAATCGAACTTCTACTGACAATAAATACTCGCTAGGCAAGACGCATCTTAAGACACGTATAGCACATGTGAGGCAATGCAGCACAGCACGTGTTTTTGTAACTTATTGAAACCATTGGAATAGCGCAAATTGACTAGTAACGTGACTACGCACTTCATACCAGACGTGTGACGTTGTGATAGAGACACAGATTCTCGCATTGTACGTGGCACTTGTCTACTGACGGCGTCGTATTTTTTCTATAGCGCACTATTTCTTGTGTATTTTACAACTTTATCATTTCTAAAAAGTTAAAAAGATGTCAGAAGAAGATTGGATAGAGGCAGTAAAGGGTCACAATGAGTTTTATGACACTTAACAAACACCTAAAACAAACTTGAAGAACCGAATTTAGCAGAATATCGCGACATAACTAAATTTATTCTCTTCAGTATTTTCTGATTCTGATTCAGTATATAATAATAATAAATGTTTTGTTTTTGCATCCGACATTTTCCAATAATGCTATAATACTGCACTATGCAATAGTACCTTATCAAAGTGCACATCAATATGCAGATGGCGGCACAGTACATGCGAACTGCTTCGTCTCAATTTGTGGATCCAAACGCACCAAGCAGCACGTGTGTCTCAATATATGCGCATTACCTTAGTATTACTACTTTCTACTTAACTTACCAAAAATCGATATTAAATTAAACTTTTAATATATGGCGTGATTTCGATGAACTAATTGCGGCTTTGTCTTTGTTAAAACTTGTTTATAATTTATTGTAACACAATGTGAGAACCAACGCGTCAACTAACAAGACAAGAAGAGCACCAAGACAGTCACTAACCAGATGGTCCCACCAAATTCAGAATTCAGCGGGCCACTCATTCTGCGAAACGCTTAGAGCAGCTGAAAATAGAGGTCAATGGAGAAAATTTGTTAGGAGAAGTGGAAGAAATTACGATCCTCGGGTGAAACGGCAAGAGAGACTGAAAACCAATATAAGAATAGAAGAAGCTTTGTTTGAAGATGTTACAATACAAAAAGGAGTGTTTCTAATATCTAAAAACTAGACGAAAATGAGATGACTTGAGCATATAAAGAGAAATCAAAAATTGCGCAATGATAATATAAAGCATATAAAGCATATAAAAAAAATCAAAAATTACGCAATGATAATCGACGCAGTTCAACCTGGAAGATGAATGGATACGTGAACATGGACACAAAGTGCTCAGAATTGCCACCGTATTACCCAGATTTTAATGCTATCGAATTAGTATGGGCAGATTGCAAGACTTACTAGAATACATATATTGGCAGGGATGGATATAATGGATATAGAGATGAACATGTTTTAAGTATGTGGAAGGAAGCAATACAAAAGTGTAACGTGGTCAAACGATATGTCGCCCGGCCAAAGTGAGTATAATATGTGTTTTATTAGAGAAGAAAATAGGTAACATTAATATCGAACCTGTAACGATTAACATTGGTGATAACAGTTCGGATTCTGAAGGTTATGAAAATAAAATAAGGGAAACGAAACATATACGTTCAAAATCTTTCACCAATATTATTTGAACTACATCATCATCATATAACGGGGGTCCTACGGCGATTGCCGCTTCCCGCATTTCAGCCTCCATCTTTTCCTATCTCTCCAATCTCCCTCTTCTAAGCCTCTAGATTGCATTGTTTTTGTAATTTCTCTTCTCCAGGAATTTGGTGGTCTTCCCCTTTTCCTTCTTTCTGGCGGAACATACATTAAGGCTTTCTTTGGCCACCGCTCCTCCTCCATTCTCATCACGTGACCATACCATTGTAATTGCCTTCCTTGTATTCTATCTGAAAGAGTATCTCTAATTCCTGTACGGTTTCGTATTTCCTCATTCCTGATTCTTTCCATTCTCGATACTCGACATGACCTTCTAAGATAATCCATTTCCACAACGTCTACTTTATCTCGTTCATTCTTTGTCATCGTCCAACATTCGGCACCATATGTGGTAATTGGTTCTACAATTGCTCTGTATACGCGAAGTTTGGTATGCATCTTTATTTTATTAGACCACAGTAATGAATTCAGTATTCGGATGCATTTTTTTCCCTTGGGTTATTCGGTTTTGTGCATCTATCTTAACTCTGCCATCTGCTGATATGATGCTTCCTAGATATTTATACTGGTTGCAGCCTTTTATGACTGCGTTTTCAAGCCTCAGATCTGTGGTATTTCCTCCAATTTTTAAATATTCTGTTTTGCTTATGTTTACAGTAAGCCCCCATTTGGCATATTCCTCAAATAATTTTCGATTCATATAATTTATATCTTCCTCATCGGTTGCAACCACCACCTGATCATCTGCAAACAACAATGTATACAGAGTTTCTTGTCCCACTTCGATGCCCATAAATCTACATTTATTTCTCCAATTCCTCACTGCTTCTTGGACGTATATTTTAAAGAGTGTCGGTGACAAACAGCATCCTTGCTTTAGGCCTTTAGTGACTTTAAATTCATTTGAGGTTCTGGTTCCAATTTTTACACAACTAACTGCATTTTCGTACAATTTATATATCGCTCGGATATACGTCGAATCCAATCCGGACCTTTTGAGGACCTTAAACATTTTTTTTAACGGGACACTATCATATGCTTTCTCAAGGTCTATAAATACCAAATGGGTCTCAACATTTCAATGGGACACGCTTTTCAATTATTTGTCGTAGGATAAATATATTATCAAGGCAGGATCTCCCGGTACGAAAGCCGCTTTGTTCTTCAATATCTTGTATCTGTCTTTCAACCCTCTTCTTTAATATTCTGCCGTACAACCGGCCCACAGAGCTCGTCACACTAATACCTCTATAATTGGAACAGTCTCTTTTATTCCCTCTCTTATATATGGAGCTTATATGATTTATTCCAATCTTTAGGAATTTCCTGGTCTCCACACATACGTTTATTGAAAAGGTGTACTATTAATTCTAAAAGTGCAGTCGGCCCATATTTAACCAGCTCTATGGGAATGTCTCCAGGCCCTGCGGCTTTTCTGTTAAAACCTCTTTTAAGGTTTCCGTCAATTCAGATAATGTTATTATAGGGATTTCCTGTCTTTCGTCTCTGTTGTCTATTAATTCCCTTATCTTTTCTCATCTGTACTCTACTCTATCCTCTTTCAGCAGTTTCGTATAATATTCTTCCCATTCATTTAACTTTATGAGAGAAATGTTGTCTTCATTTTTCTCATTTTTCCTAAACTGTTTTAATGTTTTCCAAGCTTGCGCCACTTTTGTTCCACCCACACATAATGTTTCATTTTTTAAATAATTTTACTATTACTTATGTCATCTCGGGGTGGAAATTAAGGGTCTTAAACACCTTAAAATACGCCAGACGCTCTGTAGATTGATGTCTTGTCTTGAGAAAGGCAAGATATTTCTTACAACAATATACTAAGTCGAAATAAAACATCAGGTTGTAGTCGAATGAAACCTCAGCCTCAGAGTATAAAACCAGGAAACAGAGCAGCTAGAGCACTATGCTCTAGGAGAGCCCGTGAAGGACTGGCCTGGCTGACCTGAAACTCATCTATTATCTCCAGCCTTAAATAGAAGATGAAACTTTGAGGAAAAGAAGATTCATATTTATTTGGAACTAATAATGAAATTAAACACTTTTAATAGTAGTTAGCATTGATAAGATAAATGCAATTAATTATATCTTTAAAAAAGAAATTTGTAGTATCATATTTTCTGTGTGAATAAACTAATTCATAACAATCTGCTCGCATACCAATTAGTACACATGTTATTGAAAAAAATGTTTCAAAAACATTTCAAAAGTGTTGCAAAACTGTATTACAGATTGACCAATAAATTAAATTTTAACTAAATGTACACGAAAAATATTTGGAAACACTTTTTTCGGAATTTAATTAAAAAACAGGCATTTGATTTAAAAAGCAATTCTAATGCACAATTTTTAAAACGGAAGATTAGAATGGTCTTTATCATCACCAATCTCAGACTCAGTGCAATCAGTGGCAGAGCAATTACGATTTTAAATTGGATACACATTACATTATGTTGAAAAATAAAGTAAATAAGAAAATCAAAAATATGCAAAAAAATAAGAGTAATCCGTCAAAATGGATTTAGACATTAGAGGGTACCAAAGAAACTAAGGAAACTGTGAAATATATTACAAAGAAAACAAGAGAAGGGCAAACTCTTTGATAGTAAATGTGTGATATTAGATTGGAGATCCATTATACTGCCAACTATGTAATTATTTCAGGTTCCGAAATGGCTAATTTCTATACAGTATTGCTTGCAGAAATGGGAAAACAAAACACTTTCCAGCTGTTAGTAGTTTATAAATTATGAGGAAGGGCCAAAAAATTCCAAAATCTTTCAAGGTGACAAACGATCTAAGCAAGGATGTTGCTTATCGCCCATTCTATTCAAAATATACAATCAAGAGGCATTGGAAGGCGGAGAAGCAAGTGTGTAGGAATAGTGATAAACATTGAAAATCTTCTACTTGACAACCCTATTTTTTGCAGATGATCATGTTATTATTACCAAGTATGAAAAGGACTGCTACTTCTGCTTGACTCCAACCATTAAAGCAGGGTTTCCAATGAAGAAAAGAAGGGCAGTTCAATATCTGAATATCTCATCAGCTATTCGGTATATGCCACATTCGGATGGTTTATCCATTCCTATTGCATCCCAATATGAGTTAAAATTAAAAATATAGAAGAAGGTATTATGGAAAAAGAAGAACGAAGCAATTCCTCAACATCATATGACCCTGATTTTGAGGGAAAACATGATAAACGGCATAGATTCAGTCAAACAGAACAGAGCGAGCTCATTCAAGATTTTAAATTGCCACGAGAGAATGAAGAATTTCTGAGATCCAGACTAAAGTTATGGAATCTTCTCGTAATATGTCAAGCGAGATCGATGTCGTAATATGTCAATAAGTAGCGGGATCTACCGTCTTTAAAAAAAATAATCTTGTTGTTATAAAGAGGTTAATAATTTGATGAAATGTGTAAATTTGAACATTTATCCAAATGCTTATGGCATTAATACTTTACAAAGGCAATTACCTTCCTTCTATTCCTGTTAGTTATACAGTCCACCTAAAGAAGACCTATACAAACTTGAAAGCTCATTCAAATATGACGAAAATCTGAGGCGATCATAAAGTCATTGGTGTTCTCTTAGGAATGCAGTTGAGCTACACAAAACACTGTTTTTTTTTTTTAGATATTCGGAACAGCACGGATAGGAAATCACACTATATAAAAGCTGACTAAACCCCCTCTGTGGCTCAGTGGTAAGAGCGCCTGCCTTTAAACCTAAAGGTCGTGAGTTCGAATCCCACCTGGGTGGAAATTTTCGTTTATTAAAAAAAAAAAAAATTAATAAATGAAAATAATTTCTATCCTTGTGTGATCGGTACACACCGGAGGGACCGCAGACGTTCGGATACAATTAGCGTCTCTTAGCAAAGACAATGACGTCGACTTTGCTAAGTATCAAGACAATTACTCTACACACACACACACACACTACACCTCAAATTGTAAGATTGGCGAATGGATTTAGTGTCCGCAGTCATTTAAACACAAACAAACAACAACAAAGCTGACTGGTCTGCAAGGAACCTTGACCCTAAGAAAAACAATGTCTTTGCTTCAGGCCCACGTGGGCCCAAAAGATCCCTTCACAGGTTAAGCAAGTTTGATAAAAATGTTGTCAAAGGAATGAATCAAGAAAGACAGTTATTTAAATGATTAAGAGACCAATTTCATTCATTAAGTTGAAGCTTAAGTTAAAGAAGGGATTTTGATGCGACCACAAACCCGTCAACTTATGAAGGATCCAGCATTTGACAGAGCTTTGTTATTCGTCGCTACGAAACAAAAAAGAAGACAAGTACCCTAATTTATTGAAAATATTACTGGGCAAATTCCAACATGTAACATATCTCTTCCTGTAAAATACATTTTTTTCGTTTCCTCTTCCACTTTTTCCCCAATTGTGCAGCTGTGAGTGCTAAGCACAAAGCAAGATTTCATAAGGCCATTTCACCTATCGAAAAAGGTACCAAAGTCCTTGGTTTTTCCAAGCTTTGCTTGCAGATCACTGCTAGATTGTATGTAGAGATACCTCAGAACTTACGTACAAGAAAAAAATTAAAAGACAGTGATCAAACTAAACCAATACATGATTATCTTCAATCCTAGTAGCCTGCAAAACATTCACCCATTCTCTCTTGGAACATGGCCCTCATTAAAGGCAATTGAAACGGACGTTAGTAGTTTGGTACGTAAAAAACGTATTTTATCCATCACTGTTTATAGATAGAATAGAAATATGCTTTATTGTCACTGAAAATTATTGAACAATTTTATGGACAAAGCTAAAAAATAAATCAGTAAAATAGTACAAAAAGTATAAAACAAAAACAAATATAGTAAAAAACAGAATAACACAATTTTAAATTAGTAAAATTATTGTATAACCTACATAATTTGTACAGACAACAACAAATGAGACAAATTGTAGTCACTGCTTGAGACACCCAAATGTAATTATAAACAATACTAATTTTGTTTCTTTGTTATACATTAAGAAACTCGTCAACTGAATAATATGGTCTTTCTGAGAGATAGATTTTTGTCACCTTACGAAACTTAATGAAGGATGTTACGGATTTAATTTCTCTTGGAAGGTGATTATAAAGTTTCTTTGCACGATATAGAATAGAATTCTTTACTAGCTGAGTGGACGGGATCGGCAAATAAACGTTACAATCCGAATTTCTAATGGAGTAGCCATGGTCAGGTCTATCGGGAAAAATGTTTAGATGCTTTCGAATCAAACAAACCGTTTCTAAAATAAATAAAGAGGGAAGCGTCAAAATTCCGTGATTTTTGAAGTAGGTCTTGCAATGAGTTGTTTGTTTGAGACCAAATAGATAACGGATTGCTCTTTTTTGCAACTTAAAAATAGTATCAAATTGGGCCGCTGTACTAGAATCCCAAAATGGAAGCCCATATCGAAGATGGGACTCGAACAATGAGAAATATGCCATTTTGGCAGAAGATAAATTTAGTTCCTTCGAAACAGATCTTATTGCAAAGCAAGCTGAGGCTAGTTTCTTCCTTAAGGAGTCAGTATGCAAGGACCATTTGAGATCACTGTCAATGAGAATACCTAGAAATTTCACGGAATTTACGATATTGATTTGGCTCTCATTCAAAAGCAAGGGTTGCATGACTCCTTTATAAGATAATGCTACAGTCTTATCCACGTTAAAGCTAAGTAAGTTGGAGTCTGACCAAGCCTTGATTATAAGTAAATCAACGGTTATAATTGAATGAAGCGTTGAAATATCATAGATAACATCATACCTATCGTATTTAATAAAAATTAGAGCTAAGTAAATATTTATTTACCATATTCATTGTACTCAAAATAAAATTACGATGATTTGACTTACGGAAGTAAAGAAAAATTTTTAAAAATAGTACAGCTTTGTAATCATATAATAGTAGTTAAGCGTGAAATTACAGAAATGATATTGTTCAGAAAACCAGAAAAAAAAATCAGTTTTAAAAAAGTTGCTCAATTATCCGGAGTATATGTAACTTGAGATATGAAAATCACAATAAAATAATACTGAGTCATTAAACTAGGAATCAAAATACCAATTTGCAAGTAAATTGATCAAAATTTTGATTTTTGTTGTTAAAAACTGGCCAAACTTCAAAACGTCTACATTTTAATATTAGTCAATAATAATAATAAGGTTACAACTTACATCCAGGTGATGTTCCCTTTTTAATCGAACACTGATAGGGGTTTAAAGTACCAGGAACAACTTTTCCGTACATAGAACGATCCATGTTTCACAATATTTGAAAAAACACCAACAATACAAAAAAGCCGGCGCGGCAAATTCAAATCGGCGTCAAACTAATAAGTTTCACATCAACAACGAATCAATGCAAATATCGGTAATCACGTGACACATTTACACAAACACTTTTTAGTCAAATTTCAGAAATCGTCGTTCTCGCTGTTACATATCTGGCATATTTTTTGAATTTGTCCTGTGAAAACAGACGGTGCGCGATCGTGTTTGTCGCGAGGACAGATTTAGAAGGATCCCACAATAGTCATATAAAACATAAAAACAAATTAGTACAGTGCGATTAGACTCCGCACTTGCGAAAAATCCCCAGAAAGCTGGATTTTATTACAAATGTTGTATCTATTATAAAATGTAAGGATTGCCTCGATTCAAATGTCTGCATAATTTTTCATTACAGTCAAATGTCAGTAAAGCCGGTTTTACGTAAATATACATTAACGGTGACTTTAATTGAAAGAAAAATTATTAGAATTTTACATATTGCATACGTAAAAATATAACTTCTATTCATAGGAGTTAATTTTGAATTAAATTTGCATAGTAACATATATTGGTCTCCTAAAATATGCATTGTTTTGCATCACATTCAAAAGTCAAGCTTGTTCAGTTCAGTGGTCTCGTCAAAAGTCCCTTAATTTTGTTTAAGCAATTAAATCCCGGTGGAAACAGACCTACTTCAGGGATTAGCAACCCTGCCCATGCTAGCTCATGATATTCCACCATCTCACACCGTGGAATCTCATGTCCCAGAGCCTTTATCCTACACCCTCCATATTTATCCCTCCTAGTCCTCAACTCTGGTGAAGGGCAGCAGCGATCACCAGTACCAACGCAAGGCGCAAAAGAAATTATCTTGGACCGGCTTGTTATTGGAATTCCACAGGCATGACTAGGACAGTTTGAATGGCTGTGGTACTGCGGTGTTGAAAGTAACGGGATACTACAACACTACCTTTTCCCCAGGATAACTCATCTCATTATGGCAGAACAAAACAAAACTCAGATGGCCCTCAGTCCCGGGCAGGCCTTAGATGGTCAGAGGGTGCGAAGAATCTCCCAGTGCCAAATAGATGATATCCAACGAATTTCAACATGGAATGTTAATAGTCTTTACGAACCAGGAAAACTACACAACCTTATAAAGGAAATGAATCGGCTGAAAATAAATATAATGGGAGTCAGTGAAGTCCGATGGTCTGGATCTGGACAGTTTACGAAAGATAAGATTACTATGTATTACTCGTGTAGTGACCCAACAGATAGACATCACCGACATGGAGTGGCTATTGCTCTTGACAGGAAGACCAGTAAATCGGTGACAGATTTTGTTCCAATTTCCGAACGAGTCATGTTGATCAAAATGACAGGCAAACCAGTAAACATAAATGTGACACAAGCATATGCACCAACAGCAGATAAGTCAGAAGAAGAAATAACTAAGTTTTATAAAGATCTGGAAAAAGCAATAAGACTAACAAAGAAAGAGGACATAAACATAATAATGGGCGACTTTAACGCCAAGGTGGGTAAAGGAAGATATGAAGACATAATTGGAGAGTACGGCCTTGGAGTTAGAAATGAAAGAGGCGACCTGCTGTGTGAATTCTGCCAGGAGAACGGTTTTGTCGTCATGAACACATGGTTTCAGCTCCCACCTCGTAAGTTATATACTTGGAGAGATCACCAGGAGACCGTCCAAACCGAATAATTAGAAACCAAATTGACTACGTTTTAATAAACAGAAGATTTCGTAACGCTATCAAAAGAATCGCAGCATATCCAGGTGCTGATATTGCATCCGATCATAATCCGCTATTAGCAGATTATGATATACAGTAGAACCCCGTTTAACCGAACTAATGGGGGCAGAGATGTTTCGGATAATCAACTTTTTCGGTTAAGCCATGGTTATGGAGTTTGAAATATTTTCTAGCCAAATTAAACAATTTACACACGTTATTTCAATGTAAAAACCTGTATTAAATAAGTTACATGTATATACATACATGTATGTACAATACTGCAGCTGCATTTTAAAACAAAAGTGGAAACAGTATTTAGTTTAATTTAAAATAATCAAACATCGATTTTTGCGTTTTATTTGTACATCGTTTCCGAGCAGCCTTATCTTGCCATCTCTTCATAAGCAACACATCAGCGGGAGTGGCATCAGATGATTGCTCCACAAATCGAAGGGCCACCTACAGTAAAAAAATGTTAGAAAATTGGTAACACCTAAAATTAGAACATTTTAAAAAGTTTGGATGTGCTGAAAATAATCTTACCTTAAGTGCATTGAATGCGTCTTCAGCTGATACTCGGCTGAAGTCACCGTGGGTCGTCTCTGCATTAATGTCGTCTGCATCAGGCGCTGCCTGCTGCTCCGTGACCATATCCACAATTTCTTGGTCGGTAAGCTCAAGTTCAGAATCGTCTGCCTCTAACCAGTTCAAAATTTGGTCTTCTTCAATTTTTTCACAACCTGGCACTTTATTCAGTAGCTCTGAGAGATTATCGAAATCCTCGTCTTCCCATTGATCATTTGAAGTTGAAAGGCCATCGAAGAGTTTGTTCCAGGCTTTTTTTAGTGTGCTAGATTTAACCTTGTCCCACGCCTGAGCACACCAGTACACCACATCTTTCATATTCACGGTTTTCAAGCACTCTGTAAGATCCTTATTTCCGTGTTCACTTTCATGTAAGATGTGTCTCAGGAGGCATCCTCTGTAGTGGCGTTTAAAAGTCTCGATGACGCCCTGGTCCATTGGTTGGATGAGACTGGTGACGTTTGGTGGTAGAAATTGCACTTTAATGTCACCATCTTGTAAATTCCCAGGGTGACATGGGGCATTGTCTACAAGCAATATAGCTTTGAGTGGAAGCTCTTTCTCTGACAAAAATTTTTTTACTTTTGGAACAAACTGTTTGTAGAACCAATCTCCAAACAAATCTGATGTCATCCACGCACTTTTCTGTGCTCGATAAAAAACTGGCATCGCGATAGGAGCAATGTTTTTCAGAGCTCTAGGTCTCTCAGCTTTTCCTATACACATTAGAGGAAGTCTGAATGATCCGGCCGCATTTGCTGTCGTAAGAATTGATATTCTCTGTTTTTGCATTTTGTGCCCTGGTGCGGAAGTTTCTTTAACACAAGCTAACGAAGACTTCGGTAACATTTTAAAATTCAAACCGGTTTCATCGGCATTAAATATTTGGTCGTATGTATAGCCTTCAATGATTTCCTCAAATTCTGACTTGAACACGTCTACTGCATCATGATCAGCTGACATTTTCTCACCACATAAGATCAATTGTCGAATTCCGTACCGGTTCTTAAACCTATCTAGCCATCCACTGCTTGCAACAAAGTTTTTCCCATCGTCTCCTAAAAGTTGAGCTAACATCTTGGCTTTTTCTTGAAGCACTGGTCCTGATAAAGGCACACCTTTTTCTCTTTGTTGTGTGAACCACAAAAACAAAGCTTCATTGACTTTTTCAAAGTCTGAAGTTTTCATGGTTTTGCGGTTGGGGATTTTAGTTGAATGTTCAGTAAGTTTCTCTTTATTCTTCATCCAGTCACTTACAGTAGAAACACCGACATTGTATTCCGCTGCTATACATCGTAATAAAGCACCGTTTTCAACGCGCCTAACGGCTTCCAGTTTATCGGCTATGTTAATAACGACACGTTTTCTTTTACCGGACATTGTTTTGAAAACTGCCCTAAAACCACCTTATGAGAATCTGTAAAGTTTAACAAATTCAAGGTTCACACTCAACACTAAAAACAACCTAACTGTGTTAAAATAAAACACTGTAAGATTAAATTACTAAAAGCTTAAGAACTGAGGAGAATTTATACTTCCACAAACTCACTCGTTGAATACAATAGCACAACTGAAATGACAATGACGACGTTGCGATGAGTCAAACCGGGTAGGAGGGAGGAGGAGTAACTGCGGAAACACTTGCGAGCCACGCGCGGTTGAGGATCTCTCGAAGTGTGGCCACCCACAGCGCATAGTTTCGGTTTAACAGGGGCGGCGTTAATTAATTTAGCTGCTTTTTTTTTAATTTCGCATCGTTTCGCTTTTTTTTAAATTTCGCAATCGTTTCGGTTAACCCGAGTTTCGGTTGACCGAAGTTCGGTTAAACGGGGTTCTACTGTATATATATAACACCTATAAATACAAGAGAACTGATGAGAGACGAAAATCTGAAGAAGAGTTATGCGAATCAAATTAATGAAAGAATGCGAGTAATAGAACAAAATGATGATATCGAAGAGATGGTCAATGATATTAAAGGAACGATTCTGGCAGTAAACAGGGAAGTTAAAACACAGATCAGAAAGAGAAAGCATAACGAATGGATGACGGACGAAATTATGGATCTAATGGAAAAGCGAGGGCAACATAAACAACAACGTAATCAAGACAAATACAAACAGATACACAAAGAAATCTGTCAGAAAATTAAGAAAGCAAAAGAACGTTGGATGGTGGAAAGGTGCAACGAAATAGAACAATTGCAGGAAAAAGGAGATAGTTTTGGACTACATAAGAAGATCAAAGAAATATCGAATATACACAAAAGCCACCACAGAACAAGAATACGCAACAACAGAAACGAATACATTGAGTCAGAAGAGGAGATAGCAATGGCGTGGAAAGAATACGCAGAAAGCCTTTTTAGTGACGAAAGACCAACACAACCAACGCGCAAACTTCCTTCCGAAAACTTATCAGGTCCATCAATAATGCGAAGTGAAATAGAATATGCAGTTAGAACCACAAAGATGCATAAAGCAACATGTCCAGATGAAATTAATATAGAAGCAATAAAACTACTAGACGAGGAGAATATCGAAATCTTGGTAAAGCTGTTCAATAGAATTTATGATACTGGTTACATTCCGCGAGAATGGCTGCAGTCATCCTTTGTGATGATCTCAAAAACAGCTAATGCCACAAAATGCAATGAACACCGCTTAATCAGTTTAATGAGTCACTTGTTGAAACTCTTCCTTAGGATATTACACTCAAGAATGTACAAGATACTAGAAGAACTTAGCGGGTCAACACAATTCGGTTTTAAGGGAGGACTAGGAACAAGAGAGGCAATTTTATGTTTGAACACTTTAATACAAAACTGCTTAGATCAACGAAAAGATGTCTACCTCACCTTCATCGACTACGAGAAGGCATTTGACAATGTTAAACATGATATCATGATGGAACTACTACATAGGGCCAACATTGACCAGAAGGAGATCAGAATTATTCAGAATCTATACTGGAACCAAATGGCAAAGGTGAGGATTGATCAAGACCAATATACGGATGAATTTGAAATCCGGAAAGGTGTCCGCCAAGGCTGCATACTCTCTCCGATGCTTTTTAATTTATATGTTGAAAATATATTTGCGGAAGCATTAGAAAATACGGAATTAGGCATTAAGGTGAACGGCATACCAATTAGCAACCTACGCTATGCGGACGACACAGTGATTATAACTGATAATTTGGAAGATCAGCAGTTATTACTTGATAAGGTGAATAGCATAGGTAAAAAATATGGCCTCAAAATCAACATTTTGAAAACGAAATATATGATCATTAGCAGAAACCCTCCAGAAAACCCGATAATATGCATAGGTGACGATCGTATAAAACGCGTGAAAACTTTTAAATACCTTGGCACCACAATCAATGACCAATCGGATCCACAACACGAGATAAAAACCCGAATACAAATGGCAAGACAAGCTTTTGTGAAATTCAGACCGCTCCTATGTAATCAACACCTAAACTTCGAAATACGCTACAGAATGGTCAAGTGCTACATATGGTCCATCTTGCTTTATGGCATGGAAACGTGGACTTTTAAAAAAACATCTATCAACAAACTTGAATCATTTGAAATGTGGTCATTGAGAAGAATGATGCGCATACCTTGGGTGGATAGAGTTCGAAACGATGACGTCCTTAATAGAGCCGGCGTGGAAAGAGAACTCTTTGAATTAATTAAAACACATAAGATTGGTTACCTTGGGCACATATTGAGAGGAGCAAAATATGAAATACCACAGTTAATCCTACAAGGGAAGATCGAAGGTAGGAGAGGAGCCGGCCGCAAACAATTATCCTGGTTAAGGAATATTAAAGAATGGACAGGAATACACAATACAGGTGAGCTGTGTCACGCCGCCAAGAACAGAATTCTAGTAATGAGATAGTCGCCTACGCACTTTGGTGTATGGCATGTTAAGAAGAATTAAATTGAATAATTCAGTTTTTCATAATGGAGGTTGAGCTAAACAAGCACTTAGCGACATCTTAAGGTAGAGACTAAAACTAAATACTAGAAAATATGAAGCAATTGAAGTAGACGGGGAAGCAGATATTACGTACCATTCTGCAGATATCAAAATACCAGCACTAACACTTAAGGAAATAAAGAATGAGATCGCGTCTCTAAAAGACCATAAAGCACCAGGAAATGATGGCAAAATGGAGAGTTGTTAAAAAAAGGAGGAAACCTTTTACACCAATAATTGTATGACATTATGTGAGACTATGGCAGCAACAGAAAATGACTAGAGAATGGAATGGAAGCGTTATAATTCCCATATATAAGAAAGGAAACAAAGAACAATTCCGAAACTATAGAGGCATATCGCTTATTAGTACATCATATAAAGTGCTATCAATTATCTTGCTAAAGAGACTCACACCATATTCGGAAGATATTCTAGGCGACTACCAATGCAGTTTTCGTGCTGGAAGGTCAACTATAGATCAGATATTTACCATCCGACAAATATTAGAGAAAAACTGGGAAGGCAACCAAATTTTCATAGATTTTCAGCAAACATATGATTGCATAGATTGCATAAAAATTAGCAAATTGTGGATAGCAATGTTAGAAATGGGAATACCAAGAAAATTAGTTGAATTAATGCAAATATGTGTAACAGACTCATATGCCCAAATAAAGATAGGAAGCAGAACATCCATGCCATTTGATATAAATTCAGGACTATGCAGGGGGACCCCTTGTCACCGTTGCTGTTCAATTTTGCTTTAGAATATGCAATAAGTAAAATATCGTCTAAGCTGACAGGTGGATTTGCTGATCAAGGATCAAAACTGTTGCTGATGATATAGATTATTGTATTCTACAAGAGACGTGAGAGAGGTGTTTTCACAGCTCGAGGAGGAAAATAGGTAGCCTGGTATTTAGTTTCCGAATAAATGAAGAAAAGATGAAATACATGGTCTGTTCTTCATTTCAAAAAATTTCATTTTCAAAAAATACAAGATCAAGAGTTAGGGTGCGTTCATAACGCAGACCATGGCATCGTATACGCGCCTAGAGCATAGCACAGACAATGAATGCATCTTATGATCCGAGCGAGGATCGGCGCCCCGTTATGAACTCACGCTTAGGCAGAACATCAGTATTAATGATCGCAACTTCGAAGTAGTAAAGGAGTTAAAATACCTGGGGGCAATAATCACCGCTGACAACCACACAGAAAAAGAGGTCTCAGCAGATGAATTCACATCTCTTTGAGAGTGTTTTTTGAAAGACCAGATGGTAGAAGATCGGTAGGCCGACCGAGAAAAAGATGGAAGGAATTGCAAATTGGGAAATTTGCAATAAACAATTGTATGTTAAACAAGTAATTGCATTTTTTCTTCATGCATTTTTTTTAACTTGCAATTTATACACTGAAGTAAATTGTTACTTTTAGTAAACAAATATGTATTTATAAATTGTTAATAAATAATTTGAATTGTTAAAACAAAGGCGAACTAAAAGTTTCGAGCATTACACAGCAGTATAATAAAACGTACAATATACACGTAATTTTCGAATCAAAATATATTCTCAAATCAAATAATGTCATTATTATGATAAAACTGTAGAAATAAATTATTTCTAATGTTAATTATTTTAAAAAGTTTGATTTTTACAAAAAAAAAAATTTTTTTTCGTTCACCTTTGTTTTAACAATTCAAATTATTTATTAACAACTTAAAAATACATATTTGTTTACTAAAAGTAACAATTTGCTTCAATGTATTAATTGCAAGCTCAAAAAAAATGCATGAAGAAAAAATACAATTACTTGTTTAACATATAATTGTTTATTACAAATTTCCCAATTTGCAATTAAAAATGGTATTTGAAAATATGATATTTGAAATCCTTGGCGTCCGAGACATCAATTAAAAAAAAACAGAGCAAAATTGGTTAACAAGAAGACAAGATAATGCAATTTTTAGCGCGCGCTATGATTTTGAACTCGCCGATTCTCCACCCCTCATGCATTCCCCAGCGACATTTTACGCGAAAACGGTTTTTTATTTGTCTTTTTTATGGAAGCCATGAAGCGCATTACGTAAAACTTTTCATATAAAAAGTACTTGACAAGACGAGGGTATTTATTTAAAAACGAGCCCTCTATCACTTATGGTTACACGGCAAATGTGTGCCAACTTTGACCTTCAATATCTCGCAGTAAGCCGAATGTATCTTTTTTTTTTTAAGTTTGTTAATGGTCTTTAAGTGTATAAGGTTTGAAATTGATATGTTTAAAGCTCGTAAAGTTATTCAATTTGTTTATAAGCCTAAAAAATGGTTAAAACTTTAAAAAAATTTCTAGGCTCTCCTAGTGAACCGATTTGAATTTTACAAAAAGCGTTTGAAAGTTTGAGCCTTCCTTTATATGTAAAAAAATTTGCAACTATCTGAGGGAATTATTTAGGGCCTACCATAAATTTGAAAATTTGCGATTTTTTTCCAGTAGGCTTGATTGCAAAATTATTATGCAAAACCTATCCGACCGATCTTAACAAAATTTAGCACACGTTTTAAGCATATTAAAAAGTTTTTCTAGCCGGAATATAGAGCTTGTTATGTAACAATAAAACACTGAAAACTTTGTTAGTCAAGTTTAGAAAGTCAAAAACATTTAAAGGATTAACTTCTTTTTTTTGTACTTTTTTTTCAATTATTGCTATTTTTCAGCAATAAACATTAAATTTTCAATTTCTAGCTAACGAAATATTGTGTAAAATTGAATAACGAAACTTTTAACCTCTGATAATTTTTTCTCTACGATCAACATTTTCCGAATTATAAACGAAAATAGGAGCAAAAAAAATGAGAAATTTTCAATTGTTTTCAGATTTTGTTAAATAAAAAATTTAGCACAGGGTTTGCGACTGGCACATATCGTAATTATCGATATTGGGCACATCTTGAAGGGATTCCAGCAAAAAAATAGCTTCCTATGGAAAATGTCCAATCCAAAACAGATCCCACCTAGACTATTAAGTACAACTCAGTTGATAAGAGTTCATAATTATTTTTTGTATAAATCCAAGACTCATAAAAAAACTGTGTTAATTACCTTCGATCCCGTCAAGACAAAAAATTGAATTTAGGGGCACATATATTTATAAAGATTTTTTACATTGTTTAAACCACACTATCAAGATTTGAGTAAATATGCAACTTTCGGGGAATTATTCCGAAAATCGATGTCTAATATCACTGCACTATCGTATAAAACATAAAAACAAACAGCAAAGCGAGGTACTCTGGCTGGCCAGTACGAAATGACTAGAAGTACGAGAAAAACAGTCCAAAACACAGTTCACTTGACTTGATGGATGTTGGTACTAATGATTTGAAGTGGGTTGGGTAATTGAGAAAGGTTCACGGTAATATCTTAGATAATATAATACGCGTTCATCAATTGCAATATATCGCGGATTAAGTAATTTACAAGGTGAACTTGGTTATAAAATGCTTGAATCACTATTTGGTTGTCGCGAGATACCCGAAATAAACACTATGTATGCCCAATAAGATCATGAATTAAACAAATTTGTTTACGCTTCACGCAGAAGCGTTGAATTAAATTTAATTACACCAAAAGTCACGCAATGTATAATTCACAACATAAAATTAGAATATTTTTAGACTAATGGACCAACATTTACATTAATCTAAATGTTTATACGAGACGAGACGAAAAGCTTTTGTTCGAACGGAAAAATATTCCCACGAAAATTTTTGGCATACTCACTTTCTTGAGATATTCCAAAATAAGGTTTCAAGAGGTCGCTCAGGCGAAAAGTTGTTCAATTTTCAAAAAACTTTAGTGTGAAATGTACGTGATGCTCTTGTACATGAACATTGTACAAGTACTGTTCGAAGTATATTTTCTAAGTGTTCACATATGACTGAGTTAAAGAAGCAATTATTTATAGACTTTTAAAGAAACAAAAGAGTGGAAGTATTACAGAAGACGACATAGACGAATCTTTACCAAACATTAAAAGAAATAAATTGTAGAAAACTTCGCATGAATTAGGATTCGTTTATGAGAATAACAATAGAAAATCTGCGCTCATAGAGAAAGAATAAATTATTTGTTGGAGGAGGCAATATTTGATGTAAATTCAAAAATTGATGAGGGAAGTCAAAAATATTTTTTATTTTTGGTTTTGGTATTAGTTATTAAGGTTTGTCTACGGGCTTAAAATTTCAAAATGGTAAAAGTCGCCGTTTAATTATCACTCATATTGGAGGAGATAAAGAATCTGTTGATGAAGGTTTGCTAGATTTTATTTCAAATTCTACGAACTACCACCATAAAGAAATGACTTCCATCAGACTGCTGATGTTTTTGCATTGCATGGAATATTTCAGTCAAATGATAGATTTGTTACTAACCAATTTTGTAATCTTTCCAGCTGAACATGACTTAATCGTGCTAAATACATTTTACAAATTACCACCTAGACGCCTGTATACGTGGAAATCACCTAGAGACAACGGAGAAGACGTTATTATAAGAAAGCAAATAGATTATATACTTTTTAACAAAAGATATCGAAATAGTTTCAAGGGTGTTAAAACCTACCCATGCGCTGATATTCAATCTGACCAATCTATTCAATCTGATTCCTTTAGTGGGCGTGTGTAGAACCAAGTTGTAAAAACAGAAGAATAAGTAAACTTGTTAATGTTAAAATACGAAATTTATGTTTTGATGAGAGGGAGAACTAGTCCCCAATACCTGAGGAAACAGGACCACCTATACTAATGGCAGAAATAAGAGCTGCCATAATATCACTAAAGGAAGGAAGAGCTCCAGGACCAGATGGAGTACAGTCTGAATTTCTTAACTTTCTTGATGATGATTCTTTAAGAATACTAATATTGGAATAGATTGGCTCGTTTCAGAATTTATTACGTTACCAAAGAAACAGGGAGCGAAAGAATGCGGAGAATATAGGCTAATAAGTCTAATAAGTCATACACTAAAACTTTTTCTTAAAATTATACATCGCAGAATATACAAGCTATGCGAAGAGAGAATAGAAGACACACTGTTTGCATTCATGAAAGGCGTAGGTAAGAGAGATGCACTGTTTAGTCTACAGGTATTATTCCAAAGATGCAGAGATATTAATTACTATTTAACTGGGAATAAGCCACAATTAAAGATAAAAATACGTTTATTGACGTTTCCATTTCCACTTCGGAAATCGTTCTCAAAATACAAACAGTAAATTACTGTTTGTATTCCTTGTAAATATACATTGAAACATTTTTAACTATTCCGTTGAATACAAGATTAAAAAATGTTTTTCCCATTTTAACATTGTTCTTTCAACATGGTCGTTCATTCAACATGGTCGTTCAATTATAGTGACTTAAATGTCAACAGCTACAGTGTTGTTAGGTGCCACAGTAAATTATAAATTTATCTTGTCATAGCCAACTCGTTCTAATTGTTTTCAAAAACAACGCCTTCAAATTATCCAATTAAACAATAACAGCGTAGAAATGTTGATGATTGTATGATCAATGAACAGGTGTTCCATTTTTACAGTTTATATTATTGTTGGACTCGTTGCACTAATTCATTGTATTCGTGTTGTTAAGAGAATATTTAAACTACACAACATTTGACCTTATATCATATTATCATCGTGTTTTATTAATAACTCTGTTAGTTAACTATTAATGTAGGCAGTAATATGGTTTATAATGATGTATGTGTGATCGCATTCGCATTATAATGCACCATACATGCTAAACGACGCCATCTGAACAGTTTCCTTTAATGGGTCGTGTTTTCATCGCAAATGAGGCAATTACATACCACGTAATGTTTATTATTGTTTCTGCAGAATTTGAAAATATTTACATCACTTTAAAATATGCAAAAATAAATGAACGTGAAAAATAATATGCGTGAAAAAATCTCAGCTGAGGCCTGGTTCACATGGGAATTAACTGCATTTAAAACGTTTAAAAATCATAGTGTTCACACGAGCATGTTAATCCCTAACCAGTGAGGTGCAATTTCAGTTTGAGAGTGATGTGGACTCCTTTTATTAAAAAATAAAAAATAGGTTAGGTTATAGGTTATAAATAAAAAAAGATTTAGGTATTTGAAAAAAATGCTCTGAAATAAGTTACAGTGGGTGATCAAATTATTATGATCAGTCACAAAAGTTTAAGTTTTTCAAATTTGTTCAAAAATTTTATAATAAAATCATATATGCTGCTATACGATTAAGGTATGCCAATATACTTCTTCTTCTTTCGTTTTATGGCCTCCACCTCTTAGGTACGTGGCCAGCTCATGTATATATTTTTATTTCAATTATAGAAGGGAAGTATGCCAATATATTTTGATATTTTGTCCCTAATAACCTTACTTTTTTGACGTTTACAGCTCTAGAACTGTCATTTGTGTCAAATTACGTGACAACATACACATTGTGGTGAATTTGCGCTTGGAGTTTACAACTGAATTTGTATGTTTTTGTATTGTTTTTGAAAGATTAGTATAGTTTTATCTTTGTAGTATGTTTTATTAATGTATTAGTGGTGATTGTGCCAAGTAGCGCAAGCAACAGTAAGCAATATCAAGAAAAAATTCATACCAACAAACCCCTGACTCACCAGCGTGCTCAAAAATGTGGTCTAAAGCGTGTCACTACACCCAGAGACGAAAGAAAATGAAGGATATCTTCGTAAACAATAGAAAGAAGCCAAGAAGAATCCTCACGGGACTTATTCGTTTCTGCCATGACAGTCCGCAGAAGTCATTCTGAGCAAGGTTTCAAATCATGTCGCCCTGTCAAAAAACCAAAGTTGGCCATCGCAATGATGAAAAATAGACTGGAATGGGCCAAAGAACACCTTCTTCTTCTTCAAGTTCCACTCCTATCGGAGATTGGAAATCATTATGGCAATTATAATTTTATTGGTTACGCGCCTGAATAGTTCAATTGAACTGCATCTAAACCATTCACGGAGATTGCGTAGCCACGAGATTTTACGTCTTCCTACGCTTCTTCTACCTTTGATTTTACCCTGCATTATATTCCTTAGTAGTTCGTATTTTTCACCTCTCATGATGTGCCCCAAGTATTCCACTTTACTGATTTTTATGGAATTTAAAACTTCGCATTGTTTTCCTAGATGTTCGAGAACTTCTTCGTTTGTTTTGTGATCCATCCATGATATTTTCAAAATACGTCGGTAACACCACATGTTGAATGCTTCTAGGTTTTTAATGTTGGATTTTTTAAGTGTCCAAGCTTCAACTCCATACAAAAGGGTAGAGAAAATATAACATCGAAGCATTCTTATCCGGAGCGATATATTGATATCAGCGAGCGATTACAAAAAAGTTTTCTCATTCTATTAAAAATTGACCGCGCAATTTCAATGCAGCATCTTATTTCTTTTGTCTGATCAGTATCTTCTGTGATCCATGCTCCAAGGTATTTGTACGAAGATATTTGTTCAATTTGTGTATTATCTAGTACTAGCTTAACTTTGATGTTTTGTGCTTTTGTAAATACCGTGCACTTGGTTTTCTTCAAATTGATTTTTAGTCCATAATCGTTGCAATATATATTTAGTTGTTCAGCAAGGTGTTGCAGTTCTTCTAGTGTTCCTGCCAGAAGAACGGTGTCGTCAGCATATCCTATGTTATTAAGTGGCTCACCGTTTATTATAAGGCCCTCACTGATCTCGGCAAGCGCTAATTCTGAGATGGCAAAGAACACCAAAATTGGACAAATGCGGATTGGAATAAGGTAAATTACGTCACTAATAAAGTTTAAATCCCTATAACCACTGTTTTTAGCCTAAAAAAATATCTTACAGTTTTTTTTATTCACAGGTTTGTTTCTATGATGAGTCTACAGTGGAGATACTCATGGATAAGTCGGCCTTCATCCGAAGGAGAGTGGGTGAAAAATATCAACAGGGAGAAAGGGCACATGGAGGCTGTACATTGTGAATTAATGTGATGAAGCAACATCAGTATATTGAAGTTCTATAAAGAAAGCTCATGCCACAAATCAAAGACTGATTTGGCGAATCGGAGGATTTTACCTTTATGCACGATTCAGCACCGTGCCATAAGGCAAAAACAGTAACATCATACCTGGAAAAAAGAAAATTAAAGTATTGAAGTGACCAGGTAAGTCCCCAGACCTCAATCCGATCGAAAATCTATGGGAGCTTATGAAGAGGTGGATTGCCCAGGAAACTGTCACAAATAAGCAGTTAATTTAAAGACTTATTGCCACCTGGCACAGAAACGATAAAATAAAAGAAGACTACCTGAGAAACATTCAAAGCATGCCAATGAGGATCAAAACTATCATCGAAGCTAAAAGAGGTCTTACAAAATATTTATAAAAAAAAATGTTATTTAAGGTCAAAAAAAATATTTTAAAATTTGGTAAAATAACGTGTTTATGATATATTTTCATATTATATTCACATCATTAGACGCATATATGCAGTTTTATTCTTTAGCATTATGCAGTTTTATTCTGCAGCAAAATACAAAGTTTTTTGAAGTGATCATAATAATTTGATCACCCGCTGTAGAACTGGATGAACTTTATTCGCTCATAGGTATATAAGTAGTATATAAAAATGTTATTAAAATAACTTTATTTTACAATAGTACTGAAATTTCTCCTTATTATAACAAACCTCGACAATTTTATCAATTAAAAAAAGTGTTTTTGGGAAGTTTATAGTATATATAATGTTTAAGGGAATACTTATCATTCATTTTTATGCAAAAAATAAACAAATTTATTCAGTAAAAAAATTCTGACAACAGACGAACTACACTAATTTTAAACAACATTTATTTTCGTTACGATTATTTTGAAAGAACTTATCTTTGGATGAGTCCATGGTCCTGTGGTGTGGCAGACTTGTGTTCTGACAATTCATAAAAAAAGCGACACAAATATGGTGTTAAGTTTTATATTGTGGCCGAACCTGATGGCTTACCTTTAAAAAATTTTATATAAACGGGTCAACTGAATGAGCTGGGTGGATCAGGTCATACCGAAAAAGTCGTCATGCATCTAATGACGAAAAAATTAAACGTGGGACATTCTTTGCTCATGGATAATTTTTATAATAGTACAAATTTAGCAGAAATTGTGCTTCAAAATAATACGTACTGTACCGATACTATACGAAAATGTAGAAAAGATCTGTCACAAGATGTAGTTTCGGTATCTCTCAAGAAAGGAGAAACTACAGCAAGATAATGACGTAATTGTAGGAGCATGGAAAGACAAAAGAATTGTCTATTACATGTCTACCGAATTTAAAAATGAGTTAAAAGAAATCCAGAACAAAAGAGGAAAACTGTTAGTAAAGCTTTGTCCCATTATAGAATATAATACCTATATGACAGAAACAACAGAAACGAAAAGTACTGCTAAATAAGGTCAGAAACAGTCCTACTTTTAATCTTTTTTTAAATAAGGTACTTCTACTTCATAAATAGTTCTACTTTTAATCTCTTTTTACTATGGTACTTCTATCACTGACTGTATACTTAAAGCAAAAACTTTAAAAAATTCTTGTAAACTATGCAATGACTAATTATTGGCTAAACATTTACCAAGAGTAAACATGAAACTTATTTGTATGGACAGAACATTCTATTCAATAGGAAATGAGTCATTAGTATTAAGTCATTGGATTAATATGTATTGTTAAAAAGAAAAAATATGTTTCCTCTCCTAAAGCATATATATGTAAATTTATAATCTTATAGAATCATATCGGCAATTTACTAATACTTACTGTAGACAAATAAAGATAAAATAGGGTAAATAATTGTATGG
Source organism: Diabrotica balteata (assembly GCA_918026665.1). Taxonomy (NCBI): domain Eukaryota; kingdom Metazoa; phylum Arthropoda; class Insecta; order Coleoptera; family Chrysomelidae; genus Diabrotica; species Diabrotica balteata. Next base: position 136,674,072 of record OU898282.1, read on the forward strand.
CATAAACTTATTCTTAGAAAGTGAATATACTTTATGGTAGAAATCAACATAGATTGCCACTCCCTTCGAATACAAATAATTGGACAATTATACCATATACATACATATAGTGGATTTAAAAAGAAATAATATTTTTTCAAATAATATATGTAAAATTAACTTAAAACTGAAAATATGTGTTTATTATTATTTCATGATTCAAATAATAAACCAAGAACAAGAAAATGCCAGAATAACTGAAGTTTATGTATTTATTTATGTATTTATTATATTATTATTATATATTATTTATATTTGTGAATTCCTATGAAAAATATTGAAAGTATTCTCCAAATTCAATAGGACAAATTTTTCAATTTCTAATTTAACTGAAGTGTCACAGTGCTTAGGTATGTAAAGCCTTCAGTCTCAGCTACATAAGTGGTTGTTGTCATATTAGTGGCGCAGGGAAGTGACCTGAAAACCCTAACACTATTTACTATTGCATTGGAATCAAGTATCAAGGGTTTATCCATATCCACACAGTCAAGATGTACCTGAATGCAATGGCATAGACACAGAGAGTATGTTCTTTTTCAATAGTAGTAAAAGGCTCATTGTAGCTGTGTAACTTCAAATGCAAACAAACAAACAATGAAACAATGATATTGGATGATCGCCAATCTTGAGCACAGGAGGTAAAATGACAAAAAAGGTGGTGATTATATGTGCGAGAGAAACAAACGATCAAGTTGGTATATAGGTGATTATGTAGAAGAAATCCAGATATGTTGATAGAAGATGTGGCAGAATTGAGTGAAGATTTGACAAAAGTATCAGCTTGTACAGTACAAAATTTTTAGAAAAAACCAATTGAGAAACAAATTTACAAAGGACATACAAAAAATGTATTGTAAAATATAAAAAATATATCAGAAGAAAACTTCAGTGATTTTATTAAGTGGTTTAGTCTGTATTTGGGACATGTGTAGGGAGTTTCAATAGAGTATTTTTTCACAATTTTATTTGTAGGTTTTAGTCCTTGCAGCTAGCAAATATGCATGATTTTTAATTGGATTCCTTTAAATAGAATCCTCATTCATACATTGAACTTTGTTCCCAAGGTTTTTCAATTACTAAAACCTAATAAATTGTGGATAACAAACTATCAGAAACATATTCAAGTTTTTCTTCTTAAATAATTGTAAATACGAACAAAAAAAATGTAAAATCTCTTTTTTTGAGTTGTTACACCATATATGTACAAAATAGTTGTCTTTGGCCATAAGAAAAAAATAAATGTGACAAGAAAATTTGAATGTTTAATTATTATTAATATATAAAATGTTCAAAGATCTGCTTAAAGCTGTATTTTTAAAGATATTTACAAACTAATGCTATTTTATATGTTTTACAAGAAATTTAACTTCAATCTTAAAATAGGGACTATTAGAGACAGTCAACATTTTGTGTTTATGTAATTGTCGCCATCAATCATAGCTTCTAAAAATAATCATTTGAAAAAACGTAAGGCGGAAAGCATTATAAAAATCCAAAAATATCTGTTACTACTGGACGTGTTTCGTTAATGGTACAAAAACATTCAGCACCACCTAACAATAAGGTTATGTTTACAAATAAACTTATCTACATACCTAAGTGGTCATCCATGGTTACAATCAGTTACAAGTTCGTACACTATTTTAGATCACGGTGTAATTAAAACTATTTACAATAGATTACAATCTATTTTTTATAAGTATTATTTCGCAATCAATTAGCAATTGTCAAATTCTTAGCTGTCAAGTATTGTCAACAATAAACGACCTTGGGCTTGGGCAGATTTTATAATAAATGATCTTTTACAAAGTCTGTATGTGATATGGTTTTAAAACTAGAAATTTCTTTATTTTATAAACATGCTATTTTAGTATTAATAAATCGTGATATAAAAACAACAGTTCTTAAAATAGTTGAAATGGAATTTGGAATTTTCGCTCTTTACTTTGCATAATGAAAAAGAGGAAGATGGAAGTTTAAGATTCAGTACTGTATTTGCCTAATGCGCTATTGTTAGTTCTTTGTAACCAACATTATTATTATTATCTATGGGCAATTTTACGAGAATTTTATTTCGCATATCCACAATTGTAAGACAGAAATACTTGTATTTTTTTTACTACTTTTGACAAAATTTAATCTTAATTTCATTTTAAATACCTTTCAACAATGCAACAAAATTGTAAAAAAAGTTGTTCGGTTCTTCTCTTCATTTTATCTTATTCCTCTTTTCATATTGAGATCTTTCACTATTTTGTTTTTTCAGACGTTCTCTTGTATCTTCATTTTTTTCCCGTCAATTATTTCCCATGCATTTAAACACATTCGGTGATGGCACCCAGAGACACGGTAGATACCCATGGTACAATTAATACAACGATGATTAACAATGAACAAAAATAAATTACAATAAAGAAAAATCTGATTTATAATTCAATATAGTATTTTAGATGAGTTATAATGACATTTAATAAAATAAAAAATATACACATTACTATAACCTACTGATTATTATATGCAAAATTTACTTACCAAACAATATAATATGAAAATAAGGTACACATTAGTTCAAACGCAAATCACAATAAATATCGACTTTAGACGATTTTACACCGACAAGACAAAAGGCTTGTATAAAACCAAAAGTTCGACAATAATATCGATTATCAATGGTGACGATGCATATTGCAAGTTATGAGATAATAAATATATTTTAAAGTAACTCAATAGTGACTGAGTCATCTATTTACTGAGTCATAGAGATCATATTGCCAGGATGTATATAAAAACAACCAAAATCTGGAACATATACACCTTAATTTAGAAGAAATGGAAAAAGAACCGGATATACTAGAAAGCGACGTATGGCTCATAACCAATAACCTTAAATTAAATAAGGTGTCAGGCCAGATATGCTAACAGTAAAAATGCTCATGGAACAACAAAAGAAACCGGAATAAAATTGCTTGACCTCCTCGGCAATCAAATATGACATTTCAGGCAATGGCAGATTTCGCACGTGAGACAATTATATAACTTAATTACTATTTAATAGGGAATAAGCTACAATTAAAGGTAAAAATGCGTTTATTGACGTTTCAATTTCCACTTCGGAAATCGTTCTCCTGAGAACGATTTCCTCCAAAGAGAAACACCAGAAAATCAGGTCAGGTTTGAAAAATATGGAGGTAAGGGAGAACACCATTGGTATATTAGACACATGTCAGGAAGTCAAGAGAATTTCGCCGATCCTGCGAACTTCGCAGAATCCAATAATGTGTGTACAAAACTGAGAGAAAAAAAAAACAAAAAAACTCATATTATGCATGAAAAAAAGTTGAATAAACGTAAAGCCTTCTGGGGGGCCACCCTTCTTTTAATATCTGTATAATATATAATAAATTATGGTTGACACCCAGAACAAGGTGTCAGGCAAATATGTACTATTTTCAGAACTGTTCATTATCTACGGAGAACATATTAAGAGGAGAAGAGTAGGAAAAATATATCTCAATGAATGGCCGAAATATAAACAATATGCGCTTTGCATACGATGCAGCCCTTGCCAACAGCCAAGAAGACCTGATTGATTTCATTAAAAATATAGTTAAAGACAAAAATCATGATAGTGATAGGCAACACAACAGTCATCCACATATAACCAACATTGATCGGTTTTATATTATAAAATCATTCTTGTATCTGAGATCATTTAATACAAACACAGGGACGCACCACGAGGAGATAAAACGTTATATGTGATCTAGGCAAGATCGCTATGGAGAATATGTCAAAAACATGCAAAGACTAATATTTCAAAAATCCTAAAAATGAGATTGGTTAACTGTATTGGTATTATTTCAAATATTGGCGTCACTGAAATATTCTACAGCAGAAGAAATATTGCTAATTCTACGGTCCGACCGTAGAATAGATAATTCTATTGTAAAAGAACTAAAGATATGTAACAGACTATCGGGCAAAATTAAACTACAACAATTAAAATATTTTGGACATGTTATGAGATGTCGGTCGTAGACTATATCTTCTTCTTTTTGTGCCACTCCTATCGGAGATTGGAAATCGTCAAGGCTATTCTGACCTAGTTTACGGCTGACCTAAAGAGTTCATTAGTGGTGCAGCCAAACCACTCTCTCAAATTCCGCAACCATGACATTCTTCTACGGCCTGGATTCCGTTTTCCTTCTATCTTTCCCTGCATTATATTTTGAAGTAATGCGTATTTATGTCCTCTCATCAGGTGACCAAAATATTCGAGTTTTCTTCGCTTTAGCGTTAACAACATCTCTGGGTCTTTTCCTATTCTTCGTATTACTTCACAGTTTGTTATTCTTTCAACCCAACTAATCTTCAGCATTCGACGGTAGCACCACATCTCGAAACTTTCAATATTTTTCATGTTGTTCTGTTTGAGAGTCCAGGCCTCTACACCGTGTAATAGCGTGTTAAAATACATAGCCTCTCAGCATTCTTAATCGCAAAGGTATGCTTATATTTCTGTTGCAGAAGAATTTTCTCATCTTTATGAAGGTGGCCCTGGCAATTTCGATACGTCTTTTTATTTCACTGTTTTGGTCTCCAGTTTCGTTTATTAAAGTTTCCAAGTATTTGTAACTTGATACTTTTTCGACTTGAGTGCCGTTTATACTAATATACGCTGGTTGTGTCATGTTTTTACTGAAGACCATATACTTGGTTTTTTTAATATTAATATTTATACCATAATTGTTGCAAGAAATATTTATGTCTGTAAGTAATCTTTGTAATTCTTCTACTGTTCTTGCAACTAGTACAGTGTCGTCCGCGTATCGAATATTATTTACAATCTCTCCATTAATTACGATTCCTCCGTTTGCTTGTAAAAGGGCTTCCTGACAGATGCTTTCACTATATACATTAAATAACAGAGGTGACAAAATGCAACCCTGTCGTACTCCTCTACGTATTTCTATTGCTTGTGGGGTTTCAGTTTCTATTTTGATGTTAGCTTTCTGATTCCAATATAGATTGAGAATTATCCGCAGATCTTATTATCTATGTCCTTCCTTTCAAGAATCTCTCTAAGCTTATCATGGCGTACTCTGTCAAATGCTTTTTCAAAATCGATAAAACACGTATGTACCTCCTGATTAACGTCTAGGCATCTTTGTGTGAGAACATTCAAACCGAAGAGAGCTTCTCGAGCACCAAGCCCTTTTCTGAACCCCATCTGTGTATTACTAATATCTGACTCCAACTTTTGATAAACTCGGTTGTGGATGATTTTTAGAAATATCTTTAGTAGGTGGCTCATTAAAGATATTGTTCGATGTTCTGAATATTCTTTAGCATTAGATTTTTTGGCAGTGTAACGAATGTAGACAACAGCCACTCTTGAGGTATAATGCCAGTATTGTATATTGTATTAAATAAGTGCAATATTATACCTATTGATTCATCATTCAAGAGCTTTAGCAATTCGGTAGGAACCTCATCCGGTCCATTTGCCTTCCCAGTTTTGGAATTTTTAAGTGCCATTTCTACTTCACATTTTAGAATTTCAGGTCCCGTTTCGCCATATATCAGAACAATGTTATTTCTGTTGTCCTCAAATAATTCTCTTATGTATTCACTCCATCTATTAATTTTCTCTGTAGACTATATAGAGAGACTCATCATTCAAGAGAAGGTAGAAGGCCAAAGACGACGGCGAAGTACTTCACCGAGATAGATTGATCAGATCACAGGAAGTTGCAAAAGACCTATGCATGATGTAACAGAAATGACCAAACACATTAGTCTATGGAGACTGACCATACACGATATCATGACGACCACTTAACTCCCTCCAGAGAGACAAGACTGAAGAGAGGACTAGAATTTTTAACTCTTCTTCTTGATTTGTCATGACTTTGTTTTATCGTAATTCATATTGAATTTAACTTTTCTTTAACTTCTTGGTTTAATTGTTGTACCATTCGCTTGTTTTTTGTCTGTCGGTATAAGGGCAATATGGTCTGCATATCTTGGGTGATTTAAGTATTATCCGTTAATGTTAATTCCATATTCCATTGTAGTTTCTTCTATTGCTTGGTTAAAGAGCTTTGGCGAAATCGTATATCCATCTCTAACAACTCTTTGTATAGATATGTCTATGGTATGTGTATTTCTGTAAGTTGGATCGTTGTTGTGTCATTATTCTATACATTGAATATTGATTCTTATACCTTTAGTCTATTCTACTACTTTGTACTGACTATGTTAATGCCCAGTGCTCGATGCAGTCGAGTACCATTTCAAAATCTATAAATGCTATATATAAGAGTATTAGATATTAATGTATTTCTCAATTAGTACCTTCATTGTAAAGAGATGATAACATTTACTGTAGCCTTTTCTTAACACTGCTTGATCTTTGATTTGGTAGCTATCAAATCAAGTTCATCTGTTGGTTTTTATTTTAGTTAGCAGTTTATAGTGACATGAAGTAGAGTAATCGGTCCATAATTTTTGTTTGTCTCCTTTTTTACACAATAATATCGTGATTGCTTCATTCTACATACTGGGTATGTTACTTGTGTTACTATTAGAGAGTTACTGAAGAGTTGTTTAATGTCGTCCTGTAATAAAAGCACCTTTATTTTGACATATACGCATGCCCAGTTTTGCGTCCCTTAATAAAATATAGGACGCCTCTATATATAAGTTAAATACAGAGCAGAGCACTTTCTGCGGTTTCCCGATCTCACTTGCAAATGATACCTGTCTATTTTGAGGATACAGCCGCAGCTGCCCTCTCGCGCCGCGTCATAACACATTTACTAATTATAACATATTAATGCATGTATTTATACATGCATTAATATGTTATACTCATTTTTGTACATATATTAATTTAACAAACACTAATTCACTAATTATTTTAGAAATCAATTCTGAAAAGAACCGACCACAGCCTTTCTCCACTGATTGTCCGGGCCGAACCCCACCAGTGGATCATCGAAGAAAGAAAAACCAGAAGCCAACACCAAAAAGACAAAAACCACATCCTGAAGAGGCAAAAGCCTAAAACAGGATGACAAAACCTCAACAAAAGAAGCAACACCAAACCAAAGAAAAAAACCAACGCAACAATGAAGAAAAAAAGAGCACTTTTATTTAAAGATCCCTTATTTTGACGTAACCTCTCAAATTACGAGAAGGGAGAAAGACGTGTAACTTCACCTACATATATTTATATGGATACTTGATCAAATTTGTTGTATGTTCTGTAGTATTTAATGAATATTGTTTTTACTATTATTATTATTCTCAATTAGTAAATCTTCATAATTATTGTTTTAGGTTATATAACATTCATATTTAACAACTGTATTTTTTCATCATTTGCGCCAGTAAACTAGCTATATCTAATGATTCTCTCATATTGTAAGATGCGTATTATGGATTGTAGTATTCTTAAAACAACAATTTAATTAAATTCAACGTTTTACTCCTTTCAATGATCCAAACTTTTAATCTAGGATTAGGTATATAAGTAACAATTAGGATCTTATAGGCATTTATAGGTTATTTTCATATGCAAAAATATTTAATGTCATTTGTCAAAATCAAAGATTTCCTTATTATGTTAGTAATAACTCTCTTTTAGACATGAAGTATTTTGTCCTTTATTAAAGGATCCTGTAATAAAGGCGGCTGTTATCTTACGGTTTCAATAACTATTATGTTCATTAAGATATGGAAAACTTCTTTTAAGTTTTCACCGTTTTTAATAATTTCAAATGTAATACCATCTCTCCCTGGTGATCTATTATTTTTCATTCCTCTAAGTGTTCTATTTATCCTAAATATGACAATACCTTATCTATGGTCCCGTATTGTCTGTCTGTTAAAATGTCTTGGTGGGTACTAAAAGCTATTGACCTTGTACCTATATTCCTTTGAGTATTTTCATCTATTAATTAATTATCCATTACTATTTGTATTTAATTAAATAAAGAGTCTATTGAAAATGGCTGAACGATAAACGATGAAAGTCTATGCTATCAAAAAATCTATGAATACTATGTATTGGTTAATACTAGTTATTTAGATCCTTTGATAATTCAATCACATAAAGTGCAGTTTGTAGGCAACAGGAAAGTAAAACAAAGCTCTAACATAATAAAATGTATATTGAAATATCTTTTAACATGAGTAAAATATATAGAATATAGAGATATCTTGCGAATGTATTACTGGTTATAACAGCTTTAGCTTGATGTATCATAAGTATCTTTCCTCATCTGAACATTAAGTACTCTTTCACTGCCATAATCTGGCTGTGAAAGTTGCCTGTAACCTTCGTCATCGACAAAGCATATTTCATGGCCGTCAGGGTCAGCTAAAATTAAAACACGAACATCGGCTTTACCAGGAGTTGGTAGAACTGTAAGAGGTGTTAGAACCGTGCACTTGTTTTCATTAATTTTCGTGGAGAGAGGTTCTTGTTCTGCATGTGGAATCGAAAAAGCAATACGACCGAATGCTTCTCCCCGATCAATTGCTTGACCTAAAACAAAAATTACGATATTACTAAATACCTTGTATCATACAGTATTTGACAAAATAAAATTAGAGTGTCGTAAAACTCATTGCTCGATATATGGCTTCATTTCTTACACATAGAGCATCTCTTATTAATATCTAATTATCTAATATTCTCTTCTATTATATTCTCTAAAATAATCTCTTATTAACTAAAAAATATATATAAACGGTGGCAAGAAGATTGGACACAGATCTTCAATATTATACGGGTTTTCAAGATGGCGTCCGATAGTCAAGTGAGTCAGTCAGTCAGGCAGTACAGTCATAATAGCTGATAGCCAAGAAGCGCTACAATGACTCATAGATAGAATAAACACTGAAGGAGAACGACTGGGCTTGAAGATTAATATAGACAAGACGAAGGTAATCGTGGTTAGTAGAACTAGAAATATGCAATTTCAGATATCTTGGTAGTTGGATAACTGAAGATCTAGATCCAGACATAGAGATACGTAGCAGGATTGAGCAAGCCAGAATAGTATTTACTAATATGAGAACCTTACTAAGCAACAGCAGCCTTAACGTTTCGCTATTGCTTTGTAAAATGTTACATTTACGTCATCCTGCTATATGGTGTAGAAACCTGGACCATAAAGGCCAATGTGATGAACCGATTGGAGGCCTTTGAAATGTGGGCATTTAGGAGACTATTTAAAATGCCCTGGACAGATCAAACAACAAATGTCGAAGTATTAAATCAAATGGGCAGAGAACGACAATTGCTGCCAATAATAAAAAGAAGAAAAACTGCTTATCTGGATTATATATTTCGAAATTCCAAGTACCAATTCTTAAAGCTTATTATGGAAAGGAAGATAGAAGGAAAACGGAGCATCGGAAGAGAGAAATACTCATGGCTTAAAAACATAAGGGATTGGATAAACCTCGATACCCATGCATTTTTTAGAACCACACAAGATCGAGAGGAGTATGTCAGAATTGTTGCCAACATCCACTAATTGGATAGGGCACCATAGGAAGAAGATACAAGTACATTTTTTCATTGATTTTATTTGTAAAGCACACAGGCAATTATTGCTGTTGCTTTTTAATTTTGGTTATTTATTTTTAATAAATATGATTATTTACCCTACTGTTTTATTTTTTCCTTCCAAATTTCTCATTGTACAATTTGCATTAAAATAAGACCAACCTATACTTGAGTGGAGCTAGTCGTAACCTTAACAATAAAATTGACAATAAAAATCTCAAGTGTCATTTCATACTAGCACCTCTTTACAAAAACAAGGGAGATATACATATTTGACGTTTGGCAGCTGCCGAAAATGCAGTCTGTAACCTTAAACGACGTTGATTAGCATAAATTTGTTAAGGCTCGCCTCCTTTTTGAGAAACAGTGGAAAACTATAAGTTCCAGAATGGGTTGATCTGCGACAGGTGTGTTGCTATTGCTAGGTACATTTACATCAGATCTCCTGTAGGCGTAGGATTAGTTACAAAAATCTTTGGTTCCGGCAAATATAATGGTACTAAACCCTCCAATTTCTGCAGATCAGCAGGAAGCATAGCCCGTAAAGCTCTCCAAAATTTAGAAATCGTAAATTTAATTAAAAAATCTGCTGGTGGTAGTAGGAAAATCATCTTGATCGTATTGCTGAACAGGTTAAAGCTAGCGAACGTAAAGCTCTTAAGGCTTCTGGTGTGCTGATTTACGAAGATATAGGATAATCAAATAACCATAACTATATATTTTATGCTGATGGAAACTCCCGTCCCACCACAGGAGATTCTGTAGTGGGCACTCAATAAGAAAGGAGTTTTCGATGAATATGTGAAGATTGTGCTATACATGTATGAGAAAGTAATAACTAGTGTTAGAACAGGTGTTGGAGAGATAATAGCGAAACTAAAAGATAACATTCCATGCTTCTTAATATACGCTGATGATGTACTGTTAGTAGGAAATACTAAAATAAGTTATACTTTGTTTCAAGTTAAGAAAATAACAATAGTAAGTTTACAATAGTTTCCTCAGTTTTCCACTACACCAAATGCATTTCTTATTAATTGTTCCATAGTGGCGGTCTTAAAATCTGTGTTGTGTGAGGCAATAAATGTCTTTTGATTTGACTCCATACCATTTCAATTGGATTTAACTCACAATGGTATGAATGTAGTAAAGGTAAGTTTCCACTTCGGAAATTGAAACGTCAATAAACGTACTTTAACCTTTAATTGTGGCTTATTCCCATTTAAATAGTAATTACTTTTAAACGCCACAAGAAAATAGCTTCAGAAGAATATATTATGCATGTTTCTTTGTATGTGTTTACGCCTTCCATGAGCTCTGATTTTAAATAATCTTCTTCAAAAAAGATATCTTTCTCCAGAAACCATGTCTTAAATTGATCTTTATTGAAGGCTTGTGTCGGAATCACTTCTTCTCTCCTCGAATGGTACGATGCGTTGTCTATGAACACAACAGTTTTCTCCAGAAGATTAGGAAGCAGCTTTTCCTTAAACCAGTATTCAAATATAGGACTATCCATCTCATCATGGTAGTCCGCTGAGTCTTTTTTTAAGTAAAAAACCAAAAAGCAGCTCCTTCTACAAAGCCCAATTCGCTACCCGAATGCAATATAACAAATCGGTGGCCTCGTTGTGTCGGCTGTTGACAACCCCTTAACAAACTAATCCCTGGTTGAAATCACTGAGAGATCCTTCCATTCTTTGGAAACACTATGTCCAACATTCACCCAAGTTATATTCACCCACATTCACATTCACCCAAATAAACGACGGTGTATCCTTGAGAACGAAATTTTTTTTATCTCACGCAAATACTGATGCCTCCATTTTAGAATATCGGGCCGTTCAATCATGCTTGACTTTACTCCTCGTTTGCAAAAAGCAAAGTTCATTTCATGGAGTATTCTCCACATTGTTATGCGTGACATGTTTTCTAAATCTTTGTCTTTTTTAACCAGTGCAAAAACTTTGTTCAATGTCGGCGGTAAATTTTTAAAGAACAAACTATGCACGATGGTACGTAGCCGCGTAAGAACTACTGCATCGTAAATGAACTTTCTATTCTTGACTCTACTTTTGGTACGTTTTCTTATTTTTTTATGGGCCCCCTTTTATCCTCCTTCCCCAGCTTCTTTGCGTATTTCAGAAATAGTACTAAAACTTATTCCCGTCGTAGCACTTACTTTATATGTTAAAGACTTTCTTCCCTTCTTAAATTTAGATAATAATTAAATACATTTAGAAGAATTTGTTTGGCACGGATGTCCAAGATATTCCCTTGGTTTAATTTTTGAATTTCCATTTTCAATTAACATTTAACTGTAAAGTCAGAATAACTACTAAAGAACCATAAAGCCTTATTATCATTATGTGGTCCGAGAACGACAGAAAATCGTTGACATACACACACCGTATTATTTTAAGTTGTAGTTAGTAATTGGATATATGCATTATGCAAATAAACTGTCGTTACTATAATTAAAATAATATAAAATAAAATCATCTTTTGTAAATACTATTTAGATAATTAAAATCATTTTCCCTACTTTTCATCTCTTGTTTCGAGTGGGCACTTTTTGTCAATACGTTAAAAAACATTAATTTTACTTCATGTCTGTGGAAAATACAAATAATACAACCCTGAATCGTGCTTGTGTGGGTCGTGGCATCGCCGCGCTTCTATCGTCCATAAAAAACACATGGCCCTATCTCCGCAATGTTATTTTCTTAACGTGGAACGCTCTATAGAAAAACTGAAACAGTGGAAACCGGCTCTTGAGAAAAAAGGTTTAAAACTTGTAAAGACAAAAATTAATTTGAATGATCACAGATGTAGTTAATAAAAATAATGATATCTTTGAATGGTGAAATTATTGTAAAAAGTAATAGTTCTAAATATCTAGAGTCGGTATTACAGAGTAATGTGGTTCTTAATTCCAAAAAAATTACAGATTTTTATAAATACCCAAAAAATATAAGAAAACCATTCACCATTACTTTTATATTTACTATTAAACTTCACTATTAATTGTACTTCACTTACCAATTTCTTGAATTTCTAATTTTGCCTCGTTTTCTTTAAAACCAAGTACTGTTGACTTATCGTTACTTTTAAAGATTTTTAGTCCTAAAATGCCGTTCCAGTATTCAATGGATTTCTTTAAATTTGAAACATTCAATGTGACAGAGTCCACAGGATCTAAAATCACAATTTTCTTTAGTTATTAACTATTATAATTAGAAGGAAAAAGAAAGAAATGTTGAATAGAAAAATACAACAAATTACAGATTATAATAATAGAAGAGAGACTAGAAAATTTTACAAGGAAATCAAACAATACACCCAAGGATACATGACAAGACAACAGTTTGCAAGGACAAAAATGGGGCAATTATCAGCGAGAAAGAGAAAATAATGAAAAGGTGGAAACAATATTTTCAAGAGCTGTTAAACCCAGAAAAAGAACAAAACGAAGATGAAGAAATAATTCACCTCATAGCAGAACAACTAGTTGAGCAACCAACATTGGAAGAAACGATAAACGTCATAAAACATCTAAAAAATAACAAAGCACCTTTGTTATTTTAAAGACTTAATGAAAAGTAAGTTACTGAATCGTGAGTCTAAGCTTGGAATCTACAAAACAGTAATTAGACCAGTGGTTACATATGAATGTGAAACATGGATTCTCTAAACCACTGATGAAAATCAACTGAGAATATTTGAGCGCAAAATACTAAGGAAGATATTTGAACCAACCCAATGCAGCGACAGTTCGTGGAGAATTAAAATGAACCACGAGCTGGATGAACTAATGCAGAGCGCAATATTGTTAGAGTTGTAAAGTCACAAAGACTAAACTGGCTTGATCACCTAGAAAGAATGCCAGATAATCGAGCTATAAAAGTAGTCCAGAGATGGAAGCCTCAAGGAAACAAAACAAAAGGAAGGCCCCATGGCCATAAAAGATGGACATACGACGAAGAGAAGGATCTTAAAACCATGAACATCAGGCAGTGGCGAAGGAAAGTATCCGACAGGGCAGAATGGAAGAACATTGTTAAGCAGGCCAAGACTCACAAAGGGTTGTAGGGCCATTAGAAGAAGAAGATTACCTGTTAGAATTAATATTATAATAATAATTATAATAAATTTAAATAAATTAAATAATTACCTCTATCGGATGGTTGGGGCTCATCTACAATTTGAAACCGATAACCTCCTGGGGCAACTAATATATTGCCGTTCTCAACTGGCCAATTTTGTGCTTTCGCTCTTTCCAAAGCTTCTTTGCTCTTTATTGTAATTTTTTCGAAATCGTTGCCTTTTTTATAACTAGTTATGCCGTAGTTGTATGTTAGTTCGATAACGAAATGGTTGTCTTCTTCTCCGTAACCGACCATGGTTTTGCTCCATCTACCATCGTACGGCCTAAAAAAATATAAACAAATATATACCATTTTTCAAAGTAAAACACTTGCACGTCACGATTTATACAAAGTGACGTTACTTGTATTTAAAATTTCCAGAACATCAACCTTATAGTTCAAATTTTTCTAACACAGCTAATAATACGAAACCCATACGAAACTGCTCGATCTTTCATAGGCGTCAACATGGTGTAATAATCAGAAAAATATAATCATCATTATATTGGAAATTTTACAACGGATACAGAAATACATCAAATATTATTGACAGTTCAGCGGGTGGCAAAAGTGTATAAAGTGTTGCCGGTTTTTTAGAATAGAAATTGTGTTCATGTTTTGATTTCTTACACAATTTGATCATAATATAATATATATTAATAAATTGTATTTATAAATACATTTTAAATTTAGATTAATAGCTTTAAAAAGTAATTATTGTTGTGTATTGTGATTATGATATGCCAAAACAAATAAATAGTCTGTAGGAAGCTGATAAGCTTTCATATAAGATAGATTATTTTGAACAAGAAATAATGGCTGGACGTTTTTCTTATTAAAGCCTTAAAAGAGGTAAGTTTAAAATTTAGAATATATAATTTTGTATTAAAATGTTTTCTTATGAATTTTAATGTGTTGCAGTAGTCTTAAAACTAAGTGTATTTTACTGTTAATATAATAGTTTGACATATATATATATATATATATATATATATATATATTATATATATATATATATATATATATTCTAACTAACATTCTAACTAATTTGGTGTGGTATACTTTGAATTTTCGGCAAAATGATTTTTTTTTGGTAAAATTTTGAATTTGAATTCTGAAATTATGTGAGTTGCGAGAGCTCGAAGTAGAAAAAAAATTAAGTACGACTTAATTTTAATTCATACTATTATTTAATTAAAATTTGTAAAATTTTAACATTTCAGTGTTTTTTTATTAGGTTCAACAAATAATTCATAATAATTATTCATCTTTAATTAATGAATAAATAATAAAGAGTCTACAAACAATGCATAACTTTAATCAACGAAGTATGTTAAGAATTTAAAAAAAAAAACGAAAATTTGTAGGAAAATAACTATTTTCAAAACTAAAGTAATTGTTCAAAATGACCACTCAAATGTTACTATACGTTACTGTATGTTTGTTACTTTCTCAAAGAAACATCCTGTATACCTAACCCAATTATTGAATACAAAGACATTTATCAGATAATAAAAAAATACCTACGATTGATAAGAAATTACTTAATGAAAATACTTAAAGTGACAACACAAAACATGAGTTTACAATTTAGATATTTCCATTTTTTTTATCGATGCGGGATCTTTTAATAATTATTTTGTATTTTTCTGTCTCAACAAGAATGCTGACTCGTTATATATTTTATTAAGAAGCGGTACATTTATAAATAGTATTTAATTATTGATGGATTCGACCGTTACTTGATGGAAATTCATTTTATGTAACAATAAAACACTGAAAACTTTGTTTTCAAACTTCCACAAAATTTATTTTAAAGTCTTATCACTACAGCTGTTTCGACTGATTGCCTTACTCAAGTGATCTATTTTTGGCATGCGTTTACACTTTATAGTCTCTAATGAAATAGATTGAGGAGGAGAGAACTGTTTGTCTCAAGTTAGTCATTCAGAATTATATCTGTGTTTTTTAGTTTGTTGATTTCCATAGATTCTAACAAAGATAGCTTAAGGCCTTTATTTTGAATGTAAAGAATTTTAAATTCGTCATTAAAAGAATGATTGTAATCTAGAAGGTGAAGTGTGTATGTAGAATCTGTTTTTCTATTACTGAAAGCCCTTTTATGTTCTGCTATTCGTTTATTAAAGTTTCTACCAGTTTGACCGATGTAAGTTTTTGGGCAGTCGCCACATTTAAGTTTGTACACACCACTGTGTAAGTGTTTTTTATTTTGGCTCTTGTTGTTTTTGATATATTTGCCTAGGTTGTTATTTGTTCGGAAAGCTGGAGTTATTCCTTTCTTTTTTATGTGTTTGGCTATTTTTGTTGATATTTTGCCTGTATACGTAATCGAGCAGAAGGTACTGGTTTTTTTCTCTGGTGGTGGAAACACTAATTTCAGGGCTTTCTTGTGTAGTTTTTGATTTAACATTTTATTAATGTTTGTTCGTTGTAAAATGGTAGCCTATCATAGTATGTTACATAGATTAACAGAAATTCCGATGTCAAAATACAATTTTGAGACAGAATTAAATATCATTAAGCAAATAGCAGTAAACAACTGATAGAAGGAACCTCCAACCCTAAGCGGAAGAAAAAAAAAAACAAATCTGTGTCAAAAAGACAATAATGGAAGCAATTTATGTAACAGTGAAGTTGTTCAGGTAAGAACCAATAATAAGAATTATATTAAAAAGGGGAGATCCAGATGTCAAAGAACTGAATGCAAAAAATTGAGAAATTTACGAAAATCATATAAAACTAAAAAAGGAAAAATAATTTCTGAAAGAACAATGAGTACTTTAAAATGTAGAATGTAGAATAAAATGCAATGAGAGGATAACAGAAAATGATAAAAAAGTTTGTTTTGAAAACTATTGGAATTTAGGAACTAGAAACAAAAGGACCTTGGTTCTTTGATAGAAATAAATGACAAAAAGACTAAGAAAAATACTACTAATCCAAAAAAGACAGACCATGCAGTTGCTCTTACCATTTAATAGTTGAAAAACAAAAAGTAAAAGTATGCAGAGATTGTTTCCAAAAAATATTAGGTGAAACAAAAGGTTTTGTCCAATTAGTAATAGAATAAAAGAACAATTCTGCAAATGGTATAATACAAAAAGATCAACGAGGTATGGCCACGCCTTCAAGTAAATGGAGCTTAAAAGATTTGTAAGATGTCAAGTCCCATATTTTGTCATTTCCCACTTAGGAGACCCACAATTTAACCATTTCGAAAATGTTTGATTTGTATAAGGAAGGATGAGCATCTTCTGTTTGTCTAACTATTTACACTAAAATGTTTCTTGATTTAAATTAAGCTTTTAAAAAACCAAAGCAAGACACAATGTGACAATTTTCATGTACAAATTAAATTGTCGTCAAGAGAAACTAAAACCCAATTAATAGCAGAAAGAGACGAACATTATAATATGGCTCAATTTGCTTATGAGCAGAAAACTCGAGACAAGGCAATTGCTAAAGAAAATCAATCGAAAGAAGCTTATGCATTTGACTTGCAACAGTGCCTGCCTACCCCTTACCTTATAACCTCAGCTTCTTTCTACAAGAGGCAGCTGTGGAGCTTTAACCTCACGGTGCATAACATGGTAACCGACAAAGCAACTTGCTACTTGTGGGATGAAACCATATCTGACAGGGGAGCCAATGAAATCACCTCATGCCTTCATAATTTTTTAACACACTTGTCCTCTGAAAAACATGGAAGTAACATTTTATTCTGATACGTGTGGCGGTCAGAATAAAAATAATATCGTTGCATTAATGTTTCTTAATTTTTTTAATCAAAAATCAAACCTGAAGATCAATCACAAATTTTTGGTTAGTGGTCATACACGTATGGAGTATGATACTGACCACTCCGTTATTGAAAGGTCCAAGAAAAAAACCAATTTAAAAATAAATCATCTTAACGACTGGGCACAGTTAATCAGAATTGCTAAACAGAAAAATCCCTTTGAAATTGTGAATATGTTGAAAGAGAATTTCTTTGATTTCAATTCACTTGTGACGAAATATGGCCTTACATTATTAAAAAAATTGATATTGATAGCGAACGGTTTTTGTGGAAACCTGTCCAATGGCTTCGATATGCTCAATTAGGCGGCCAAATTTCGTTTAAATGCTCATTAAGACAAGAAGATCGTTTCAAAACAATAAATTTTGCTGGCAGAGGAAGTTCAACTTAATTATTAACAACGAATCAGTACCGATAGCCACAGAAAAGAAAAAAGACTAATTGTCTTTATTGCCTTTAATAGATCCTTCATTTTATCAAAACCTGAAAACGAAAAACAATGTCGCCAATGATCCTGACCTGGAGGAATTGGATCCTGACCAAGATACACAACCTAATTCAGAATAAATGTTTTTAAACTTCTTATATATGAAATATTCTTTTTTTTATGTTTTAAGTCATTAAACCAAAAAATAAAATACATAGATTGGCTTATTTTCATTAATATATTGAGGTGAATAACTGGGTAAGTCGACGGTGAATAAATGGTTAAGTTTTATATCTCATTATCATAATAACTTAGTAGTTACAGAATGAGACCAATAATATGTTTGTATTCTATCATATTTTTTTGTGAAGTTTTAGTATTCTATCATATAAAATGGATTTATGACATGTTGTCAAAACTTTTAAGTCGTCTCCTGAAAACTATGCAAAATTGACTTAACCACTTATTCACTGGAGTAACAGATTTATATTTCAAAAAATATATATTTATTTTCTAACTATAACCAACGAAAAAATACTACGTCAAAAAACTTTTAAAATAATTGAAATAATAATTAAGATCCTTTTATCAATTATTGAGCAGTGTATATACCATATACATATACTGTAATATACATATAAGTGGTTCTTACCCATTACAAGTAGCCTCGCAACCTTCAGCAAACTCTTCGTGTCTTAGCAATTTCATCCCCAACACTTGAAAATAAAATCGCATCGATTCTTTCCTGTTCGGGATTTTGAAAACGAAATGTAGAGCTCTTCCTGACAACGACATTTTTATCACAAAATTTAGCACAAAGTTAGAAAAATATCACTGCTCCTGTCGTCTAGTAGATCTGGTAACAAATGAAATATAATTAGAATTGTATATCAATATACGGATTATCGTAAAAACCCACTTCAGGTTGAGTACTGTAATTACATGTTTTACAGATAATAGAATTCAAGGACGGCATCTGTAATATACTTTATAGGTATATTAATAAAATAATATACACGGGATTTTTTTAAGTAATCTTAAGTTTAATAAACGAATTTTTAAGGACGGTCCTTTCTCATAGTTTTTAAAATGAAAGAATATTTCAAAGAAACAGCCTACTATAAAATAGTTTCGAAATAGTTGAAAATAAATCCCAGGAAATGGTGATAGAGAATTCTGGGTTATTGCTGGTCTTCCAGAGGCGTACAAATTTTTTGGAATGTGGGCTTTACACCAACAATAAATTCATGAATTTATTCATCAATTTCTGTGTCAATAAATTCGTGAAAATGGATGTAAAAGTTTCTTTGACTTCAAATAAATTTTTACATCAAGTGTCGTTAGTTCAGTAGTACCAATGGTTTAATTATTGGATGTTATTTATTGTTGTTTATTTGAATAAAGATATATTTGGAAATAAAATCAGAAAACAACAATATTGTTTTAAAAAGAAAATAGTGATTAAGAAGTAATGATTGTACATTAAAAAATTATGCTGAATTTAGTAAAGAGTAAGAGCTTGAACAAGAGGTAAAAATTAGTGGAAATTACATGTAATTAGTGGAAACTATTGATTTTTAGACACAGAAGATAATTTCAAATAAAAGAACAACATAACTAAAGAAAAAGAAAAAGTGGTAATTTTATTTATTTATATGATAGAAAATTTGAAAATTTAGCATTCATTACATACTAAAAGTTAACTGTAGTTAGTAGAAATGTTAATCAATTCATTGTGACTTTTAGAATGATAAAATCATTTACACGTCGTCTGAATCAGTGATGAAAGGTGGGCGAAGAGATTGCTTGAGTAGAGGTCAAGGTTAGACAAAAGAAGTAGAATAAGACCCCCTACTCGTTGGACTGACGATCTCAAGAAAATGTCAAGAAATTGGATGAACAGTGCTCAAGAGAGAGCACAATGGACAACAATGAGGGAGGCCTATGTCCAGCAGTGGACTCAAAGAGCTGGGTAATGATGATGACGCTGTGAAATATGTCAATTTAACAGCCATTAGTTGCATTATTAATTTTATCAGGAATGCTTAATAGAAAGCATATAATTTAACAGCCATTAGTTCCACTATTAATTTTATCAGAACTGCTTAGTAGAAAGCATAAAATTTAATGTTTCCTAGGAGTCTATTTCAGCAAAAACCTATAGCAGCTGACTTCGGATCCTCTGTCGGACAGGTTCAGTCACAGATAAATTTCAACGGAATCCAAATTGATTTCAGTGGTAAAACCATGATATAAGCAAACAAGGTATGCTCACACGCATCTATTTTGAACAGCCAATCGCGTTTACGACCAAAATCCGCCATTTTGAAGGCGGCAATTCAAATATGTACAAAATGGATAAAAAAAATCATAGTTAAATAAAATAAAATAAAATTAATATTATACATTAATCCAATTAATTCAGATTTAAAATGATCTGAACAGACTCTTGCTAAAATAATTTTTAAAAAATCGAGACAAAACAAAAACAAATTTACTTTTAAATTCCAATACATTGGATATTCCAATACTTTTCTACTTTTTTTATTCCCATACCAATTGGAACATTGTTTAACAGCACAATTTGGCGTTATTATCGAAAAACTAACTTTACTTTACAATGCATGGTGGATTTTGGTCGGCACAGCGATGTGCAAAAACGAGTCCACCTAGTGAGCATACCTTGTTTCCTTGTATCATGGGTAAAACTCACCACAAGCAGTGCCTACCTTTGTTTAAAATTTAAGAAAAGTGAGTCACAAATTTTCATGTATCGAATATAAGCTGTTAACTGACTTAGTTCAACAGCATTCTGCAATTAGAAATACAGACATTGTTTCAAGATATAAAATGGTTGTTATCGGAAAACAAGTACACAGCTTGCAAACTTAAGCAATATAAGAGATGAAGCAAGATCAAATGTGATATGGCTGATAATGTTGAAATCATAGCAGATGCTCCTACACTGACGAATTAATTGAAGCCTGCTGGAAAATGGCACAAGGATGTAGAAAAATCATCACTAAGGCTATAGGAAATAAGGAAAATAATAAAAAGAATATGCTACCTTCAGCATTTTAAGTCTTCGGAGTAGTGCCCTGGGGGGTTTGACCCACAAAACCTCCCCCTGTGTGCACCACTGATTTAACACTTATCCTGGTCTGCTCTAAGATTTGTCGCCATTCTCTTCAGTTTCCGGTTATCTGTTGACATCTTCCAATTTTTAATATCTTCAAGTCAACTTCATCTACCCACCTAATTCACAGTCAACCTCTGGTTGTTCTTACTACAGATGCTCCTGTGGTTAGCTATTTAGCAATCTTATTGTCTGGCACTCACACACATATTATGTGTCCAGCTCATTTAAGTCTCTGTGTTTTAATGAATGTTAGAATGTCTAGTTCATTAAAGAGTTGGTATAAATCGAAGTTATAGATTTTGTGCTACTGCTCTTGGTTGTTTATAGCTGCAAATATTGGGGGTACATGCTTCTGCACCATATGTAAGGATCAACCTCAGCAGTGCTTTGTAATATAATAATTTTAATTCTTCTTCAGATGTTTCTTGAGAGAAATTGCTTTTGGAGTCCATAGTATGTCCCATTTTAAGCTTTATTTGTCTTTTAATTTCTTTGTTTGTTTTGTTGGTAGTAGCCACCAGCGAGCCAAGGTATGTGAAGCTGTTAACACATTTAAAGATATGACTTCCAAAGACTGTTTCCCATTCCTCATTTACTATAAGATCCTTAGTAACCAACATGTACTTGATTTTGTCTTCATTGATGACTAGACTGACCTATTTCACTCACTCACAATTAATCTTCAGAATAAAAAATTATAATATAATACTTAATAATAAAATAAAATAATAATAAAAGCTGTCTACAAAATTGTAATAAAATATGTGTATTAATGTATTAAATAAATATGGCCTTTATAACTTTCTAATTATAGTATTAGACTATCTGGTCTCAAGTTTTGAAAACAAATTAATAAATGTATAATGCCAACAATATCACTTAGCAGGTAATCAATGTTAGGGATTGAAGAAAAGATAGATATTGGGGGGAAAATGTACCATATCAAAGACATCATACAATCACAAGACAAAAAGGGTAATGTATAATGATGACCTTGTATGCCAAATTAGAGGAAATGGACTTACAAAAACATTGATTACCTTATATGCTCGATTCTGGGGAAATGGCACCTACCAAGAAAATTTTCAAATAAAAAATAGCATCTATTTACTATATATAATTTTCTATAACTGGTATGGCACAAAAGGTGGAATTTGTAATACTCTGTTTCTTAACCTATCTCGGAAATATGTTACTATGTGAATATACTCCTATTATAATAGTGCTGTTATCAATATACCACTAGTACTGTTAGCAACCATATGGACTCGAAGTATTACGGCAACTTATTATTTTAATTATGTTACCAAGATAATTAAGTACTATTTTAATGTCACATTACAGAAACTTTTATAAAACATATTTTGTTTAACAATTAGCGCAAGCATTACAAATTAAAATTATATTAATGTTAGAAAAATAGTTTTGCATTATACTTAAAAATAAGAATCATTGGCAATACTTACCAACTTTCCAGACAGCAACAAATGATAATTACTTAAGTCTCGTAAATTGTTTTTTAATGTCAACCGGAACTTTGAATTTTGATTTGTCAATTTTTAAGGTTAACTATAAAGTGAAAGCTCTTGACTGATTGATTAAATTTTCTCGATTTGAAAAATAATGATTTAAGGTTGATCTGCACCCCCCAAAAAATAAATTCCAAATTCAAAAAATTTGAAAAAATTTGAGAAGGTGTATGAGATGACTAGAAATGTTTTGACAACTTTTAAGCAAACTTCATGTTTTCGTTTTTAAAAAAACTCAAAAAAACTACTTTTTTCCAAGTATAAAGCGGGAAAACCAGACATATAATTTTGTTAATTTTTTTACAGCATCAAGATATAATTATAAGAAATACTTAGGAATTTTTTTAAAAATTTTTGAATTTACAGTTTTGTCCCAGTAAGAAAAAATAGTATGTTTCTGCTTATAATAAAGCTTCCGGTAAAAAACCAAAAATTTTTTTAATAACAACATATATAAAACTGTAAAAGTGGAAAATATTTGCAATAAAACGTTAAATATTTTTTCCTAAACATATGAAAAATCTCGTTAAACAAGAATTATGTCTTGAACCGCCGCCTTCAAATGTGTAATATAGGGAGATGGCTCCATCTGAAACAGTGGTAGTATTTATCATCGATAGATAGCATTACGTTCGGCTTCGAAACGCTTCAAACGAAACGACATAGTGACAGGGTTGCCATATCAATTAGTTTGTACAAAAATTTGGCAGAATATAACAAAACTTAGTAGGAATGTTATCGGTTTGAATTTTAAACTGGTCATGCTGAAACTTACAGAGTTACAGAATAGTAAATACTGCAACTTTTATTTTGAAAGTATGATATCATAAAATTTACACTCTATAAGTATTATATCTATAAAAAACTTATTTAGTTTTAAAAACCTATTTAGGCGTTTTTAGTAAATTATTTTAGTATTTATAAACAATAGTGTTCCTTGCATAACGGCCATTAAAGGTTAAATTTGCAGATAATGATAGTCCAATATTTATGTTGCGCAATAATATGAGGTTGTTAGGAACCGAATTTTCTAGAATTCAATTTAAGGATGACTTAACTAAATATCAAATAAACTATTTGAATAAAGTGCGAGAGGAACTGGAAAAACGTAATCTACTTAACAAGGAACTAACAATAAAGTATAATAATAAAGTTCCAACTATTATTAGTACTAACCAACAAAATTCCGCAAAAAAAACAAATATAGTTGACAACAATAAATATTTTTTAGACTAATATTGCTTCTTTACATGCTAAATTTTCTGACTTTTTGTCAAACAATAAGTTGGTCTACTCAAACACCAAAAGTAGTTAGTAAAGCGAACTCTGCTTTATTATTTATCACAAAAGCTTTTCATAGAATATCTGCAGACTTGTTTTTGAAATTCTACAAAAGTTATGTCAGACCTGACCTAGAATTTGCAGTGTCAGTTTGGTCACCTCATTTGCAAAAAGACATTAATTTATTAGAAGGAGTACAACTAAGAGGGACCTAGCTACCTTTTAATTATGGAAGATTAGACTATGAAACCCGACTAAGAAAGCTCAAGTTGTCTCCATTAACTCTTAGACGAGAAAGATATGATGTCATATCTACTTATAGAATTCTTAGTTGGGATTTTTGGAGGGGGGTGGTAGACTAAGAGGTCATAACACATAGTAGAAGCTACTAGTTTAAATAGTTTCAAAAACAAGTTTAATGAAAACGAACAAAATATTGTACCTAGTCTTATGTTAAATATATTGGTTGTATTTTTTTTCTTTTGAAAACTTACGTACACTTGGTAATATTTGTATTTTTGTAATTTGCTATTGCCAGAACTTTTTGTAAGTACTAATTCTTTTAAAAATTATTTTTATTTTTACTTTGTAAGGAAATTTGATTTATATTATATTATTTAGTTTAGTACATACAAATATTTTGTAATTTGGGCCACATAAGCTCTGCTTTGGCTCAATATCATTATATAATAATAATAATAATAATAATACTCATAGAACCTCAACAGAAAGGATGCGCTAAGGGCTCCATGGGTTGCAAAGAACAACTTATTATCGACTCAGTCATTTCTAACCAGGCATACACCAAAAAAAAAGGAATCTCTTCACTGCCTTTATTGACTATGAGAAAGACTTTGACTCAGTGCCGCATGAATGGCTGGTAGATATATTAAGAATATATAAAGTCGATGATAATATAGTAACCTTCTTAAGACATATAATGACAGGTTGGAAGACTAAAATTCACCTCCAAGTACCTGGTGAAAAAAAATATCGAAACGGAAAATATCGCAATTAACCGCGGCCTATTCCAAGGAGACTCGCTAAGTCCCTTGTGGTTCTGTCTAGCGATGAACCCACTATCCCAGCTATTGAACTCCACTCACTCAGGTTTCAGCATTAAAAACAACAACACTGTAGTGGCGAAGCTTAATCATCTGTTGTATATGGATGATTTGAAACTCATGGCTTCCACTCGAAATTACTTAGATCAAATGCTAAAAACTATAGAACATTTTTCAAATAATATCAGTATGCACTTTGGGTTAGACAAATGTTGTGTACTAAATATAGTCAAGGGAAAGGTTCGATATGCAAAATTGCCAAAACATCGAGGCTGTGGGCGAAAATGACATGTATAAATATCTTAGAGTAAAACAGCTACTTCGCTCATATCTTAATAGTAAAAATTTGTTTAAGGCATTAAACACCTACGCATTTTCCGCGTTTAGCTATTCATTGATGATTATTAAATGGACTAAAACGGATATAGAAACTCTTCAGAGAAAAGTACGAACACACCTCACAAAGGCGCAAAAACACCATCCTCGAAGTGCAGTAGAAAGAACGACATGACCGCGATATTTAGGAGGACGAGGGAGGACTTATTGATATAAGCGAGCAATTAGATAAACAGATTACTAATTTAAGAACTTATTTTCAGCTGCAGGCGGAGACATCTACTGTTCATCGCGCGATTTGCGCAGTAGATGACACAACACCGTTCAACCTGAGGGAACAAGAAATGCGCATAAACCATCTTATTAAAAACGAAAAAATGCGCATCTTGATGGGTAAACCTCTGCACGGGCAACATCCGAATGAAGTCAGTCAAGACTATGTCGACAATATAGCGTCGAACTATTGGCTGGCATCAGGAAAGATGTTTCCTGAAACAGAAGGTTTATTGCTCGCCATTCAGGATCAGGTTATACCAACCAAAAATTACCTGAAATATATCGTCAAAGACCCTCAGGTCCAAAACGACAAATGCCAAGCCATGCCAAGATGTCAAGCCCAAGAAACTATCCAACATCTTACCGGAGGCTGCCAGGCATTTGCTTCAACTGAATATAAGGAACGGCATGACTCAGTAGGGAAGATCCCCATCAAGAGATAGCTTTTAAACTGGGATTTCTAAAAACAAACCATCTCCCATATTATCAATACGTTCCTGAGAGTATGCTTGAGAATAACAACTACAAGCTATACTGGGATCGCACTGTGCTCATAGACCAAACTGTAGCACATAATAGACCAGATCTCGTGCTAGTTAATAAACTAACAAGACAAACAACTCTAATCGATGTGGCGATACCTAACAACAATAATCTGCATGTTAAGTACAATGAAAAGATCTCCAAGTACAGAGATCTGGAAATACAAATAAGAAGACAATGGAGAATGAAAAGTACCCAGACGATACCTATTATTCTTTCTACCACTGGAGTCATTCCAAAGAACCTCCTAGAAAACATAAAAAAGCTGGGTCTAAATGAACATCCATATAAGTTTATGCAGAAAGCTGTGCTACTTTCGACGTCCAGATGCGTGCGAAAATTTTTAGGAGATACACCGACGTACCAAGTCACCTAGGACTCGATAACATGGAAAAAGTCATACCAGAGCTCAATCCTTTTGATACCGTTGGTATTTGGGATGAGTGAATTTTCCCCTTAAAGGCAGTATGAGCCGTATGGCTAAATCTGGATACTCATGTTACTCGTGTTATTCCCAAAAATCACCTAGCGAACATAAAACAGCTGGGTCTAGATGAACATCTTTATAAGGCCATACATAAAGCTGTACTCCTCGCGGCGTCCAGATGTCTACGAAAATTTTTGGGAGATACTCCACCATACCAAGTCACCTAGGGCTCAATAATACAGAAAGAGTCCCACCAGAGCTCAATCCTTTTGATACCGTAGGTATCTGGGATGAGTGAATTTTCCTCTTAGAGGGAGTGTGAACCGTATGGCTAAATCTGGATAATACTCAAAATCAAACTTAATTCCAAGCACATAGTAAAAGCAATAAACACATACGCAATAACACCTTTCACATAGTCCTCGTTTGGCGTTATTAAATTGTCGAATACGGAAACTGAAGAACTAAATGGACCAAATAGAACCGTAATAACTAAATACGCATCAAACACTCCAAATCATAAATTCAACGTATGACCACCAAGCACACAAAGCGGGAGAAGAACGGGGTGTTTTGGAAATATCACCCACTACTTAAAAAAAAACAGCAAAAAAAAACTAAGACAAAAATACATACAGCAGCAATTAGACCGATGATAGCATAAGGAGCGGAAGTAATGTGTCTTACGAAAAAAGATGAAGAAAAACTAAGAATTATTAAAAGAAAAATTATAAGAATAAACAGACCAATAAAGCCAGAACAATGAAACATGAAATAAGAAATATAAATATAACCGAAGAAGAAGACATAGTAAAATTTATTAATCCATAAAGACATATAGTAATAGATAATAATAAACAGATTTAAATAACATTTTTGTCATTTTCCACTAAAATATTACATAATCATAATACCAGATCATTTTTTAATTTTTAACTATCAACAAAAATGTAATATAATATGATGTACGAATTTAATGGTAACACTATACTCATAAAGAAAGCCGCAACATACATAATTTCTTTGTCGGTAAAATTGTTTAGATAATGAATGAATTTGGTATATTATATTCCGACTGACATAGCAGAACAGTAAAGTATTATACATAAAGATGTTGTTATAAGATATCTTTGCTTAGTTGGTCTACTAGTAACCATATAAGTTATAGCATATTTGATAAAATTACTGTCTACACAACTTGGCAACTCAGCCAATTGATATAATAACAGAAAACTGCAATTTATGTTAGAATTTGAAAATATTACAGAGTCGTCATGTAGAAATCTACAATTAAGTAAAAAAAATTACCACAGTAGCATGCCGCAGTAGAGCCATCTCTAGGATCAGAAACAAATTAATCGAGGGTGAAGATCAACCTTAAAACCAATAAAAATAAAACATGTTTGAAAATATTCAATCAAATATTAAATGAAAATGAAAAATTAAAAGTAATTATTCTAAGAGCAAAATCAGCTGACTATTTCTAATAATTTTTAATTGGTGAATCCCAGTGACTCCAATTTACTTTCTTCTTTCTTTTATAAACACGATAAGTTTGCGATTTAACCGACGATCTCCACTAATTAGTAAATGCTTTGACGTTTGGGTATAGCTTTGTATCGAAATTATTTTAAAAGATCATATACTTGTTTAAAAGTCTTAAATAAAAGAACAAATTGTAACTTTTCAATTTTTTGAATGGGAAATATATTAACTATTTATATGCACAACAAAACCTTTAATCATAAAAATCAAGGGATACTTAATATTTAAGAAAAATTAAATAACTAAATAACCAACAAATAATAATAAAACCGCATGAACTCATTATGATTCAGATACTTGAGAGAGAAACTTTGATGAAGCAAGTTGAGAAGGATTAACGAATAAAAATGCTACTCAGAATTTTGTTAAAATTATATGCTGTTTATATAAAAGTATGGCGCCACGTTCAGAGGATACCATTCTATAAATAAGAAGATAATATTCTATAAATAAATGACCAGTGTTTTCTTGCCGTGATAATTGTAATTAGAGGTATTTGATGGATCCAGAAAACAATGATTCAGTAGTAAGAATACTGTTTCACTGAGTTCACTGAGTTTCTAAATAAAAATATTTTAACAAGCCGTATCTAATTTATAATACAGAAGATGATATTTCAAACAAGGGAGAAATTTGAAAAATTATTAAAAAATTTCATTTATATTCAAAAAGCGTTTGAAAATACAAATTGGCTGATTTAATAATCTCATCACCTTATAAATAAAATCTTAGCTGAAAATATTCGTTCTGGACGATATGGAGTAATTTATTGATATAACGCACTTTAAGAATTTTTTATTCTCTTAGATGGTAGACAACTCACAATACGCTTAATGTTGTAAACTTATTATTACATTACATCAATTTATACAATTATTATTTACACGTACTTTACAATTAATAACATATAATTCATAAATATTATCTAATATTTGAAAATTAATATTTTCATTTTTAGGCCAATATAGCTGTTTAGCCGCAAATACGAGTATTCAAGTTTTTTCTGGCAAGTGGCAAATCGTGACTGAAATGTAAGGTGGTCACCAGCATGAGCGAAAAGACGAATGTAACTGTCAAAAAGACATTTGACAGTTTGACAGATGGTTTCATTATCGCTTATTGTTGTAGGACAATAACATCTATAAAACAATTTGCTGTAATATTATATGCTGGAAGATCAATTTTATAATAAAAACACCAATATTTATATAAGTCTACAGTATAGAAGTTGATCCTAACATCTAATTTGCATTTATAAGTGTCAATCTGTGAGTGTAGTGTTAAGGAGTACCATTATGTCTTTTTTGTGCTAGTTGTTTCTTACAAGGTTTTTTTGTAAAGAATTATTACGAACTTTTTGCTATTTTCGTTATGCTTGAATGTGGCCTGCCCCATAAGAGATAGCGATGGCGAATTTGAACTTTACAAGAAACATTGGAGGAAACAATCTTGGAAGAACAAGTGTTAGTTTCGGTAGTAATTCTATGTCTGGACATGTTACTCCTGTTCTCGGACAAAGAATACCTTCGGAGCGACGAGCCCTTCCTACTATGGGGTAAGTCGTTTTACACGTTTTATTCAATTTTAGTTATAACTTAGATTTAGAGTAAGCCTCTAAATTAGGACATTCTTAAAAGGTTGTGATGTTTGATACTAGTTTAAATAAATTAAAATTGTTGCGTATATTCAAAAGCCCATAAGTATTTTATTCATTTTTTTGGACTACAATCTACTTTTTGAAGAGAATTAAGTATAAGGCCCTGGCATCAAAGATCTGTGATCCTTTTATTAGCATTCATTCTGTATAGGTGATCTATAAATTTGTTTATGCATACTAACAACTTCTGCTAGTACTAAGTAGCATTACTAGTTGTTTATGTACATTTGAATATAGAGGTCTTGATATAGTGTTTATCATTCATAACAACCTGCAGAATTTTGGGTTAAGATGTAATATGAATTTTATACTGTTAGGTATAGTGAACTGCAACTGATGAGGATACTAGATAATGCCATATACACCAAAACTCACTTTCTTAATAATTTTGATATCTCATCTTTCCATTGGCTACCTAATATTTTATGACTTTGTAAAAATTGCAACCTGTATATAAGTATTCTTTCTTGGCCTGTATTGAGATTCATGAAAAGTAATCATACAAACAAGCTTTTAATTCTGCTATAGCTGTCGGATAGGTTTCAAAGATTACTTGTATGAAAGAATTTTACTTCCTGCATTGATTAATCAGCATTGGTTTCATTTATCTAAAGGGCATCAAATAAAAATCAAATAAATAAATATTTGGTAACTAAATTGGGGTTTGTCCATTTTCTTAGGTCCCCAAATTTTTGGTTACCTTTTACTAACTAGCTGATTAGAAAATATTCTTTTCTGACAGACCTCTAAAATAATTGTTTAGGATTTGGTGTTTTTCAAGAGTTATAAAAAGTTATTTATAAGTGGTCTATAGTAGTATAACTCTAAGCATATTGATTCTTTTTGTTTTCCTCTGGTCATACTTTCAGAATTATGTTGATCACACAACTCAAGGGTTGTATCCAATATTGGAAACATTCAATGCTGTTGATTCATGTTAAAAATATAAAATCTTACACTCATCAAATTTGTACAAAACATCAGTTAAAATTATATTGTAAATGTTTCCGAATTGAATAAAAGGAATTTTTTATCAATATTAATTTTATTTTCAAATTCGTTTTCAGTCAAATTTCTTATATTTTCAGGCAGAACATTAAAACATTTTATTGCCATATACCCTGGTCTATTTTGACACCTTTTGAAACACCAATATCCTGGTATCATATTCTGTTTGTGCCTGGTATCATTATCATGCTGATCTTCGTGAATTCTAAAAAGATTGGTATTCCTCTTCATGAATCAAAAGGTTTTCTAGAATGTACTGTGCTAGTACAGTACAAATTCCCAACTTTCATAAGCCTGATGGCAAGGGTCCCTAAATCCCAAACCAGCAAGCACCCTCACTGCTTTTCTCTGCAGACCAAATACTCTGTGAGTGTCCCCAGACAAGGATAGAGTATGAAATATGTGAGTGGAATATGGACTGATACATATATATGATATAGTCTCCAGTGAGACATATTTTGAAAGATTTTTATTTAGTTTTTTGCATAAGTTATTAATATGTGGACCCCACTTAATTTTGGGTCCAAAAGCAATCCTAAAAATCCAATCTCGCTGACTGCAGCATTCATATCACCTTAACATATTCTTAAAAACTCAGGTACTTATCTAAAAATCAAAATAACCTAGATCCTTTCAGAAAAGATAGTTAAGATTTGATTTTAATATAGTGCTTCCACTATTTGCTTATACATATTTCATTCTATCAGGACTTCTCAGAAAAACTATGTAGAAGCTCTAAATGTAAAATCAAATCTTTTCAGTAAAAAAATAACTGTTTTTAGCATAGCATTTATATGTAGTTATTTTTTAGTTACTTCTTTTGACAGAAAATATTAGATTTTACATTTAGAGCTTCTATATAGTCACTATGAGAAGTCCAAAATGTGTATAAGCCAATAGTGGAAGCACTACACTAAAATCAAATCTTAACTGTCTTTTCTGTATTTTTATTTACTCAGTTCACAAAAGGTTTTTAACTAGATTAATTGATTTGATGTGGAACACAATTTTAGCTTCACCATGTCAGTCCATTTATCATTTTTTTTTTGTTTTGAAACTTGTAGAAGGCAGACTTAAAGCTCTGATAGGTTTATTTATTACTTGGTAAAGTATCGTTGAAATGGCTATAAACCTTCTTCATGGCTCTCTCCAATAATATTCAATCAGTCTATATTGGGAAATTTGAGCTGGCATGTACTATCATACAGTTCTATAGGATATCTCTTCCTCTGCTTGTTTCTTCATTACTGACTGTTGTGATTTCCTACTATACTAGTCTATGGGTGTCAATCCTGGGTTGCTCTCATGGTTTCAGAGAATGTCTTCATATAAGATATATGTGAGTGCGTTTATAGCTGAGATAATGATAAATGCCAAAACGATTAAAATGACACATATAATTAACTGCATCTGTGAATATTAATGACATTTTGGTCTATCTGTAATCATTTTTAAACTTATTTTTAGGTAAACTAAACATGGTATCACTGGAAGCTTATTTTTATACCATGTTCATTGATACTCCTTAAAATATTCTCCTACGTAAAAGATTACTAAAGTTTAGTCAATTTAAGATAAATGAAAGACAAATTTAGCAGGCTTGTAAATATTGATTGTGGTTTTATTCTGTATACTACTTTTTTTTTATACTTGTACTACATAGTATAGTTCCTGTCATATAAAACTGGCACACTTTTTTGTGTGCAATGTAAACTTGTGTTCAGACTTGACACAATGGTTCACAAATCAATTCGTTGTTGCCATCACAAATAACGGAATTGAGCTAAATCTAAATAAAAAAAGAACATTCAAAAATGTTTAAAAGTTTTTATATAGGTATCCAGATTTAGCCATATGGCTCACACTCCCTCTAAGGGGAAAATTCACTCATCCCAGATACCTACGGTATCAAAAGGATTGAGCTTTGGTGGGACTCTTTCCAAGTTATTGAGTCCTAGGTGACTTGGTATGTCAGTGTATCTCTCAAAAATATTCACACGCATCTGGACGTCGAAAGTAGCACAGCTTTCTACATGGTCTTATATAGATGCTCATTTAGATCCAGCTTTTTTGTTTTCTAGTAGGTTCTTCGGAATAACTCCAGTGGTAGAAAGAATAATAGGTATCGTCTGGGTACTTTCCATTCTCCATTGTCTCCTTATTTTTATTTCCAGATCTCTGTACTTGGTGATCTTTGCGTTGTACTTAACACGCAGATTATTATTGTTAGATACCGTCACATTGATTAGAGTTGTTTGTCTTGTTAGTTTATTAACTAGCATGAGATCTGGTCTATTATGTGCTACAGTTTGGTCTGTGAGCACAGTGTGATCCCAGTATAGCTTGTAGTTGTCATTCTCAAGCATACTCTCAGGAACATATTATTATTATTATTATTATTAACAACAAAAAACTGTATCTAATAAATTTAATAACCAGAGAGAGGGTTAAGTTAATGCCCAAAATGTTAAAGGATCTTTAAACGTAGGGTATTAGCACAGGGAACATTGGAATGCATCTACTGTAATTTTAAATTGTGTCTGTCGCACAGCCCTCCTGTTTGCTGATTTGATACAATATTTTCGTTGAACTGACAATGTTGCCCTAAAAATTATAATGACATATGTGACAAGATCAACTTACACAACTTGAAAAAACACGATTTTCAGTTATAAGAGTTGTACCAGTTTTTATGATGCGAACATAATATGCTTTCTATATTGTTTTAGAAGTATTCATTTTTTAACTCTCCTTTTATAAGTATTTATCTATAGGACCAACAAGGTGTTTATTTAAAATGATCTACAATCATATAAATTTAGGTGATTTTTATATTTTAATTTGTATTTTTTTGTATCTTTCATTCTACATGTCCTACTTATCTTATAGGTTTTATTCGTACTATCTGTATACTTGTAAATATGTAAGTTTCAATGATGTTATTTTTTCTAACGTGGTAATTTTACAAATTGGAATGGAAGGCATTTTTATTTACCCCGATGCATACTTACAGTACCAAGATTATCTAATTGATAAGATAAGAATGTATGTAATTGTTCAAATACTAAAAGCATCTTACGGGCTATTAAAAATAAGTTTGTCCTAGCCTTCTTATTTTTATATAGTTAAAAATAATCAGTAAAACCATACTATTTTTAATTTTATCTATCATTAAGGAAGTTTTATAATCTATAAAAGGAGATTAATTATATAAACAAAAATAACTGTTGATGTTAAAAACACCACACTATTATTTAAATAATTTAAGTGCCAAACTGTTATTGAAATATTTACACATTTATTTGTTGTGCAAACAGATAATTAAATTTTTATGATACGAAATGCAAGGTGATCAAAAATAAAAATAGGATGTTGACCTCATGTCCTAATGTTAATTTTTTTATTTCTAAACCTCTAGATATAAAGTTCAGAGATAAGTATTTTCCTTGTGAATTAATCACAATTTAAAAATGATTGATACTTTCTTTTGACATCATCATCGTCATAAGTGACGGGACAATCCTTTGTGGATCTGTGTCTGTTCAGAGAAGTCACCACTCCTGTTGATTCCTAGCAACTTTTCTCCATCTTCTGATCCTTAGAATCTTAAAGTCTTCTTCCACATCATCAATCCATCTTCTAAGCTGGGTGTGAGAATGTCAATTTCTTCTACTTGTTAACAGTCTTTATTGGACTTTATTTTGACTTATTGGTCTCTAAATCTTGGTTTTCTTTGTATATAAGATAAGATTTTTATCAAAGAATAGGTATATAAGTAATATTATACTTAAATTGAGAAAAAAGAGCAAATTAAAGGAAGGCAGACAAAAACCCATAAATTCGTCATTTCTATGAGAACTAAGTGGTTCTTGAACGTGAGAAAATAGTTCAAAAAATGTAAAACTATACTACACATAATAGCTGCCAGCAAAATAGCAGTCTCCACATTAATTGCTAAAACTGATGAAAAACAGTTTTATATTCACTAGACAGTCAAGACATTACCTAGTCGAATTTAAAAAGGAACTGTACACAATTTCCAAAAGTACATGTTTTCTAACAAAATTCATACTTTTAGATGTTATCTCTTGTTCAAATTTTTGATCCCTTATTTTTTTTTTTGTAAAACATGATACATTAACATAAATGACGAGGAAATAGTCAAATATATCTGCAACTGCAGGGAAATCTGGAGACGATAAAAAGCGTTAGGCTTTCACAGTCATCATCTAGCTTGTTAAACTGTCTATTCGGGCTGTTAGGCTGTTGTCTTCTGAGATTATTTCTCGACGTTTCGCCAACACTAGGGGTTGGCATCATCTGGATATGTTACTGCTTCGCTTGTAAGCTGAAACTGACAGTCAGATCTGCTGGGACGTCTTATTCTTAAATCCATTTCTCTTTAGCTTAGCTTATTAAAGTCTTTATTGTACGATTCAGTGTGTTATATTCATTCTGTTGGTTTTTAAGAAGCCAACAATCATTTATTGAGTCCAGAATCTCATCCGTTTTTTCTGGCCCAAGAACATTTTTAGTAAATTTTCTTTGAGCGTATTCCAAATATCAGTAGATGCATTTTGTTGGCTGAGATTGCTTTCCTGGCAAAGTTTGTCTATTTCTGTATTCATTTTCTCTTGTATTAATGGACATGTCATGTGAAGAATATTGTACTTTTGACTTTTACTTCTTTCCGCTTATAATTTACAACGAAAATAACAGTTAGTAATTAGGGGATTATGGTCTGAGCCTATATCTCCTTCTGGATGTGCTGCAATTCGTGTTTGTGTTATTTTGGTATCTTATGTTAATCATAAAATAGTCAACCTGATCTCGCACAATTTTCTCCGTTGATCTTGTGGAGACTTCCAAGCGTAGAGCCTTCTAGGATGTAGTTTGTAGAAGGTCTTTATGACTAGATTATCGTCCTTTCAAAATTGAATTAATATTTCACCTCGTTCGTTTCTATTACTCACACCATGAATACCAGCTACTCCGTTTACAGTACTGTTGCCAACTTTTGCATTTAAATCGTCATGACTTTGATGATTTCTTGGAATATGATGCTTGGAGAAAATACAGCATCTTTAAATTTATAATTTAGGGCAAAAGAGGGCGTAAAACAATTCTTTAGAGTAGTTGCTTTGGAAGTTAGCCAGTTAGAACAGCCAGGTTGATTGTTTATATAATGACTTGTAAATAGTTCCTGTATATCTGTGAAAGTATGGGCTTTCTTGTATCATGAGAAGATAGGAAATAGATTAGTTACTCTCGACAGAGCTTCCCATGTCAAACCTGAAGTGAAATGATAGTTCATATGTCCTACCTTTCACTCAGTCATACTTTCCTCACATAATTAGTTTCCACAATTGAGCATGATTATTGGGAGATTTTAACATTCGAATAGGCAATCAAGTAATTAAGCAAAAACATAACGAGGCTGTAGAAAACAAAAATGGAAAACTGATGATAAACTTCTGCACCAATAACAAACTAAGAATAAATAACACATTTTTTGATCACAAAGACCAACACAAATATCCATTTAATGTGATAATGTGTAACACCCGTGGACAAAGATCTATGATGTGTGTGTGAGTTTGTGCATTATTGGCTTCGGAGACTCTGTCCATTCGCCATCTTACCTTTATGGGATAATTTTGTATTTTTTATTCGGAAGCAATAAAGGAGTGCTCCTTGCTTTCTTCTCGTTTGCTATACAATCATAGTCCTGCTCTAATTTTACAAAGAATTATTTCCTACCTATCTAATTTTACAATTATACCTTAGACTTGTATTACTCTTATATATATAAACATATATTCAGCTTGTTTTGAATTATTTACTTTTGTTGTGTGTTTTTTCTTTTTATTTTTTTTTTATTTTTTTTATTTCTTTTTTTTATTTTTTTTATACATACATTTATACATATATACATACATATAATTATTATTTTTTCTCATCTTTTTATCTTATATAATTTGGGATATTAGACTAGGATACAATTTGACGCTCAGGGGTCGATCAGAGCATTTAGACGAGACAGGTGGACCTCGGATAGATTTAGGGCTTTGCACGAAGGGAAAAAAACATAGGTTATAAACTTAATCTAATACATAAAATATGTTTATACAAAATTTGATAAATATTACCATCTTCTGAACTTAATAATTGGGTTAGGTTATATGGTTGGATGATTTTGGGTATTTTGGTTATTTCTTCATTTAATATTTTTACTTCATTACTTATTTTAGGACAGCCTAATATCATGTGCTCTGTTGTACCTTCTTCTCCGCATGGACAATTAGGATAATCACTTAATTTTATTTTATATTTATACTGCAGAGTTAAAACATGCTTGAACCTTAATCTGCACAATACAGAGAAAAACCGCTTTAAAGATCTATGATAGATTATGTTATAACCAAGAGAGATATACATATATCGAATATACCATAGCCTAGTATAATTTAAAATAAGAATCATCCTGAAATACTTGCCACCCAAGAGAGCGGCGCCAACACAGACAAACATCAAAGTTGAAGGACTAAATACAGAATCCACGGAATACTTATACAGGAAAAGAATATCAGAGAAGATCGCTGGGAATAAAATATTAGAAATATTAAGCATGAAGAGCTCCTTGCGTGCGTTTAACAGCACTCGAATGGGCTTGATGACCGTGGTAAAACTATGACTAATAAAATAAATACAAGGGTAACTATATTCCTTCTATTTGTTGATTATATATTTCAAGTTTAACGGCAGAATATCAGTTTTTCTTAACCACTGAACATGTTTTCTTTTTAATATTGTTAGGAAAACATCAAATAGCAGTGTGTATGTTTAAATAAACTCCTTGATACAATTCCTTGTCATCAAAACAACTGCCATGATTGTACTGTTTAATATTTCTCATTACATTTGTTTTTCTACAATAGTTGTTGGAATAACTTACAAGTTAATTCACCTGAAAAGTAGCTGTTTAAGTAAATTGGTTTTCATTTAAACAACTTTGTGTATTTTTTAAATGAGCGGAATATATTTGCCTAATGACACCGATAATAAGGTTGTTTATATCACTTATACATTTAGATGTTGCAGGTGACAGTGATTTTTTATCAAAAATAAAGCTTAACAGAGGGATATAATATGTTAAAATGCACTTCAGAATATTTAGACTTGCATAAGAGGTGGATTACAGTGTAAGGGCGTCACTTTTTATAAATAATTCATCAGCTTTTATTACTTGTAGTCCAAAACAGAAAAATAAAATAAATATATTGCAGCCATCTTCTTCTTCTTTTGGTGCCTATCCTCTGTGGATGTTGACAATTACGTTGGTCCATACAACTTTGTTGACAGCTGCTCTAAATAGATGTATAGTAGTCATTCATGCCCACTGTCTGATGTTCTTCAACCACGATGTCCTTATCCGCCCTTGAGATCTTTTGCCTTCTATCTTGCCTTGTAAAATTAGTTGAATTAGTTGATACTTCTCATTGCGCATCACATGCCCTTAAGCTGCGTTTTCACGATGCCAATTGGCGACACAATTGTCATTCTACAATTGTCATCACGTGGTTGCGGATTGTCGGAGTCCAGTTGAACGAGAAGATGTTTATACGGGGCTAACTATTGTTGGCCCCAATTCTTTCAATTCTTCTATTTCAATAACATCAAAAGGATGTATAGTTTATAATAAAAAAATTAAGTAGTAGCATAGCTGGCTGATTACTAGATCACTTTGGTTACCATGCCATTGAATTCTCCATTGTGGATAGTGTTGGTGTTCTTTAATGACCTTAACTCTGTGAAGAAGACAGACAGTGTGAAAAAGTAGTACAAGAAGTATAAGAATTGATATTCGATGACCAGAGACTTGTGAGAAGTGGTCATTTATCGCTAGGTCTCTTCTTCTTTTCAATAGAAATGTGGTGGTCAATGACCAGAGAGTTGTAAGAATTGTCCACTTATCGCTTGATCCCTTCTTCCCTCGAATGCTGAGAAGGGGCAACCCTGTATGTTGAGTGTATAACCAAATTTTGTGGTTGGGTAAAAACTTCGTATTTCAAAAAGTTTTGAGCTTTGCTTCATAAAATTTGTGGAGCCTGGTCTAGCCTAGCCTTATTTCTACTTTTGAAACTTTTCTGTTCTTTATAGATGATTTAATTGAAAAATAAAGAAAAAAAATCTGTTAAATACGTTAATATCTCACCATCTTTTCAACAATAATGTAACACATAACCAATTTTGTAACTTTTTAAGGGCTCTTACTCAGATATTTAGTGGCTTAACTCATGTATACCTGGTAATAATACAGTGATGATGGACTTTTTAGTCCTAAAACGTTCTGTTATGTAGCCCGAAAGGGTTTTTTAATTATAAATCTTTTATAAAGGATATTTAAAAACACACACACGTTACTTACTGTGTGTTTTCTACAAGAAAAGAAGACGAAACTTAGCGATAAGCGATGAGTTCTGCAAAATAACTTAACATACAGAGTGGCTCCTTTGCACCATTAAAGGGAAAGAAGAAGAGATCAAGCGATAAGCAGGCGGTTCTTACAACCCTCTGGTCATTAATCACCACTTCTTTAGATACCCTCTGATCAGTGAATTCCATCTCTATCGAAAAAAAGAAAAGTTTTAGCGATAATCGACCACTTCTCACAACCCTCTGGTTATTGAAGACCAATTCTTGTACTTTTTCACCGAGTCATTGTCACTCAAGGACACCAACACCGTCGACAACGGATAACTCGATGGTATGATTACCAAAGAGACCTAGTACCCCAACAATTTTCCCATAGATGACTTCGGCATCACGGAAGCGAAAAAATCCAGTTAAAATGAGATAAAACATATGTATGCAGTTTGCAATTTTATTATTTCAGTGATAGACAAAACGTTGTGATTAAATATATTTAATAAAATTTCTACTTAATATTCAACTTATCAGGCGACGAAAACCTTTCCATTCCGTGTTTTGCTTACTAATTAGCAGAAGTGTGTTATTTATTTTAATTTTACTAATAGCATGGCTAATTGCTATAATTTTTTGGAACAACACCTGATTCTTAAAACAAGAATCGTGTCTACTCGTAGCGATTGGTTGAACATTTAGGTAGTCTTTAAATGATGACAACGCAATCATATTTTTTAAAGTGATACTATATATTTGGCTCAAAAATATTGTTCCATTTTGTAATTATTCAACTATCTATTTTTATTTCTATTACCTCTATGGCTTTGTTGTTTCAATGGTGTTGGAACACCTTTCCACACCAAATCAGCCTGCTTTCCGTAAGAAGAACAAAGAAACGCATAGATTTTTTAACCCTAAAATACTAACCTTATTTTTACCTTTATTTACACTAACCATTCAAAAAATGTGATCTCTGAAAAAGTATTTTATTTATCTTAATTTTACAAATTATTTTAAATAAAGATATACCCTTCCGCGGTCCAGACACTCAGCACTAAACCAGGCAGTGGCATAACCGGAAGGATGGGATACCCAGAAACCCTCCAGTAGTGGTAAACCCTACTCAGGAAATCATCCTCTTTATGTGGTTGAAACCGGAAAACTAGGTTACCTGTTTTAGGGAGCAGTATGAAATAAACTCAATCTTTGTTTAACAAATTTTTGCTGCATAATTTAAAATATTTGTATCTTAGAACTTAATTTAATCATTTAATGCTTCTGTTTGTGGTTGTTTTCTTTCTGCTACTCTAGTGTTCAACAATTTTATGGAACATATCTAAATATATTTAAACATTTAAATGTTACAGCATAAGTAACAGCGTTTGTTTACCACTACAGTTCTGTACATTTTAACGAAATCTTTCTGATACTCGATCATTTCCGTCAGAAGGGCAGCTTTGTTACTCTTAAAAACGTCTGCTGCTTCGCTAGCCCATACACCATTATACTTGAGTGAAAAACTGTTGCTTAACAGTTGCACAACATTTTCAATTTTGTGGAAATCAGAAAATCGTTTTTTAATTTCAAATCAAGTTCATTAATAAAACGTGAGAACTGGGTAACATCAATATCTTTATTACTATCGCAAAAGGATTTAAGGAGAAGGAAATGCAAAAGTTTTGCCTTAATATCCTCAGAAAAAAGTTCAATCTTTTTAGAAAATCTTCTAATATCCGACAGAAGTGCACAAACAAGTTTTTCCTTGCATTGTAGTTGTAAATTCAAGAAGTTCAGATGTCTGATGATATCCGCCAAAAATACGATAGTTACAACGTGTTCTGTGTCCAAGAAGAAGTCCAAATGGTCATTTGCAGTTTCATTATCAATAGTTAAGAGGAATTCTTTTATATTTTCAAGTATTGCAAACAATCTTTCAATCACTAAACGTTTGCTCAGCCATCTTACGTTGTTATGAAGAAGCAAATCGTCAAACTGAGCATTAGTGTCTTCTAGGAATGATTTGAATTGACCATTCCTCAAAGATGCTTTTGCACGTATAAAGTTAACTATCTTTATGAAGATTTTGAATTTAACGGCGGTCCGCAAAAAAGAAGCTCACGGTCCGAATGCGCACCGCGGTCTGCTATTTGGTGACCCCTGTAATAGGGCATATTCGTTCTTCTGTCTACATTTTTTTCTGCTGTCGTTGTTGGTTATGTTTATAAACTATCAAAGAGTTTATGCAAGCTATATTTATTATGCCATAGAAGAGGCAAAGAGGCCATCTTCTTGTTTTTCTGGAGATGTTCATGTTTGCGCACATTTGGTCAAATGTGTCTACTTCGTACTTGGTTGCATTATAAAATTTAATTATACTGACTTTTTAGTTGGATCACATTCTACTGGACCGTTGTGGATTGTTGACAGAAGAAGCACAGACTTATTTACTTTTGCCTTATAT
Source organism: Diabrotica balteata (assembly GCA_918026665.1). Classification (NCBI taxonomy): domain Eukaryota; kingdom Metazoa; phylum Arthropoda; class Insecta; order Coleoptera; family Chrysomelidae; genus Diabrotica; species Diabrotica balteata. The sequence continues at coordinate 136,715,782 of OU898282.1, forward strand.
GATACCATTGTGTTTCACCATCGAAGCAAAATAAGGAATGACTGATTTCACGATTTTTGAGATTTATCATCTAGGGAGGTATTTCTCTTTTATTTTGCCGTAGAGTACCAACTATAGTTAAATTGTAAGAAGTTTTTAAGAGCTCTGGTGCTAGCGATACTGACATAAACCATGGTTATGTTATCCATGGTTATGTTACGGTTATTTCCGTGCACACCATGAGTTAATTATTTTACATAATATTCTCCTAGAGGCAGTCCATTGGTTTTAATTCCCTTTCCTAAATACAATTCTGCATCGAACTTATATTTGGTACCTACTTCACACAGCATTACTATTTTCAGTCCATATTTGGCTTGCTTGTTTGTGATATACATCCGAAAAGGACATCTTCCCCTAAAAGCCAGTAGCTGCTCATCATCGACTGTTAGGTATGATCCGGGCTTATAGGACGTTTTGCAGTTCTGTATAAAATCATCCCATATTTCAGGAATGGCTGCTAAATGACCTGTTTCTTTTCTGTCTGGTCTAGACATTTTATCATCAAAACAACCGAAGGGGTTAATACATTTTTTACAGGTTAAAGAAATTAAAGTTTTTGTTAACAAAACAAATTATCATTAATCGTAGGTTGATTCTGCCAATTATCATTAAACACTTGCTATAGAAAAACGTTTTTTATAGATTATTTACACAAAAGAAATTCGAACAAAAAGATGAGAGAAACCGTTTTATATTTTTGTGACAGTATTTTTTAATTATACCTTACGACTTACTGTACATTTGAACGTGATGTTCATGTTCTAGTTTCTGAAATAAAAACCCACAATTTTTTCGCCGTATATAAATCCCGTTTTGTGTGAACTCTGCATATTGTTACTGTAACGGGAAATTTGCATAAAAACTAAGAGATAAAAGTAGTGGTGAAATGTATTATTATGTACAAATGATCCGTTAATAATGAGAGATAAGCTGATTGTCTATTCCGTATATAAAAATATTACAATTTCGATTATACAGGTGTAATTAGAACTTAACCCTCCATTAGGCACGTGGTAAACTGTTGGTCACTTACAATCGTAGACCATTTTATTTATATTATTAAACAAAATTTTCATAGTTTCAATAATAATACTGAATTAGGTATATTTGTTGAATTATTGTTAATGATACTGACCAGTTTTTATAACAAAAAGTTTACTTATTTCTTTACTAGACAATAAAAAGACTACTCCATACATTTTAAAAATTTTATTAAGCATTAAAATTATTTTGCTTTAATAAGAACTTTAGTGTAAATTTGACAAAAGAAGAATTGTTGTACCTAACAATACTTAGAACAAAATCACCCAAAATCCCATAAATAAAAGTACTCAAAAAATTGTATGACTTAGAGACTACAGAAAACATCACATTTTTAGTCAGTAAAACAGTCATTGCAGATTTCTTTCATGTGGTTTTTGCATGCAAACGCTCCGCACTTCACACAAGACTTTTAAGAAGATTTGTTCAAATTTCGAGGACAAACATGGCAACGCCCGACATAATTCTGGGCTCGCACAGGGGGTTGAGGGGGATTATTTTCTATGCCCAGCAGAGGTTGAGCTCGCTTCCTCATTTCTCTTGGCAACCGAGGAATTGTTGATCTAACTTCAATTTAATTAATTCCCAAGCACACTTTTCAAGAAAGTCACTGCGTTTTATTTTCTGTTTGGGATCTATTCCTTTCAGAACGTTGTTTACCATCATAGCTACCTTAATTTTATTCACTGCCACCCTAAATAGCATGTTTGTATCAACACCATACCGATCTCGCCAGCTCTTCAACCTTGAGGTTCTTCTTCGTCCTGGACTGCGGTAGCCTGCTATTTTTCCTTGCATGATATTTTGTAGCAACCTTTATTTTGGACCTTACATTAGACCTTACATGTCAGAAATACTCCAGTTTTCTCTGCTTGATGCTTTTTATGATCTTGCTGAGACGTTCTAGGATTGTGGAGTCTCGAATCTTCTCCACACAGGAAACTTTTAAAATTCTTCTGTAGCACCACATTTCGAAAGCCTCGAGGCGATTTAGATCGATTTTATTCACAGGCCAGGACTCCACACTATAAAGTAAGACCGAGAACACGTAGCAGCGAAGTAGGCGGTTCCTCAATGCCAATTTTAGGTCTCTGCTACATAACACCTTGGACATCCTTCTAAAAGCAGCTCAAGCCTGCTCTATCCTAGATCTAATTTCTGCGTGACTTTCTACGGTGCAATTTAATTGCTATCCAAGGTAAACGATTTTATCAACTTGCTCAAGTTTGGTATTTTTTACATATATAACTGCCTCCCAACAACTCTCAACGACACTATCAAGTAGTGTTTGCAGATCTTCTTGACTAGAAGCTAGGAGTACTGTATCGTCTGCATATTTATGCATGATTTCTTCTTGTTTTTCAGAAAGAGCTTTCCTGAAAATTCTTTTGAGAGTAATTAAAAAGTTAGGGGTGACAAGAGGCATTCCTGCCGTACTCCTCTTTTAATATCGAGAGCTTGTGATTCCACACCATCTACTGAAACTGATGGTGTTTGATTCCTATATAAATTTGCAATTATTCGAACATCTCTGCCGCCCAAGCCAATGTTTGCGTTGATTAACCTTATACACGCAGATGGCGTTTATGCCAGAAATATTCAATAAATTGTAAAATACAACCATTGTCCAACCGGGTGTATTTCTTGCGACGTTATAATTCTGACACAATTGATCTGCCATATCCACGCGATTTTGATGTTGTTGTAATCAGTGATCATTACTGGCTTTCTATCATCTCCAGTATCTTCATCTATAGTATCATCATTGTGCATGGAGGATATCAATACCACCGACTTACTTTTCTTTGGGACATATGACACCATAGTACAATCAGCTTGGAAACCAAAAAAAGACAACTTAACATCTTGAATTTTCTGGGACAGAAACTCTTGAGGAACCTCTAGGCTGTTTTTTCTTACAGTATCCAAATATGTAAGTTTTTTCTTAGTAAACTGACCAATGATATACTGCTAAACCAGTTGTCTGCCGTAATATTACGACTGGTACCTGCGATGGGCTCTACTAATCGAAGAGTTATTTCGTTACTGGTATTTACAAATTTGTATGGACCTTCTGGTCGAGTTCCCACGTAAATTTTCCAAATTGAATGCTTTTTGCGTCTACCAGAGCAAATGTTTTAATGCTATATTTGGCTGGCTTCGTTGAGATGTACTGCTTAAATGCACAACGTCCCCTAAATGCTGATAGTTGTTCATCTACTGTAAGATATTCACTAGGAATGAAGTTATTTTGGAAATTCACCAAAAATATTTCCAGAAGTTCTCTAATGAGTGCAAGTTTATCAATTGCTCTTCGCTCTGTTCTTGTCTCTACATCATCAAACCGTAGACATCGTATGAGAAATCAAAACCTTTTCTCGCTCATTGCCAGGTAGCATGACTCAACTCCGGATCCTTGAGAATTATCCCTTTATTTATGTAATTTTTTTTGGAACTTCTAAGAATACCTATCAAGAACAATATCCCAATTCATGTACCTAGGAATTTCAGTTTCATAAGTTTGTCTACAATCTGGATTTCTTTGGTAATTGCTCTGTATCTTTTCAATAAAAATATTTGTCGAGACAGTAATTACTCTAATAACTGTTTCATCCAAACATAACTTCAGGCAATCGATTTCAGTTTCAACAGTGCTTGAGTTTCCTTTTGTACCAGGCATAAGTTTGATGAGATTCTGAAAACGGATACTAACTTGTAAATTGGATCTATTCTTTTTCCATTTAGTCACCCTGTCTTTTCCTATGTAAAAATTTGAAGGACGTGCTTTATCAGAGTCGTCCGACGTTCCTTTATCCTGGGCCAATTCCTCTTGCACCGATGTGTCTAATTCAGAGTCTGTTTCGCGATCACTCCTTCCAGAAAAATTCACATTCAAATCGAGATCATCTTCGGACTCATCATCACAGTCTTCTTCTTCCCCACTTGATATCTCCGTAAACTATCGAGACCAAACTTCCAGGTCTTTGCTTCGTTCAACCAGTCTTCTTTTATTATCAGACATAGTATTATCTAAAATATATCACAGTAACTACAAGTGTACCAAATGGTAATAAATAAAAGGTACCTTGAATTTTGCAAACAATAGAATTAAATATCTGCAATTTAGCTAGATGTTGTAACGTCAGTGGACACGTGGTCTACCATCGTAGACCAGTACTGTTCTATGCTTGACAAAATACTCAACTGAAGTGCCAACACAAATAAATCCATAAATTTTAATAAGACGCCCGTTAGCAACAGCTACTGAGATTGCACGCACATGTAAGAGCAAATGACAGAGATATACAAGTGTTTAAAAAGAGGTGGTCTACGATTGTAGACCACGTGCCTAAAGGAGGGTTAATTAACCTGCACCTCGTTGCTGTATGCTGTGGCGCTTGAAACTTAAGTTAGTAAAAGACTAACTGAGTAACTTTATAGTAGAAAAGATGATAGAAAAGGCAGAAAGACAGTATTCTGGTAGCTCATGCGAATCAGAATGGGATATGTCTATATGAATAAGAACTATATAATACTTTTGTAGGAATATTTGTATAAATGTACACCTATTCATTATACATTAGAAGATAAGAGCCTCCATGGCATGTAGTGTAACTATTTTATTATTTCACGTAACAGCAAAAAAATACCTGAATGTATTTTATTTTATATGAAAGGTTACAGTGTTAGTTCCAGCGTTACGCACTTTTTTATTCGTAATTAAATTTTCCAAGCAAATGATATTGTCAGACCATGAAGACATTAAATTACAAAACACCTATTCGATTTTTACACAAACTCACTGTTACATAATGGCGTGATTACGTCCCGATTTCGTTATCGCTTCTACAAAAGAGTAATTCTAAATTAAACGTGTCAATTGCAAAACACGTGCAATCACTGGAATAAATTGGCGAATTAAATAATTTGCATTAAAGAATTTTTGTAATTAATAACAAAACATGTAGTTTGGAATAAATTTATGAGATTTGTTCCAACACAAGGCTTTTGTGTGATATAGTAAATCATAAAGTGAAACAAACATTCATTGTGGTTCTTAAAATTGAGAAAAAGTTTCATTTGATGGTATTTATTGTGTTATATACTACTTACTATAAATTTCCATAGTTTTCATTCTATTTGTTCTCCCAATCGTTCATAGTCCAGGCGGAATCTGTTTTAATTGAACAGAGTCTATAGGAGTCAGTCGCAAATCTTGTACTTAATTTTTTATTTAACAAAATCTAAAAAAAAAATGAAAATCTCATCATTTAGAAGATTGTTAAGGATTCCATGGGTAGATAGAGTCACAAATACAGAAGTGTTAAGGAGAATAAGCAGAGGTAGGGAAATGGAAAATACAATAAAAGAAAGGAAATTGTACTATCTCGGACAAGTGATGAGAGGCGAAAGATACACCATCTTGAGACTCATAATTCAAGGAAAAATAGAGGGTAGGAGAACCGTAGGAAGAAGACGCATTTCCTGGTGGAAGAACCTGAGAGAATGGTTTGGTTGCAGCCCAAAGCAATTGTTCAGAGCAGCTGCCTCGAAGGTCAGAATAGCCATGATGATTGCCAACCTTCGTCGCGAAGATGGCATTTAAAGAAGAAGAAAAAATGGAAAATTTTTGATTTTTACGACCTTATTATCATCTTTAACTTCAAAGATAATTGCTCCTACAAAAAAATATAAAAGGTAAAAGTTTAGTTTTTCAATTTTTTTCCTTTAAATTTTTTCGACTCCTTAAACATAACTTACAGCCTTTACATTCAGCCTAGAAAAACTTTATAACACGACTGAAACGTGTGCTAAATTTCGTTAGGATCATCAAATACCAGATTAATGGACCTTGTCCAAACGATTGAAACCAGCCAACTGAAGGGCGGGTTCTGGAGGAAGGAACTCAATTGGCAACGCCTATTTTATCCAGCGGGATCTGTATATTTCCTTAAAAATAAAATCCTTTAAGTTGACCTAGTGTCAGAATATTTAAAAAATTTAGTATCTTAAATATGTAACATAAGGGTCATCCAGTCTCGTTATGTAGGTACTTTCAACTGCTCTTTCGATGTTTTCCCTGATACTGGCCCAATAGGAAAACGTTTTGAATCTTTTAATCGTTTTTGGATTATTTAAATTTTTTAAATAAATATATACCATTGTACGTCAAAGGTTTTTACTTCATTGTAATTTTTTAACTATGGTATAAATGGTATACTGTGGTATCCATGGAATTGATTTTTGACTCCACAGTATGTCTTATTTGTTAGTTATATTCGCTATCTTCGCTTATTTTCGTAGTAGTCACCAGCGACCTAAAGTTTGCGAAGTTATTAACACGTTCAAATATATGCATCCTTAGTAACTAACATATACTTGGTTTCTCGGACTTCCTTTTCCAAGACAATATTAAATACGAGGCAAGCCAGGCCATTTTCTTGTCTGGATCCATCCTTTATCTCAAAAGTTGTAGAATTCTCTCCCTGTATCCTAACACTTTCTTTTAAATTAGATATTTTCATTCTCGTTAATCGGATAATATACCAAACTCACGCATCGATTACACGTCTTAACACTGTCGTACGCGTCCTTGAAATCGACGAATAGGTAATGTGTTTCAATGTTAAATGTCTTAGTGAATGAATCTGGTCAATTGTTGATTTTTCTGGAATGAATCCGACCTGGTATTTTCCACTGTGTAAACTTGTAGCCTTTTATAAATGCTTTATAAATATTTGTATTTTTCACAGTGATTCATTTCTTGCTGTATTTCTTCCACGATTAGATTTTGTTGAATTCCCCCAATATACATGTATTCGGTTTTCTTGATATTTGCTTCTAGTCCCCATAGTTCGTATTCTTCGAAAGTTCTTCGAAAGTGTAAGTTTACGGGTCATCTATTCGAGGTCTTCATAATCTTGGTTCATCACAATCTGGTCGTCTGCAAAAGTCAATGTATATAATATTGCGTCGTTTAGAGGAATTCCCGAGGTCTTTTAGTTGGTATGTCACTGCTGTTCCGTGAATTCTCTGTTTCGTAGTCAGGATCTTCTTCAGACTCATTCTCAAATGGATCATCATTATCAATACTCATATCTGATATTTCATCCCATAATGCATGAAGCCGGGCCTGTTCTCTCTCATATGATAACATTTTATACACTTATACAAGAAAAACTACCTTTAGGAATAAATGAACTGCACAATGCAACGTTTAGAGTTGAACTAGCAAATACAAGCCAACGTCACGCTACCGTTTTAGACAAAATGTGACAAGTCTAGACCGTGTATCCGTACTTATACACGCGGCGTAGAATAAAAAAATGCGTTTCCAGGCCACGTGTATATTTTTCGTACACTAGTCAAACTACAAAAAATATAATTAAATTATTTAAGCAATGTATCTAAGGTATGTTGATAAACAATTTTAAATACATTGTCATAAAAAAAAATAGTCTGGTGCACAGGACCCTTATGGTGAATTTGGTGTGTGGCAGTCAACGTGTTAAAGCCAAATTAACATTTTGCGGGGAATTTAATGAATGTTATTGTACTTTAACTTTTATTTTATTGTTTTCATAGACAATAACAATTGCTGAGAAAAATATTTTCAATAGTTTAAAATGAACAAGGAATGAAATTTATACGGCTTTGTTTAGAATCAAGATAACCTTAAAATGACATCATACAACGTCCAAATAAATTTAAGCATTTTTAGATTTGACATCTGGAACATTTACAATTGTCAAAGCTATTATGTCAATAGTTTAGTTTGTAAATAATGACAATGACATTATTCTAATTGAATATATTTTATTTTTTAGAAACGCAAATCAAATGGGTCACATGAGTACCTTAGGAGGTTATAGTTCCTTTAACTCGGTTTTTGGTTCTGGTGATACCAACACTCCATCTCTTTTAGACTTTAACGAATTTCCTTCACTTACAAATCGAAACTCTGGTGATAACGTCCCTCAGCCAAGTCCAATGCCCGGTGGTAAACCCTACGTAGGAATGGTCAAGCAACCCACGTCGGAATCGAGCGAGTTTACGATGTCCTCGGAGGATTTTCCTGCGTTACCTGGTACGCAAAATAGGGAAGGAGCGTCGCCTGGAAGTAATGCTTCGGGGGACAAAGGAGTGAGTGGAGGTGCGGGAGATGGTGTGAATTCGAGAGAAGGAGACAAGAGTGGTTCAAAATCAGGTAAGTTTCTCACTTTAAAAAGTGTTACAGCAAACCGTTTGAATGTATCTTAACCCTCCATCACTCGCACCTCAAAAAATTACGCCATCACTCGCGTGTTAGATTTTATAGGTCAAATAAATGAGTCATTAATACTTATTGGTTAAGTTTATTGGCTATTAACTTAGAAAAAACTACTAGGTAAACTAAACAAATATAGACATTACCCTAGAACAAAAAAAAGGGATTTATTCCAAAAAAAATGTAGCATTACGCATAAAATTAGATTTTTTCCTCTTCTAGGCAGTGGTGGCAAATAAAATTTGTTAAACCGTTGTGCTATTTACATATCGGTAACTTACAGTTAGTACAATAATGTTGGGTAAACCTGTTCTTCCTTACAGAGCAAAAAGAACATCTTGGTTTTAGTTCAGCTTGAGTTTAGTTCAGTTGCTTTCATAAAGTCCTCGTAGACACACCGTCTCAGGACTAGCAACTTCAAGTGGAGTCATATGTCACCATGTTACCAAATCTAACGGTAACTTTAACATCTCATATTTAGTGGCTACATTGTCAAATGCTTTTTCAAAGTCTATAAAAGCATGCGTAGACTTCGCAATTTACGTCTCGAGCTCTTTGTATCAATACTTGTATGGAAATCTCTCTCATTCCCAGTCCGCTTCTAAACCCAAACTGAACACTGCTAATGTTTTCTTCTAGATTTCTATATATGCGAGATTAAATAACAGAATGGTTTTGAGTGCATGCCTCATTAAGGTTATAATTCTGTGATCAGAGCATCTGGTGCCATTTGCCTTTTTGGGGAGAGGGATCAAGGTGGAAACTAGCCAATCTGTAGGAAATTCTGCAGTTTCATAGATTTTGTTCAGTAGACTCGTTAGGAGTTTGAGTTGGTTGTTTTCAAATAGTTTTAATATTTCAGTTTGTATGTTATCAGGTCCAGGTGCTCTGTTGGTTTTTAGTCTTTTTATTGCATATGTTATGTTTCTTGCAGTATTTTTTATTGTTTATTACAATAAAAAATATTTCAAGAAATCAATGAGTAAATTAAGTAGTAACCAATATACTTCTAGCATTTTAACAAAATAAACACCTACATGCCGATGCAAGCGTCACTTTATCTACTTTAGGATTATTCAAAACAGTTTTTTAAACCAGAGCAAACTAAAAATAAATAATGCATACGTTTTGTTTTTGAAAATATATTTGCATAACACATTAGCAGCATTTTATCTGCCCAAACTCTGTCATTTCTTAAAATATATTCCATACATAATCAAGTATTTGAAAATTTGCAAAAATACTTTGATAATATATCGCTGAACTGGTTTGAACCTTTTATAATGGAAAGATGGCATGCACGAAGTTATGTTCACGAGTTTTTTTAGTGTATCGAAACAAAACAATAATAATAATTTTACATCCCATACTAGAAGTAAAAGACGCAATCAAAAGTCTCAAACTAATTTCTTCCAATCTAATTTCAATATTCTTTATTCCCAAACAAAAGTTGATTTCCCTACTTTTGATGATAATAACGCCATTCAACGTCAGAAACAACTTGCCAAATTTGATAAGCCATATATGATTTTCACGGATGAGTCAAAATCCATTTTGGGAGTTGGTTGTGCGGTATATATCCAAAACAATCAAGAACACATGATGTTTACACATTCTGTCAATTAAACCAACAATGTTCCATTTATTTTGCAGAACTATTTGCAATATATCAAGCTCTGAACTTCACTATTGAGAAAAAATGTCTGATCAACAAATAGTAATCCCGTCAGGTTTAAAATCTGCGTTGTTTGCTTTAGATAATTCGCATAAGCATGTATACAAAAACAGTATTATCGTCAAAATTTTAGTAAATCTACTATAGCTACTTAAAAGAAATAATTTGGTCTCTTTCATTTTGGTAAAGGGACATGCTGGTATCACGGGTAACATTAAAGCAGATTATTTTATTTTCCAAAACTGGGAAATTCAATGGAATGCTGTAACAGAAATAACAACCTTCATACAAAAATTCACCCTGTTTTACTTACTGCGCCTTTTTCTGCAAGAAGTCATCCCAATAAAAGAGTATATTCAATGTTTGTTAGATGCCTTGTTAATCATGCTACTGTGAAAGCCTATGTTCATAGATTTAATTTAAGTGAAACAGAACTTTGGGATTGTAATGGTAACACTGACGATATTAATCATTGGATGTTCGGGTGCATATATAATGATGCTGTTATTAAGCATCTATTTAAAAATCCTCTGTTTTATATACCTCTCGTCATAATATTAGGCTTAAAAAATTTTTTTGGCATTATTTAAAAAGGACTAAAAGAAAAATTTAGGATAGAATGTTGTCTGTCTTGTGCTGGAATAAAGTCTCTATGAAAGGCATCTTAGCGTGAAAAGTATCCCTATATTATGTAATCCCTTGTTGGTTCTAAATATTCAATTTATGTTGGTCTTGAATGTAACGACTGAAAGTATGCTTTCTTTTCAATTCAATTTTCAGAAATTAACTTTTACCAAAGGTTAGGTAAAAGTGAATTTCTAATTTAGTATCAGTAACCTTAAAACCGTAATTATTTATAAAGTTATTATTAATGACTCCTGATGTCGTTAAGGACATACAAAGAACTGATAAGAATTATTTCCGAGAATTTCTAGTTACTGGATTTCAAACGAGTTCGAAATTTAGTCTCATTATGTTGTGGAGTCTCAACAAGAAAGGTGTTGCTAGCACGCGTAGTAGAACTATTTTGTAGAATGGTGATGGTTAAGTGTATTACGAGTAAACAGATTAGATTGACACCAGAATCCAAAGGAATAGTTTACAATGTATTTAAATAATGCAAATACTATTTCCTGAAGATAATCGAACCAGTATTAAACAACGTGTGAGTGAAATTACTGGAGTATCTTTACGTACCGTAGGAAGGATCATTCAACAAGCGAGTATGTTAACAAACGCTGGGTTAAATAATACACTAAAATTTCCAGCTACACTTTCTTAAAGGAAAGCAACCGTGTCATACTTAAACAGTTCATTAGAAATAACATTCATCATTTTCATTACACTGAACGTTGTATTGTATCATTGAAGCTTTTGCAGAAAAGGCTGTTTAGAGATGTAGGTTAAATCTTATTAGAATTTCACGTAATAATACAAAAACAAAACAAATCACTCAAACTAAACTATATTGAAGTCAAAAGGCACATGTAAAATATGTTGTAAACAATAAATTTAAAAATAGCGTCCTAAGCGTAATGATGTTGTGTTGAGACTCGGTTGTGGACTGTGTCTCTCTTCTGCTCGTCACTACCGGCATCCCCTCTCGAGGGGTGTAAAATAAACGTCGGGTTGTACTTAATGTAGTATACGGGTTGCTCGAAAGTTTTAACAAAGGCTTGAAGAGGTGTACGAGTGGATAGAAGTGTGAGTTCTCTCTACAGAATTGTGAAAGGTTTGAGAGTTAAATGGAACAAAACGAAAGATAATCGATGTTTATTCATTGAACGGAATGATATTCGTGCTTTACGCAATATAATCCAAACTTAAACCATATAGAAATAGTTTGAGCGCAAATAAAAAATGAAGTTGCAAAACAAAACGTTTATTTTAAGTTAGAAGACGTAAAAGTGTTGGCAGAACAGGAATTTGCTAGAGTAACTGTAGATAACTGGAAGAAAGCATGTGAACATGTTGTCAAAGTTGAAGATAAGTATTTGGAAAGTGAACGTCGCATAGATGTAATTACTGAAGAATTAAGAATTTATTTAAATGATTCTAGTGACGACGACAGTGCATCTGATTATGAAAGTAAATAATATAATTTAACATTACGATGTAATAAAATATAATCAAATATCATTGTTTAATAAATTGTGTGTACCTGTATTTAACAATTTGATTTAAATCATACGTATTTTTTGGAACGCCACTGCTTTGTTTGGTGAGGCTTTACTGTTCCTAGAAATGTCCGATACTACAATTGAAACATACTCTAGTTTGTCATTGTACTTTTAAACAGCAAGTTTTAAATATTTTTTTAAAGATTTGCTCAACTTCTTTACTCTTTGCCTCAATTACCTTTATTACATTCTACTGTAATGGTCTATTTTTGTTTCGGGTGGTAATGACGATGGAATAATGCCATGTCAGATTTATTTTTAATAATGCCTACATAATTGAAAATATGGTAAGTTTAAGAACAGATGATTTATAATTTGAAACTAATTGTCTAATCATCCTTCCAGCGATTTATGAAATAGTATATTCATACATGACCTACCATAACATGATATAAAAACACCTTTGTTTTCCATGTACTTGACCTACTTATTATGGTATTATATACGTTTTGCGATATTTGCAAACGCAAATTTTTGTGTTTAATAAATCTTAATGCAAATACTTTATTATAAAATAAAATTTTCCTCTCCACACTTAACCAAATTCTGGGTTTATTCTATTTTCTGCCGGACTCCGTTTTTAAATATTGTATTTTATTTTTTATTTGCGCCAGATATAGTTATTTACCTATGATGGATGTTTATTGCGTTGTTTATATGTCCTTCTGTATGATACTCATATTTAGATGTATTATCTACATTTAGTTGAAACGGTTGGAAAGTTTACATACCTGGGAGTAGAAATATATGCCGATGGAGCAGAGGATGGAGAAATACGAAAAAGGATAACGCAGGCAAACAAAGCTTATTTTGCCCTCTCCCATATATTTCGGTCTAAAAGTGTCCACCGAAATACAAAGATGAGAATATATAAAACTTTAATTCGGCCAATAGCATGTTATGGCAGTGAAGCATGGGTCCTGAAAGAAACATCCAAAAACAAACTCGACACATTCGAAAGAAAAGTACTGAGGAGAATACTAGGACCTGTGAGGGAAAACGGAATCTTCAGAATTCGATATAACAACGAGCTCTATCAACTGTATAAGGAAACACCCCTGTCAGACTTCATTAGAATACAAAGATTGCAATGGGCCGGACATGTGATACGAATGGGAGAGGATAGGCTACCAAAACGAGCACTTAACGCCAGAATGCAGGGAAAGAGACCAGTTGGAAAGCCAAGAAAGCGCTGGGAAGACACAGTAAGCAGCGACGCACAAGCACTTTTAGGAGTCCGTGTATGGAGAAGAGCAGCCACAGACAGACAAGGGTGGAGGCAAAAAATAAAGGAGGCCAAGGCTCATTTTGGGCTGTAGTGCCGTAGAAGAAGAAGATCTACATTTAGTATTTCCTAAAAATATTCCTTCCATCTGTTTACAATATATCTTCATCATTGGGCCGCATATTATATATGTAAGTTGCATATTTTTACATATATTACATATTTATAGATTTAAAAAAAAAGTGCATATTTAAGTGGTAAATACATATATTTACATATTTTCGTCCCTTTACTCTGCAATGGAAAACCCGAAAACCATTAAGATGTAATTATGCAAGGCCTGTCTGTTTATTTCTAGGTTCTATTTACCTGAGCTCTTAAATAATTCTTTATCTCCGCAAATTGAGTTGACCGACTTGGATGTGGGGCCTGGCATTAACCAGAAATAATCATAAAATGAAGCAAACAAGCAAGCCTGTGAGAAATGTTCACCCCTAAGAATTACGTTCGAGTGTAACAATTCATTGGAGCGAGGTGTGTTAACTAGAGTAAAAAGAGGAGTCACCCCAATGTTGCAGATCATCCCTTTCTCCCCTTAGCACTCTGATGCGCGATAGTGGCACAACTATCAGTCAAATGCTCTTCATGTGGAGGTCCTGGGTAATAGAATCCTAACCGAATGGAAAACTCAGGACAGCGCATTGTCGCCATATTCCTGTTATCTTAATGTGGCTTATCCGCGAACTAAAATTGCAGTTCGGCGACTTGATGCTCAAGGAATTGGGCCCTACGTGCCCGGGTTTTGGGGTTTTTGGTAATTTTTTTTTGGTTTTTTTTTGTAGGTAGCCCTGAAACAAAAATCAAAATTAGTACAGTATCTATACTATGACACTGATAATATATAAAAATATAAAACAATATAATAATATAGAGCTTGTCCTCTTTAAGGTAACAGGGCCCACTTTGTAATTGGCGGTTGTCCATGGGTGTTTTTGAGCTACGAACTGTCTTCATTGTGCTTTGTTATTGTTTTTTGAAACGTTTTCTCTCTAGTGTTTTGTTTTCTCTCTGGTGTGTCATAAAATGAACTATTATTTATTTTTCATTTATAATTTGAATAGACTTACACCTCCCTGAACGAATCTGGCCGATGACTAACGTTGTCGTCGATCATATACCCACCTAAATTTCAAGCAGACCGTATTGTTTTCTTGGACTTCAGTTCAGCGCTGCTTTTAGTTGAATGTAAACGTGTTTAATAAATTGTTAAGAAAATGGCCAAAGTGAAATTTAATGTGCTGTGGATTAAACCGTACGCAGGCCTTCAAATGGAAGGTGAAAATGTGTTCTGCACGGCATGCGGTTTTAACTCCAGCCAAAACTTTAAATTTCAAAAATCAAGAATGTCTCGGTGGAAAGTTTTCAAAACAAAGAGCGACGGCTTTTGTTTGTGCAAACATGACAGGTATAGAGAAAAGAAAACTTTTGGTTATTAGGAAAAGTTAACATTCTAGATGTTTCAAAAACATAAAAACGCTGCCTGTAAACTACACAGCCAACAAAAAAGCGTGGATGACTTCTGCTATTTTTGAAGAAGAATTGAGAAAGTGGGACAAGGAACTCTCTTCAAAAAAAAAGAAAAATTCTTCTCTTGGTCGACAACTGTGCAACCCATCCTAAGTTTACCGGAAACAGCTTTTGAAAAGGATGATTTTTTGTATGTACAATGGGGAACCCGTGAACATTATCATCCTTCATGATACTGCGTCAACTATCACGTCAGTGACAATTTGTAAGTGCTTTTGTCAAGTTAAATTGACTGCAGTTTCTCCCAATGTTCAGGATGTTGACGAGAATGACGAAATGCCTTTGTCAGAATGGATACAAAAACTTAATGTAAACCAGAGAGAGTTTCGTACTGATCTTGACTCCTACATTTCAGTAGACGATCAGGTAGAAACATTTCAAGTTTTAAGTCATAAAGAAATTGTGGAACAAGTGAAAAATGTGGAAATGGATATTGATGAAGATAATGAAGAAGAATAAGAAGACGGCGTTGATTTTCCTATAATCCAACAAGCAATGAGAGCTGTTGAGACCATATCCAGGTTTTACCAGTTCAGGGAGGCACCCACAACTACCAAAGAAGGAGCTCAGATTATTTCGGACACTACAGAAAAACTTTATTTGTCGGAAAGGGTTGTTCAGAAGAAAAAACAGACTTTTTTCAGCATTAGAGAACTTTTTCATAAAAACTGTAAAGTTCATATACAAGAATGTTTTAGTTCTTAATTTTTTATCCTAAAAGCATATTTAATAATAAATGATGCTGTAATAAAATTTTACCTGGTTAAAATTTCATTTTTTTCTACTTCTTTTATAACGTCACTCTGATATAACTGGACCCTTCAATGTCGCTATAACCAAGTTCTACTGTATTTTGTAATCTTGGCCTACGGACTGTTTTTAATCTACCTTCACAATACCAACCCAATTTTCAGCATACATTAGGTAGAGAATAATCGTTTGAGCTCTCCTGTTCTTGAATCCAATAATAATGAGAATTGGAGTGTATGTGTTCTGTTATGATATATTGTACTAATACAAAACTGTGTTTCGTTTGTGTCATACATTAAGACAATGTGACAACGCGGAGATGTGTAATGCAGCCACAGATGAAAGGGTAAGAAGAAATACCCAATTATATCGATCTATAAGGCCTGGAATAAATCAATGTAGAAAGTTTGGGTGCAAGTCACCTATACACCAGTTGTAAAATAAAGGATTTCAAAAAAGAAAGAAAAACACTCAAAAACAGTACCTGTAAAATTATTTGCTCAGCATGTTTTTAATACACAAGGCAAATATCCTGCTCGACTTAAATGCGCATGACCACACTGTTTTTATCTTCTGAGCTCGCACATTCGCTGCTACGATTGTCTACAAGTTGGTGGTACCGCCCTGCAAACAAGTTTATGCATTATCCAACGCTATCTACAGCCTACAACAAAGGTTTAGGCATACCGTCCAATGCCGTGCTTAACAACCATACGAAAGCAGGTTCGCTGTGATTGGGCTAGACGATATCTTAATTGGACTATTGAAATTGGCGAACTGTTATGAAGTTGGTGCTATCATTTTTTATGTCAATACAGTGACCAATTATTACGGATTCACATACAAAGAACCATTGTAACTTTCAAATAAAAGTGCTTTTTTTGGATATGCATTATCACATACGGTCCTGGAGATTTGAGAAAATCATACGGTTGTGTTATTTCAGTATTGCGTTGCATTGTTTATTTCACAGAATCTCATGGTGTAAAAGTATTAAAATGGCTTCCATATTCTCAAGATATGAACTGTATAAAAAAAATGGGTAATTTTTTAAACAAAAAATACACCAGAGACACGTTGGGGAGGATCAGCCCTTAATGAGGCAACTGTCGTACCGAAAAAGTCTGCACAAATCCCTATCAATCACAAAAATATTTCGTACAAGAGAAAAAAGAATCGAAATAGTCCTCCACAATAGATAGGACCCTCTACGCAGCGCATATTCAAAACTGCTTAACATTAAACAAAACAGTAAATATTATTTTCCATATTTTAGTAAACTTATCGTCGCTCATGCAATCGGTAATATATGACGAAACTAGCTAATTAAATACAGATAATAGTTGCAAATAGCATAAACATTGTCTATCACAATTAGTTACTAATAATGTGTTGGTTAATTAGTGCAAATGTTTATTTTTGTATCGTTTTTCGCAATACTTAATTATCAGACTACTTACTACAATAAATTATAACACGCAAATACATTTTTATTATTTATTAATTAATAACAGTCTGATCAGGTTATTTTGACGTTTCATCAGAAATGACGGCACTTTAGGTAATTTCGTTAAAAAGGAAAAATAAGATGATATTCTGATGCTTAAAAGTATGTGTGTGTGTGAAAGATATGGCACGGAAACAAGTCCATCAGCCACAGAATGTTTTATTTATGTTTAAAGATTCATTTTTTTTGTTCTTGTTTGTTACTTTTTTTTAGATATATGTATAAATCACTAAAGTTATACTAATTTATATTTCTACTTTTAAATTTTTAATAAAATTTATTAGCAATTCTCAGGTTTTTCTATTAGCAGTTGTCAAAATGTGTAATAGACTTAACGAAAGCAAATATTTCAATAAAATAAGAGTTTGAATTAATTTATTAGATCTTTCCAAACATTTGTTAAGAGTCTGGAAACAGTATATAGAACAACTGTTTAAAGATCAAAGAGACAATGTAGATAACGAATACATAAACAGTGACACAGGACCAGAAATAACAAGAGATGAAGTGGAATATACGATTAAAGAAATGAGGTCGGGGAAGGCTACAGGCCCAGATGAACTACCAATAGACATAATTAAACTCGTCAAAGGCAACAACTTAATAAAGATCGTGGAACTATTTAACAGCATTTACAAATCTGGTATCATACCTAATGAATGGCTAGTAACAACAATAATAGCCATACCCAAAAAGTCTAATGCGTGACAATGCTCGGAACATCGCACCATCAGTCTCATGTGTCATATATTAAAGGTCTTCTTAAAAATCATTCATCGGAGAATATATAAAAAATTGGAAGTTGACATCGGACTCTCTCAATTTGGCTTTAGAGACGGACTAGGAACTAGAGAGGCACTGTTTGCTTTTAATGTTCTAACACAACGTTGCTTAGACGTAAATCAGGACATATTTGTGTGTTTCCTAGACTATAATAAAGCATTTGATACAGTAAAACATAGGCCACTGATGCAAATACTGGAAAATAAAAATATTGATACAAGGGACATGCGTGTGATAAGGAATCTATACTACAATCAAGAAGCTACAGTACGAATTAACAGCTCGATATCAGATAGAATACAGATCAAAAGAGGTGTTCGGCAGGGCTGTGTGTTGTCTCCAACCTTGTTCAATGTCTACGCGGAAGAAGTTATTAAAAAAGCTCTTATGAACGAAAAAGCCGGAATAAAGATCAACGGTCACCCCATTTGCAATATCCGATATGCTGATGATACCGCGCTCATAGCAGAAAATATTGAAGACCTACAGAGATTACTAAACAAAGTGGTAGAAGCAAGTGAAGAATTTGGTCTGTCACTGAATACAAAGAAGACCAAATTCATGATAATTACAAAGAAACGTATCAATAATATCAACTTACATGTAGGACAGAATCTCATTGAACGAGTACAAAATTACAATTACCTCGGAACAAATATTAACGAGTCAAACGAATACACCAGAGAAATAAGAATAAGAATAGAGAAAGCCCGCAGTGCCTTTAACAATATGAAACAAATGTTGTGTAGCCGTAACCTAAGCCTAAAGCTGAAAATACGAATGCTTAAATGTTATGTTTTCTCGGTCCTGTTGTATGAGGTGGAGGCGTGGACACTAAATAAGCAATGTATGGGTAAGCTGGAGGCATTTGAGATGTGGGCGTACCGTAGAATGTTAAAAATCTCCTGGAAGGATAAGATAACTAACCAAGTTGTATTAGACAGGATGAACAAACAAAAGGAGGTCGTATTGATTGTTAAAATGAGGAAACTACAATACCTGGGACATATTACACGTGGGAATAAATATCAACTGTTACAACTAATTATGCAAGGAAAGATGGAAGGTAGGCGCAGCATAGGTAGGAGAAGAATGTCGTGGTTGAGAAACCTCAGGGAGTGGTTTGCTTGCACTTTCATACAATTGTTCCGAGCGGCAGCCTCCAGGGTCAAAATTGCCATGATGATAGCTAACCTTCGTAGCGGAGATGGCACGTGAAGAAGAAGAAAACATTTGTTGCATCCAAAGAAAATATGGTTAGGATCTCCGTAAGGACTCATATCACAACTGCAGGATGGTGCCGATAGTATTCCAAGGTTAAATAAATGCGACGAGAATACAATTGAATATGTATGAATGCCCAAAGAGGCCTCTATCTCTCGGTATGTTACACAGCGGTCATTACACATCAAATAAAAATTATCGAGGACGAGTTTTTTTGGAGATCATGATAAAAATAAGTCTGTATTCTAAATTTCAAAACAACAGAAACATGAATTATTTAGTTTTTTGAAAGTGAGACCTTAAAAAACATATTTTATCTATCGTCTTATCGCCTAACCTACTACGCATAGATCTGCACATATAGCCGGTTGCGGAGAAAGACCTTTCGGCCTCTACGCTGGTCGGTTTTAAGGTCATCAAATAATCATAAACCATAGACAAATGATCGCCTTTCACTCCTTCGATCTCATAAACGATCATTTCCTTTTTCAAAATCTTTTCGTAATCTTTGTGAGAACCAGTTTTTTTTGGTTATAAAAGTTTTCTCTCTCTCGTTTCTCATACTTTTTTGGATTTTGTAAGTACACTAATGTACCTGTAATTTCATTGAGGCGCCGTTCCGCGATTCTGTTGCGTAGTGCTTCCGATAGCTCGGCACTAAGGCTAGAGTCTTGGCTATTTAGTTTTTCTAAGACAAATTTCAAGGTTGTGTCGGCCTTTATCAAAGTGAACTCTCTTCTGCAAAGAGCTTCTATAGCCAGTTTCACCGGTTAAAGTGTGGTGATCAACTCATTGATTATATTGACCACTCGCCATCAGCGAATTTTATCGCAGAATCAATGTCTATCAACGCTTTATCGATGCAAACTGTAGGCTGTAGAAACGTTCCAGCATACTGAGCAAACTGTTCCACCTGGTGCGGCAGTCAATAATCAAACTTAATTCCTTGCCTTTCTCTTCCTTGACATATTTTTGCAAGAACTTGTCGTCTTTGGTAGGTGATTTTTTGAACGTTTTAACAACTTTTCGTATTTTTATGAGTAGATCGCTGTAACGGGGAATCAATTCAACAAGACTCGCCGATGTTGGTTCGATTGTTACTGCCAATCCTTCATTAATCTCTGTCTCCATATCTTCATTTTCGTCTTTATATTTAACAGTTTCGTCTATTGCTGCTTGTTCTACTTCTCTTTGAGGTTTCTTTTTATACAGCACATCTACCACAGCCAAATGAATGCCATGTCCATAGCACAGTTGTTGATAGCATGGCATGAGCTTGCCAATTTTCACCATAACTAATGCGCCGTCGGTTGTGATACCAATGGTGTCGGATTCAATCATTAAATCAAAAATTTCCAACCGTTCTGCCACTAATTCAATGTAGTGTTCGGCAATGCACGAGCTGTGAATTCTGATCAAACCTAGATTAAAATGTTCTGCATTGTGCAAATTGAGATTTATGTATCTGTGTTTTTTTTTGAAGTCCACTCGATGGAAGTCGAAGCTCAATGAAAATTTTTGTCCTTTTTGTTTTAAATTAGTAAATTCTTTTATAAAATTTGCTTGGACTTTCTTTGCATAACTGTAAATTGTCGCTCTTAGTGTAAGTATTCGGAGAAGTTGGTAATTTGAATCCACTTTTTTGCGAATAAGCGTTGGGTGAGGTACAAAATTAACTCAAGCTAAAACCATCTTTGCAAACCATCCTAGTAACCATATCTTCTATAGAATTTTCTCTTTCAAAAGAGGAATCAATAGTCTTTGACTTTTTGCTCTGAACTACTTCCTGATTATCTTCATTTTTTGACGAGGTTGCTTTGGGGGCATTGGGAGCTGGTATAATGGTGCTGGTGCTGGAACTCGAAGAAGAGACGTTATTTATCTTTTTCAGATGTCCTTTTAAGCCTGTTGTTGAGCGGTTGCTAATCAACAATTTTTTTAAGCATAAAGAGCATCTTGCACTTAGCCTCTCATCCAGTTTTGTGAAAAAGTCACACAATTTTTTTATCAGTTTCAATATTGGAGTAACTGGAGCAGCATTCAATCTGAAAAGAAAAAAAACGTCTGTGAAATAAGGGGTAGGTATAACTCGTCCAGACAAAGAAACAAACTGTAAATGGCAACGGCTATATGAACGTGAGCGTGAATGAGAAAACAAGAACGCCTGATATATGTGTGAGCCTTAGTCTTAGTGTGAGCGAAAAAGCATGACCACCGGCAGCCCTTTATAGACTGTTTCTTTATCTGAACGAGTTATATTTGTTGAATGTTTTGATTGAAAAAAAAACTAAAAATTAAGGGGTTATGTAGGTCGTGAGGGTATAACTAACGATTTTTTCAAGAAATTATATTTCAAAAACTAAAATTTATTTTTATTTGTAATTAAGACATAAAAGTATAGTACTTAAAGTACTCTGAAAACAGAATTTCAGAGAAAATATTAATTTTTGATAATTTTACAGTAATTTTTCACCAACAGCCTTTTTCTTTGCTGTTGACATGATCATTTGTGTCGAAAGGTTTTATTGGTAGCGCCCTCTAAGCAGCAATATGCAAAACTAAAAAGACAAACCTCGTATGGGATTCCCACTTCAAGGGCCATTTTTCTATTCTTACTTTCTCATTACCTTTTCTTTCTTTTCTTGGTATTCTTGCGCTTCTGTTTTCTTCAGATTTATCTGTAAATGTGATGATATATTATTTTCATCGCGAATTTAAAATCATATGAGCCCTGAGCTAACACAATTTGATCGTTTGCAAAACTGAGTGAAAAATCGTATTATTATTTATAGGTATTCCCATTCCATATCGCGTTTTCCAACTTTTAAGCACAGGTTCTATGTACAGATTAAATATGAGAGAAGACATGCTGCAATATTGTTAATCCCTTTAATATTAACCGTCTAATAATAAATCGCTGATTATGCTAATTACTAAATTTTGCGTATTTTGTGTTTTAGGTATTCAGACGTCGCCTGATGGCAGAATAACAAATATTCCAGCAAGTATGGTGAATGATCAATTTGGTATAGTAGGTTTGTTGACCTTTATAAGGGCAGCTGAGACTGATCCAAATCTTGTATCATTGGCCCTAGGCCAAGATTTGACTGCACTTGGACTGAATCTCAATTCACCTGATAACCTATACCCCACGTTTGCCGGACCCTGGGCGGAACATCCGTGTCGGCCGCAGGACATCGATTTCCATGTACCTCCTGAGTATATCATTAACCATGCGATAAGGTAACTATCTAACTATACTTTTACCTCTCTCACATCTTTATTGTTTGGAAATTAGCACCTATTGCCAATATGGGTAACACTCTTCTTTCAATTGTAACGTTTTTTTAACGCAGATGTGTGTTATAACATGTTTTTACCTTTGCAATACGTCAAAACGTAGTATAGGAATCTGTAATATACATTGCAGGTCATAGTTTTCGTTTTTAACAATAGATGTCTTCCCTTTAACTTAATTAATAAATAATTGTAGGGACACGAGCAAAAATTTGAGTTTTGTTGTTCAATATCAGTTTTCATGTGTTACTAACATTCTATTGTTCGCTTTTAGGGAGAAACTCGCATCAATGAAACTAAGTCGGTATAAAGACGACCTACTGTTTTTTATGTTTTATAATAATGTTGGTGACGTACTTCAAATTGCAGCTGCCCAAGAACTGTAAGTGTTCATCTAGAATAAACTTTATTTTATTAATGATTTTTCTCTGATTACCATAAAATAACCGAAACAAAGATTCCAATATTGAAATGAAGAGAAGGAATTGCGTTACAAAGACTGCTACTAAAATTTTTAGATATAACGGGTAGGAAAACTTCAAATGTGACATATGCATTGTAAAATTTGATTGTTGTAGTTCACTTTGTGACGAATTTTGTGAAGGTGATCAAAAATCATTTGTTGTACCAAAAATATCGATGCTTTGCGTTTAGTAATAGCAAAATAGTCATGTGATTTTCCGATGTTACAACCTAGATTGACTTGATTTGCATTTCGCTTGTGCCGCTGGTAAATAATTAAACACCGTGTGAAAAACTGACTTTATCTGAATTAACAATACATAAATATAACCGCTAATAAGTATTGTCCGCTCGCTGGTCCGCCGGCCTCGAATTCTCGTATTTCAGTGCTGTCGTCTTTGGGGTGGTTTTAGGGGCTCGCCTTATCTTCACATATAACATAATCAGATCTATTCTGTAACTTTTGACAAATCGAATAGAAATCACCAAATCGAATCGTAATTACTCGAAATCGGAATGTTGGATATCTATTGCGTCGTTTTTATGTTTGGATTGGCATTCTGTAACTCACATCGTAATCGGTGTAAATCGAAAACATCAACTTCTACTTGACGCGCTCAGAAGTTGGTGGCAACCCCGCATTGAAACGCGAAAGAAGTGTTCTGTGACGTTAAGTTACTGCTAGTGATCGCGCAAAATTCATCAAAAAAGAAGATTATATTTCACGTCAAGTAGTTTTGACATGTTTTGTTTAAGTTTGAAAAGTTCGTTACAAGAATACAAAATGGCAAGCGGGAAAGCAAAGAAAAAGACATTTGCTGAGCAGTTAAATTATTTAGTAAACTTTATCTAAATAAATAACACAACAGACTAAAAAATGAAGTAGCTACAAAAATTAATCAACCGCTAATTTAGATCAAAAAGTCAACAAATAAATGTCAAAACAACCAATGCGCAAGACATTTCAAGACCAATTTCGATGTCGAAATTTGATCTCGACAGAGCTTGTCTAGTCGAAATCAATTTCTACCCAACATTCCGATAGTAGAGGTCGAGATGAGTTACAGAATACCAATTCCTACAAATTCCGATCCGACTTGCTGACCTCTATTCGATTTGACTCATTTCTATTCGATTTGTAGTTACAGAATAGGGCTGAATATGTCCTACTCTACTATGTTGCCGGATTGTAAAAATGTAAAAATAAACTTGAATTAAATAGAGGCGTGAACACAACCCTTGTGCCAAGACACAAAATTATCCCAAACACTTGCATCTATAAAATCAGAAATCTTGCTATGGTCTAGAACACCTTCTTTTATAAACACTTTCCTCTGTAAATTTAATACGTAACAAAAATGATATCATCATTGTTAATACATCCTACTATGATAAGGTGCTTTATACCGATGCATCCCGAAACGCAGATGAAGTTGGCTGTTCTGTCACTATTTCACACTTCAGTATTTCAAAAGCTCTCGAGTTCCCTCTTAACAATCGTCAAAGTGTAGCTCTTTTAACAGATTCCTTATCCGCAATTCATTCGTTGGAGGATATTTTAATAATATAACAATAATAATATGGGTGCCTTCTCATATTGGCATCCAAGAAAATTAGATGGCTGAAAGCGCTGCAAAAGAAGCATCTACATCCAACTTACCCATCTACAACATACAGCTCCAATAGGATTCTGATTCGTGGAGCCCTGTCTCACCTCTTATATTTATCCTTTCCTCGAAGTTTTCTCTCCATCTTTCTAGTATCTGGTCCTGATCACCAATGATCTCCCCTGTTCTATTTCTAACGATTGATAATCCAGGTTTGAATTCTTTCTTGTTCTGGTTAATGCTCTTGTAGAACTTTCGCTTTTCTGCTTGTGCCTTATAGTTCTGTAGATCTTTTAGTTGGCTCTCCATATGCTCTTTTTTTTTAAGTATTCGTTTTTCTTCTCGTTTCAGCTCCCTATACTCTTCCTCTGTTTGTCTCGTTCTTCGCCCTTGGAGTCTTCTATATGCCTGATTTTTCTTTGCGTTGCTTGTGCGCATTCCTCATCGTACCAGTCTGACCTTAATTTTTTATGTTTTACTTCAGTTGCCACTTATTCCAATATGGCTATACAGTGCCTCCATTAGTTGTTAATATCTTCAACTATAACATCCGTGCAGCCTTCCAGCTTGCTTTCGAGACTTTCTCGAATCTCTTATCTATCTCAGGGTTCTTCAACGCTTCTACTTTCAACCTTTCCTCTTTAACACCTTTTTTTTCTTTGCATTGGAGATTCTAGCTCTTAGTTTAGCTTGTAGTAGGTAATGGTCCGAGTCTTTGTTCGCCTTGCGTCTTGCACGTACGTCTATCACGTCGCTTAAGTGTCTTGCGTCAACCACAAGATGGTCGATTTGGTTTACTGTATTCCCATCTGGACTTCTCCATGTTGGCAATCACCATGTTCATTGAGGAGGCTAAGTGTATTAGTCGAGTTCCGTTGTTGTTTGACTCTTCATGTAAACTGTGAATTGCATGTATTCCCTCTCCGTACGTATCTTTGCAATACAATCTACTATTAAGACCTTTACGTCATTTCTAGGACAATGTTGTATGATATTTTCCAGTTGTTCACAAAATTGTTCATTTTCTTCATCCGGCTTCTTCTCAGTTAGTGCATGGGCATTTATTATTGAATATTTAAAGAATTTACTTCTGATTCTTAGTGTGCATAATCTTTCGTTGAGAGGTTGGAAGTCTATTATAAGATGCTTTACTCTTTTATTGGCTATGAATCCCGTTCCTAATTTGTGTTCCGTTGGATGGCAGCTATAATGTATAATTCTTTTTCTCTAATATTTTATTTCCCAACCATCTCATTTCCTGAAGTGCAATTATATCGCTCTTATATACTTCTACACTATTGAGAGACTGCAAGGCTCCTAGCCTGTATAGAGATCTTACATTCCACGAGAATAATTATAAATCATTGTCCTTTTTCACGCCGACTCGTCGTCTAGATCTTAGTCCGAAAACTTTACCTTGAATTCTCGTATACTTTTTCCAAAGTCAATTTTCCAAGTGGCGGCTTTTGAGCTTCTTTGATGCAAATGCCGACCATTGGCGTGGAAATTAAGAAAAGGGATCAGTTCATCAAACGCATATTTCAAGAAAAATCATAATTTTTATTAATTTTTACATAATTATATTCAGGAAAATTTTTTTTACAGAACAATTTTTTAAACAAATTCAAAATATCACCTTTTGTGCTCCAAAAAATATTTTTTAGGTTTTTGGGTGACTCTAAATAAGATCTATGTCATTTTTCTCAAAAGTTAATAGTTTTGGAGATATAGGCGATTTAAAATCCGAAAAATGCGATACCTAATATGCATTTTCGAGGCTTGAAAAATATGTAAATGAGTATTTTTGAGATTCAAGAGTATTTAAACTAAAGTCTCGACATTGATTTTGGTGAGAAATTGGGGTAATATTTTCCGTAGCAGAAAAAGGAGATCTTTTGAATTTGAATTGTTTCCGGCAAAAATGTCCGGCACCCTTCAACCTTCGATTTGTTTAAACGCGGTATTTTTGAATAGGAATCTTCAAAGGACAGAATCAGTTTTTTTTTTCAAATGTGAGCGGGCTCACAACATCTAATAAATAACAAATTAATTCTTTCAAATTAAAGCTTGTTAATTTTAGTGATTTATAAGAATATTGGACTTATTATTTAGTTTTTACATAAACCATAATATTTTTTTACAATTATCTGTAAATAATGGTTCATTCTATCAGAAAATTTTAAAAGATTGTCTATCCAGCAAGGACAGAAAATCTCAAAATATTGTCTGTCCAGCAAGGACCACGAGGAGGTATGAGCCTTCCTTGCCAGGAAAGGAAAGGGTTAGGTATGTTAGTAAGAATATAAAGTTAGTTTTTTTTTCATTTTGTTTTTATTATTTTTTTTTTTTTTGTTTTTATATTTTTTTTTGTTTTTTGTTTTTTTTTGTTCTGACTCTATACAGTGTGTCGCATTTAAGATGAAGATACCCCTATATTTCGGCTATTAGAATAAATACCAATTTGAAATTTTGCACAGTCATACAGGTTGTCAATTCACATTTTTTAAGATAATCAACTGAAATTTAATTTTTAAACACGGCCTACTGTTAATGCACAAACAGGGTGAATCTTCAATATTTTGCTTCGAGTTAGAGATATCGGAAAAAGTTATTTGGAAAAGATGTTCCAAATATTATTATAACCCCACATAACAAAGTTTTATGTCAAAATTCGCACTTTTACTTTTTTCAATAATTGAAGAGCTTATTTCCAGTGTCTTAAATCCAAAATTTCGATTTTTTTAATTTTCTTTTTTTAAACTTTATAGATTTCTTCAAGTCTAAAATAAAGTTATATGTACCAAAACAACTTCTTATTTGCCATTTAAAAGTGCATATGAAAATTGTAAAATTGTATAATTTGTATGTTAAATTTGTATGAAAATCTGTAATTTCATGGATTTCATTATATGGATTTAAGACACTTTGGAAATAAGCTCTTCAATTGTAGTCAGGATTCTAAAACGGACAGTTGGCTGTCCCGAGATGCATCTTTAGACAGCCAATTGTAGATTTAGGATCGAGATTACAAATAATACTGAAAAACTAAAATTGCGAATTTTGTCATGAATTTTGGAATGTGCGGTTACAATAAGTGGAATAACTTTTCCAAATAAGTTTTTCCGATTTCTCTAACGCGAAGCAAAATATCGAAAATTTACCCTGTTTGTGGATTCGCAGTAAGCCGCGTTTAAAATTTAAATTTCAGATAACTAACTATCTTAAAAATATGTGCACTATCAACATGTATGACTGCAAAATTTCTAATCTGTATGTATTTTGATAGCTGATATATAGAGGTGTCTTCATCTTAAATGCGACACACTGTATAATAATGAATACTAGTGTTCAAGATGCATCGCGATAGCTGTAAAGAAATTAATTAGAAGGACTAAAAAGAATCGTCAGAGTCTTCTGAAGTCGAATCGTTCCCAGGTTGTATAACTATTGGTGCTATTGCCGGTAAAACAGGATATTCATTTTCTATTTTTACAACATGAGCTTCGCAACTTTTCCACACATCGCTATTAATGCCACTAATTACTTCTCGAATATTCTCAATGGCCACTGCGCTTAATGTTGGTGACTGATTATATTTTCGCAATCGTTTTTTTACGGTACCCCAAACCATTTCAATTGGATTAAAAATGCAATAGTATGGAGGTAATCGCAAAAGAGTATGGCCGTGCCTGCTGCAAATGGTGTCAATAACGTATTCGTTTTTGAAATTCCGACTTTTGATCATTCTAATTAATTCTTTTTTTACTGGAATCTTTTTAGGAACAGTGATATTTTTAAGTTCCATAAATTTTAAAATTTCGTCCTTTTTCGTGTTATTATTAGGTATTTTATTTAATATGCGGGAATGATACGACGCATTATCCATAACAATCACTGAATTCGGCGGAATATTGGGCAAGAGTTGTTCAACAAACCACTTTTCAAATAAATCGGCTGTCATATCTTCGTGATAATCGGCAGAAGACTTTGTTATATTTTTGGCCGACAATAGCAATGCATTAGATACAAAACCATCTTTGCTTCCGGCATGAAGAATAATAACACGTTTTCCTCGTGAACAGGGTGTATTTAATGCACACTTGTTTGTGTTGTCAACCCAGCCGTACTTGACAACATCATGCGTATCGAACCAGGTTTCATCTAAATAGATTATGTTTCTGTTTGAATTACGATACTGTTTTATTTTACTCAAATACTCTCGTCGAAGTTCAACAATACGCCGAGATTCCATTATTACCATTCGATTATCTAATTTCTTATATTTAAATCCACAACTTATCAAAATCTCGCGCAGTGTTTCCAAAGATGTATAATTATATTCAGGGAAATCTCTCAATTTTTCACGAATCAGTTCTAAAGTAGGCACTCTATTTTCTTTGTAAAAATTGTAAACTGTTCGCTGAATAACGTCTTTTGCAGCAGTGTCAATCCTACCCAATTTTTTATTTGGTCGCTTTCGTTTTAAGGAATGATCTGTAACAATGCCTAATTTAATAATTGTATATATCGTCTTATACCCGATTTTTGTTAATACATGAATTCTCGAAACAATTGCATTATCAGCCATCAAAATATTTTCTTTTTTCAAACACTCATACATATTTAAAACTATTCTTTGGGATTGTACGTGCAAATCTTTATTTTTTAATTCGGGGCTGTCATTAACATAATTGTCATTATCTATTGATAACACAGAAGTTGATGCATCTTGATCATTCGTATCAAA
Source organism: Diabrotica balteata (assembly GCA_918026665.1). NCBI lineage: Eukaryota > Metazoa > Arthropoda > Insecta > Coleoptera > Chrysomelidae > Diabrotica > Diabrotica balteata. The sequence goes on from OU898282.1 coordinate 136,745,176, forward strand.
TGGTCTCCAAAATGCCATCCTAGAAAAATATAATATTACTTACCTTATTATCCGCCTCTGATAGCTGCTTGCAAAATGAACTATTTAGGGTGTCATATAGCCAGACAAACAGGTGTTCCATCAAGATTTATTGCGATGCGCTTCGCTGTTGCCAAGTTTAAAATTATTGAATGTAACTTTAATACCATAATTAATATATCTGCAATTTTTCATGTTTCCAGGTAAGGTATAAAATCAATAAAATTTGGAAAAAAATAATACAATTCTTGAAACCGTTTTTCAGAACTTGGATTCTTAAAAGTTGTCTGATTTCTTAAAAGTCGATCATTATATCTATAAGAGTATTACCGCTAAATTCACCAACATGGCAACGTCGATATAGACCGAACATCGAAATCACCTCGAAATTCTGTCCAGACTACAATGTTGCCGATATTCGAAAATTACTTAGAGTATAAGTTATATATACAAAGTTCACAGTTGCTTTAATTCATTAGTGAAGAGTCCATGGAAATATTAGTACCTAGTTAATTAATTTATATAGATATATTTTTTGAGAATATGTTCATATTATTTTTTAAGAGTGTCGTTCGTTGACTAGCAATTGAATAATAACGAATAGAGAATAGAGAATATTTTTTAAATATAACCTTAGGAATTTTAGGAAATATGTCTGACAACCTTGATTTGAAAGGCGGTCTCTTTGAAATCAGAGTGAGGCATATTTATGTTGGAAAATTATTAGTGGATGTACTATAACATGTTGTTTTTTACACTGTCGGGGTATTAACCCTACGCCCAACCCCTAACCTGGAGGTCCAGTTTACTCGCTCTCGTCAGTTTCCGACCCAACTTTCCACCCGGGTTGAATACCGGAGCTCCAGTTGGGTTACTCCGTTTAACAGGGGGCATCAGCGTGAAGGTGACAGTCGGTTTTGAGTAGAAGAGGCTAAGTGGAGTAAACTGGAAGCAACTCCATGTTTTCGCATTCTACCCCTTTACCCACCACAACCTAATGTTAACATCTATTTATCCCTGCATTCCTAAACAGAAAAGAGGAGATAGCAATACAAAGATTAAGGATAGGACACACACGTATGTCCTCTACAGACCAACAGTTATGCTGCCACTGCAACGATATTCCTGTTACCATCAAGCACATCCCCACAGAATGTCGACACTACCAGGCCTCTCGAATTGCCCACAATGTAACCTACAGTTTAAAAGAACTTCTGAACTGTTTAAGCTGACACAAGAGCATAATATACTTCTTAAAGACTACACCGTTGTTTAACAAAATATAATTTACTTAATATTCTTTACTATTGTCTTCTTCTTCTCGTGCCATTCCTATCGGAGATTGGAAATCATCATGGCCACTGCGACTTTGTTAGCAGCGCGCCTGAAAAGTTCAATAGAACTACATCCGAGCCATTCACGTAGATTACGAAGCCACGATATTTTTCTTCTTCCCACACTTCTTTTGCCCTTAATTTTGCCCTGCATGATGTTTCTTAAAAGTTCGTACTTTTCACCTCTCACAATGTGCCCCAAGTATTCCATCTTTCTAGTTTTTATATGATTTAGAGTTTCGCATCTTTTGTCTAAAGTTTGGAGTACTACTAAAGCATTCGTATTCGTAACTTTATATTGATATCACGATTGCAAAAGAGTTGCGCATTCTATTAAATACTGATCTAGCGATTTCTATTCTACATCTAATCTCTTTTGTTTGATCAGTATCGTCTGTGATCCAAGCACCTAGATATTTATAACAGGGCACACGCTCAATCGTTGTATTGTCTATTACAAGATTAGCTCTGATGTTCTTTGATTTCGTGATTACCATAAATTTAGTTTTTTTCAAATTAATTTTCAAGCCGTTCAAGTATATATTGAGACTTTGAACGAGATGTTGTAGTTGTACTAGCGTTCCCGTTAGGAGAACTGTATCGTCAGCATACCTTATATTGTTGATCGTCTCACCATTTATTATCAGACCAAGATCTTCTTCCTCGAGTGCTTGTTCACAGATAGCTTCACTATACAGATTAAATAAAAGTGGCGATAAAATACATCCCTGCCGGACTCCTCGACGGATTTGAATTTCTTCTGTTAGTCTGCCCTCAACCTTGACATTTGCTGTTTGATTCCAATATAGATTGCATATAATTCGAATATCTCGGCTGTCTATATTTTTCTTTATTAGAACTTGTCTTAGTGGTTCATGTTGTACTTTGTCAAAGGACTTTTCGAAATCAATAAAGCAGGCGTAAATTTCTTGGTTCATGTCTAAGCATCTCTGTGAGAGAACGTTCATTGCAAACAGAGCATCCTTTGTACCCAGCCCTTTTCTGAATCCCATCTGAGTGTTACTGATGTCTACGTCTAATTTCCTATAGATCCTATTATGGATTATTTTTAAGAACAGTTTTAGAGCATGACTCATCAAAGCTATCGTACGATATTCGTTGCATTCCTTTGTATTTGCCTTTTTTGGCAGTAGTATAAAGGTCGAACGGAGCCATTCCCTAGGTATTATTCCAGTTCTATATATTGTGTTAAATAGATCTAGGAGTATTTTAATAGATTCATCGTCCATAAGTTTGAGCAGTTCTACGGGAATTTCATCAGGACCGGGGCCTTACCACTTTTTGCTTGTTTGATTGCATATTCTATTTCTTCTCTGATTATATCAGGCCCTGTATCATCTGTATATTCGTTTGGAGATTTCTTGTCTATCTTTGTCGTCAAACAGTTGTGATATGTATTCTGTCCATCGGTTCATTTTTTGTTGTAAATCTGTTATAATTATACCATCTATATCTTTGATCTGTCCTGTCTGTGTTGTTCTTCTCCTTCCTGTCATTTCTTTAATCTTTTTGTGAACATTAAAAAAGTCATATTTTCGCTCAATTGTTCCAACTCCTGGCATTGCTCACTTAGCCATCTTTCTCTAGCTTCTCTTATTTTCTTTTTTATCAGTTTATCTCTTTCTTTGTATCTTATCGGATTATTTGTTTTGTGTACCCTTCTTTCACGTATCAACTGTAGTATTTCCTCATTCATCCATTCTTTATGTTTCCTTTCTTTCGGTGTTAAATTTTCTCTCCCTGCCAACATTACGCCATGTTTAATATTCTCCCATTTTTGGTCTATGTTATCAGTATTTCTATTCAGTTTCTCTATATTTTGTAAATTTTCTTTAATGTTTACTATTGTTTTCTCTTTTATATGTTGTTCATTCAGTCTTCTCACGTCAATTTGTTTCTGTATGTGTTTTTTAATGATCTTTAGTTTTATTTTTAATGTGACTACTACAGGATTATGATCCGAGCCTATATCTGCTCCTGGGTAGGTTTTAGCTGAGAGTATAGAGTTGCGGAATCTTTGACTAACAAGGACAAAGTCAATTTGGTTTCTGACTACTCTACCTTTGGTGTCACTCGGAAATTTCCATGTGTACAGTCGTCTGTTAGGTAACTTGAAAAGAGTGTTAGCAACTACTAACTCCTCCGCTTGACAAAATTGTACCATACGGTCTCCTCGTTCGTTTCGTTCTCCTAATCCATAGTCACCCACATAACCGTCCACACATCCATGTCCAATTTTGGCATTAAAATCGCACATTACTACTGTAGTATGATGTTTCTTCATTGATTTTAGAATTTGTTCCAGATCGTAATAGAAACTTTCAATTTCATCATCATCTTTATCAGCCGTAGGAGCATATACTTGTATAATATTTATAATTTGTTTATTTGACTGAAGTTGTAGTGTCATTATTCTATTAGAGAAGGGAGTAAAGCTTGTTACACAGTTACTGATTTTCTTTGATACCAAGACAGCGACACCGTAACGATGAGTTGAACTGATAGTGTCTGAATAATAAAGTGTTCCACTGTTATTCGTGCATTTTCCTGATCCTGGCCACTGTACATCACTTATACCTAGGACATCAATTTTAAGGTTTTCCATTTCAAGGGCTACATTATTTATTTTACCTGCTGCAAAGAGGCTTCTTACATTCCACGTCGCTATTCTTAATATCTTAAGGTGATTGATATTACACAGGGATTTCGCTGGTTCACGACCCGAGAGGCCCTATGGTCTGTCTGTGGTTTTCCTCTCCTGCCGGATCTTGGGTTCCGAGGTCCATGATCAGTAACATGAGTGATTGATGTGACATTTGCCATCATGATTATACTAGGGAATCTTAAAGATTATTAATACAGTGGTTTCCCGTTGCCTTCTGTATCCTTACGCCGTTGACCATTCCTTGATTCATCCGCCTTCGAGACAGATTTCTCTATCTCAGGACAAAAGAGTGCCCTGCCACTTACCAACTCATCTGCCCGAAGCCGTTGGTAGGTAAGTGGGGGATTGCTTATACCGGCAATCGCTCGGTGGAATTGTCGCCATATCTGGCTACCCTCACTTAGTTTAGCCTGCAGACCAATGCAGTTGCCCGGGATGTGGCACATGGAGCCATAAGTGAGAGTTAGTTGTCTTATGAGGACCAGTTATCAAGAACCATCTCCCGTCTATGACGCTCGATGTGGTCGTTCCGATAAAAGGTACTACCTCTATAACACAACTCTACACCCCTTTACTATTGTAAAGAATTGTTATTCTTTACTATTGTAAACTCTGTATCATAACTCTGTAGGTACTATTGTAAACCTTTGCTCCTATGTCAATGACCAAAGATGTCGAGACACGTTAATTAAAAAAAATATTAACGATAAATTTGTATTTAAAATAGTTTTGATTTTGAAGTTTTGTTTTTATTTTTAGATACAGCCGAGAGTGGAGGTACCACATAGAAGAAAAACTTTGGATGACGCAAGTACCGGGTATGGTTCTTATGGAAAAGACATCAACGTACGAGAGAGGGACTTACTACTTCTTCGACCCGCAAAATTGGCGAAAAATCCCGAAAGAATTCTACTTGGAATACAGTAAACTCGAAGGACGACCGGTCATGAATCAAAACCTACACCACAATTCATGAAAGTCCTTATCCATGACACCACCCGTTTATGAATAAATGAAAAGTGTATAATTATATTCGGAATAGAATTGGTTCGTTCATAAAACATTAAGACCACTGTTTTAAAATAGGTAGAGATCACAAGGTGATTGATATCAGTCGTTAGTCCAGGTCCGTACGGTCGTAATTTATTTTTTTGCTTCATTCTGTAAAATTATTTGCTAAAATAAATTTTATGAAACTTCTAGAAATATCGTTAGACTTATTGTCATGTGGAGTTGCATTCTACAAAAATTTTTAATAGACTTTATCCATCTAAAGAAATCGACAGTGTTTATATTATGTTTTTTTAGTCATTTCCTTAATATAGGGTGACAACTATTCATTTTTCCCATTTTGTATAACGATTTTCCAATCAACTGTTTGTTTTGAATATATGGAAGTAATATTACTAGAACACGGATAAATCAATAATCAATTAACTCAAGACACGAGAATATTAACTTTTAGCCACCAAGCAACTTGTGTCCAAGCAAATATTGGACACTTGGTTTTATCAAAAGCATGGCAACACCGAATCAATTCATGGAGCAATCAACCGACGACAGTGAAAGAGACATTTCCGATGGCAAATAAAGTCTTATAGTTACATAATATCTAAATTAATAGGCCTTAGATGGCAACAAAAACATCAATGATCCATAGGTCGCTGGTTTATATCCGGCTCGAAGGACCATCGATGTTTTTGTTGCGACCTAAGGCCTATTAATTTAGATATTATTAAGACTTTACTTTGTTGAATGTATATTACAATTTTTATGATATATAAGTATATTGTATGAATCGCGAATTGTTAATAATCGACGCTGTCATCGGAAATGTCTGTTTCACTGTCATGGGTTGATTGCTCCGTGAATTGATTCTGCGTTGCCATGCTTTTGATAAAACTAAGTGCCTGATATTTAACACAACTAGTATATAGGGAGAAAAATGTAAATCCCTTTTCTACCCACATACTATTCCACATAACTAATTTCTTTTAATAATTAGGGCGAATGTTAGGGTTGACAATATAAAATTTCAGCGATTATTATGTAGGGACAAAAACACAAACCCATTTTCTACCCATATATTGCTCGACATGGCTAATTTATATTACTAATAAGGGGGAAGTTAGGGTTATATGTTCTCTCGTATCGTTATTTCTTCATCCTTTACGCTCTAGGCTGCACTAATCCTCAGGTTAGACAAATAAACCGCTCAAAACTAAAGGATCAATTTTTTTATCTATTGAAACGTACTGATAACATTTCATCTCCGTTGACCTTATCAAAAACTAGCCTGAAAAAGTCCATAGTGGATCAGATTATCTTTTTTCTTTTCAGAATGCTTTTACACATGTTTACATCCATGTCTTCCTATTGTATACTCTACCAACCTACTTCTCTCCTAGTGCTTTACAGATATCGTATCAACTGGACACTGATCTACCTCGCCTAGCCTTTTATCATTCGAATTTCTCTATTCTGTTGTTTGATTTTGTCCATTCCCCTTTCTACTTTTTATGTGACGACAATATTAACTTTTTAAGAAGTTATTAGACATATGGAGGCATGAATTCCGGTTTTAAAATCTTCACATTTTAATTCTGAATCTGTTGCCATTTTTGCTGCACTTGTCCCTGAAGAACAAACTAACCGACCATATGAAAATAAATTATAAATTTTTGGAGAAAAAAAACAAGAAACAAGGACATTTCTAGGAAGACATTCCTTGACATTGCCAAAAAGAAGGAATCACAAAACTGTCATTCAATTAATGTTTCGTCAAGTCAATGTGATTTCTGGAAATTGGCTTGACGAAACTTGTAACTTAATGGCAGTTTTGTGATTCCTTCTTTTGACATTGTCAAGGAATATCTTCCTAGAAATAAGAATTTTATACTTGTTGCAGTAGGGGTGCTGTTCTTTGTATGGTGTTTGTAATGATAACGGTATCATCGACATTTCTGATGTTAATACCACTACTTTCGTTCATATTGATATCTTATCCAAGTTTGGGTAAAGCTTACTAATAGATAAACTTACTATAGTTATCAAATAAAAGTGGGGAAAACCTACAGCCTTGTCGAACATTTTTCCCTTGGTTCCTTTTGACCAACTGTAAGTCACTAATGTCTTCTAATTTCTTTTGGTTGTTTAAACTTTATTTAAAAACGTTGGTGACTCACTATGATTCAAAATGGATGTTAGGCTAGAAACATCTACAGCTATGGAAATCATAGTAGTCATCATATTATGTAAATAAAGTTTTTCAATAACCTATGGTTTCCATCATCCTGAGGTCTCAACGAATATTTCGTTCTGTTGCATTTAATGAACTGTTTAGAAAAACAAGGATGAGGCAAATTAAACTATTTTGACATCAGATAGTGAGTGTTAACCTTTTGTTTAACCCATTTAAATATATAAATTACTCATCATTAATATTGTTCTGAAGCTATTTTCTTGTGGTATTTTAAATTAATTACTATCTAACTGGGAATAAGCCACTATTAAAGGTTAAAGTATGTTTATTGGCGTTTCAATTTCCACTTTGGAAATCGTTCTTTGAGAATGACATACTGGTGGCTTATTCCCAATCAAATAGTAATTTACTCATCATTAGATAAATAATTTCTACAAAATGTTAGATTTTCAATATTTTCATTCGTTATATGTAGTTTATTTCGCCCAATTATGCTTTTCCTTGAATCTGTTTGGCTTTTATGGCACCACCAGTTCCTTTTTCCGTTATTGCTGATCCTCTGGATTTTCTCCTTATATCCGTTCTCTTTGTTTGCCATAAAAGTAGTTGTTTTCTAATTTTTTTGATATCCAATGTTATGGATCACTCGTTGGTTGTATACAATTTATCTTTATTACACTATAGCAAGTGTATCTTATGCTGAGGTGCGCGAAATTAAATGTTTTTGACCCGAATTGCCAAACATGTCCGACCTGCCATGCCTTTCGCCGACGTTCATTCACTGGTTAGTGTTAAGTGTTGGTATTATATGCTATAAAAACTGACTATCTCCAGCTAATGTCATTGCCGCATTCAGTTTTGTTTAAGTTCACCACCTAAATCATAAATTCTGTAGTCTAATTGAAGGGGTCAGTGCAAAAAGTGGCTAAGTAAGGCATTTTTTTATAAACAAAGTACACCTTTAAGCTATATACTAAACGAGACAACACAATTACAAATTTATTTATTTAAGAGAAAAAAATATTTTTAAATATGGACTTAACTACTTTTTGCGAAAAAAAAAATCATCTAAAAATTAAAAACTGGAATTATGGCAAAAATATATTTCTGAAAATCTTAAGTATACATAAAATTTTACTCATATATATCAACATCACTTTCGATATGATCCTTTTTATTCCCAGTGTTATTCTAATTCAATATTACCTGGAATAACTAGTTTGACAAGTTTTGTAACAGCTTCAAACTTTGTAGGTTTTTATTTTTAAGTATCTGTTGCCATAATCAAAACATACAATCATTCCAGAAGAATCAGTTGATTTTTGAACCTCAGCTAGTTGTGTTTTAAATACATCTGCATTTCTAAGAGAATCTCATTATCCCTTTTAAGTGTGTTTAAGGTTTCCTCATTAGATTCCAATTCAGCTTGTTAGTCAGCCTTATCATCAATCAGCCAATCGCGTCCATATATAGGCCTCCCTCAGTTCTTTCCAGTGTTCTCTACACTAGGCCGCTTGTAGCCAGTTTCCCGCTACACGTTTTATATCATCGGTCCATCTAGTCGGTGGTCGTTCTCCGCTTCTTTTATAGTTTCTGGGCCTCCATTATACGTCTTGTCCACCGTCCATCTTGTGTTCTGGCTAAGTGCCCTGCCCAGTTCCACTTAAGCGTCGTGGTTCTTTCGATGACGTCTTGAACTCCTGATTTTTGCCTGATTTGTTGGTTTGTTATGTGGTCTCGAAGGCTCACGTTCAACATTGCAAGGTCAGCCTTATACTAACTAGAAATTTTGTACAGATGTTGCATAATCCGTTCTTGGAAATACCTGCGCAAAAATCCCATATGAGACTTTATTATCAGAATGTGTGTATAAATTTTCATGTAGTTGAGTGATTGATAGATTAGAGTTCAGGTATTTTCTATTACGGCTATCATATCTTGTATAGTGCGATTATCGAGCTGGTAATTCAGCAATAAATTTTTTGTGTGTTGTTCTGTCAGGCCTAGTGTCATGATGGCCTCTATTGTCTGCTGGATGAGCTGCAGTTTTAACCTTTTTGTCTAACCTAGATTTAAAAATCCGTGTATAGCTTAAAATGCTTTTTGACATAAAGACACTTTTTCATTTTGGGAATTATTATTAACCTCATATGAGAAGACTACGACTTCCTGATTACTCTTTATTACGTACTTTTCATAACTTTCTTAACACAACCGTGTAAATAAATTGTTTGTTCTGAATGGGTAGATAGACTACAGTACTTTTCAAAAATATGTGCTTGCTGTAAATCACTTAGCTTAGTTGCACACTTACACCTACAAACGCCAATTTCACGACGTTTATTCTTTTCTGTAAAACGATTTTTCTGTTTTAAAGTTATTTTCCATTTTTTTGTGTTTCTTTCCTTTTGAAACAGAATGCAAATTTTCGGAATCCCCTCCAACAGGAACAAAGTTATAGGTTACATTTTCTGGTTCTACAAATCTCCTTAATTCTTGCTTGATTCTAAAATAAAAAATGTACTTTACTTAACAAATAATCTTAAATTCCTTATTTTTACTAAGCTATGCTTATTGTTTAATATTGTATTTCTCATGTATCTTCTATTAACTTAAACTTCTTATTTATTTTTAATATAATATAGAAAATATTCTTACCAAAATCAGACATTTTTTCTCTACGATACTTTCGTATTATTCCAAAAAAATTCATAGATCAAAGTTACACGTGAACCTATTTCATCAACAAACTTGTCAAGTTAGGAATCACTGTGTCAGTAGCAAAAAGTTGTCAAGTCTATAGACTTTGATACATTTTGACACTTAACTTCTTGCACTGAAATCATGATTGATTAAAATTTTAAGATATGGGATTTTTCCCAGCAAGACACTTTTTATGAGAAATCTGACCTCGCCACCTTATATATAGTACAAATAATTTTATATAGATGTCGCTACTTAACTTAATTCTAGAAACATATGGACTTAGCTACTTTTTGCACTGACTTCTTCAATCATTTTATCAGTTGTTATCTCGTCTTTCATATCAGAACATTAAAATATCAGCATTTATTCCTTTTTATATGTTGTAAATGCCAGTAATAATTGTTTTTAGTTTTAAAAACATTCCATCTTCTCGTAAGATACTAATTTAACTCAACAGCATTTATTTTTTAGCTTAATTGTGTTCTAGTTTTACTCCCGTTAACTAATAAGATGCATATATTTGTTTAATTTATTTTACTGTCCGACTTGAGCCTCAGTGATATCTAATTATGTATTTTAACCATGATATTTGTCATCTTCCTGAACATTTATAACTTTTGACATATAACATTTCGTCTTTTTACATTTTTACACCTTCAAGTTTGATTCTCGCAACCAACAATGACATTTTCATTTCTAAAAATTATGCGAGCTACCACCGTACTGCGGAAGGCACGTAAATCCTTCCCACTTGGGCCAGTGTGCATTGACACTACTTACCGGAAACAGGGTTAAAGATGAATTTAGCGCCGGAAAAATCTTACAGGATCTCATCGGCAAAATGCTATATGATATTATTACCACCTTCATCTGTGTTCTGTGGTTCTGGTAAAAAATTTTTCTTAATTATTGTAGTTTTTTAAAATGAATTCAAATTCTATATAAAAACTTTTCTTTTGCTTTTAAATATTTGTTTTCTCTTTCTTTCTTGTTCTTCTATTAAAATTGCTCTTGTTCTGTCATTTTTGTAATTAATTTAGACTGGAAATTACTACGCTTGATGTTTCGGCGTCCCAATTTATTTATTACGTCAATTCCCTTACATTCGCTCTGTCAGTCTCTTCCTCCTTCCATATTCTCCCTCAATATCCACAACTCCCTTCGTAATAACTTTATATCAGCTTCCGCTGGAGAACAGAAATATAAATTATTTTTAACCTATAATGACTTTTTTATGTGAAACATCTTTGCCGCGTTTTTGGGGTAAGACCGTATGCCGTGACGGTAAACGGCATGGCATGCTCTTATACTGTCATTTTTCCTTTACCCCGGTCTTTTACTACCTTCTACCTGTATGACGCATATACTCTTAATGTTGTTGCCCCTTTGTGCGTGTATGTGTGTGCACTTTCTCTATTCGACCACAGTACGCTTTATTATAAATTCTTTCAATAACCATCAATGTGGATGTTCCAGATATTTGGGGTATTCTGCAATGGCCCATTTTGTTTAACTTTCTTGTGACATTTCTAAATCCTGTCAAATAAAAATAATTCAGCTTGGCTCAAATCAGTTTCGTTTGGTTGGTATCCTTCTAGACTTTTAATATCACCCAAGAATATACTAAATAACCAAGTTAAATGGAATCGCATAATATACTAAAAAAGTGTTTATCCCTTCGTATATAACGTATTATTGGTTTTTGACCGTATATATATATATATATATATATATTATATTATATATATATATATATATATATATATTATATATATATATATATATATATATATATATATATATTATATATATATATATATATATATATATATTATATATATTATATATATATATATATATATAATATTAAAGTGAACTGATTTTATAAAAAAATTAAACATTACAAACCATGACGCTCTATTTAACTTAGCTCCCTTAACCATTAAGCCCCAAAGACGCAGCCCCCTATATAAAATTTAGTAATAGACAATAAAATCATATAATAAAACTATTTATTTTTAGAAAATTTTTGGCGGACAATTTTTTACACGTTTACCAATTAAAATGTGCATTGAAGAAGAACGTATGAGATGTGCCTCTCTACATTTTGAATATTTGAAATGTCCTTAATTACAAAACATGGCGACAAATCACAATGAATAATGTCAGTAATACTTAAAATATTGTTTTTACTCGTTTTCCTCGTGAGAAAAAGTTATAAATTAAATAATTTGGTCATTTTGACTCTCCCAACTTCATATCTCGAGCCGCCACTGATTGTAATGAAAAGATAATGACCTTTTCTACATAAAACCCGACATGGTCCTGAAGAAATGTGATAGCTTTATGTATTACAAGTGAGATAATGGATTTCCGAAGTGGAAATTGAAACGTCAATAAACGTACTTTAACCTTTAATTGTGGCTTATTCCCATTTAAATAGTAATTACTGTAATGTTGATTGTGCTGCACAACGATAACTTCCTCATCCAGCAAAGAACGCATTTCTTCCGTTTTTCTTCTTTTCGGTTTTTCACCAGTTCTGCCAGTATAAATGTTCCATCTAACTAAACTTTATTTGTTAAATATAGCCTCTTTTCGGTGGGCTTTTGACCATTTCTCTTTCATGACCATTTTTAAATGCCGAAATCTTCGCTTTAAACACCATAACCAGTAAGTGATTTTCCAAATATTTCAGTTTATCATCTTAATTAGGCAAATCTTGAAGCTTAATTTTGTCGGAAAGATATTTACGGGTCACTATTTTTATGCCAGAGGCACCAGATGTGTCTAAAACAAAAAAAAGTAACTCTTTACAGTTAATACTATTAAGTACTTTATTTTTTGTGACGTCATCAACAAAGACCCCTGTATTTCGGTCATCCAATTATAATTAGCCAAATATATGCAGTATACTATGAAGTAAAAACCGACTCTGGGGCGATAATATAACTTAATGTCTTATAAACATAAAAATTAAACATAAATTTCACTACAAAACAGCTTGCCTTTGATTTTGTAAAAATAATATAAGATAACAGTAAACATTCTTTAAATATTTCAAGAAATATGCATTCTTACATGAATTATTCGATTCCATCACAATCACTTTAAAAAATAAGCTGAATACGACATATCACAATATTTTAAAAGTGTATTACTGGGCGTAGACAACAAAACATCATTGACAAGCTACCTGCTGCGCGCCTGCGTTTGCGCATGCGTATAGTGAACAGTTCTAGAGTTGAGAAAGTTATTTTTTGTTAATTTAAACCATCATGTATCTCTAGTACGTTTCTTAAATTTTTAACTTCACTTTTAAAATTTGACTTTTGGCCAGCTTATTATTTAAAATCAACGTATGTGCGACGGTGATGTTTTGTTGTGCAAGTACTTATTTTGGCGCTATTGGCTAAGTAAATCGTGGCAATGAAGCAGTGAGGGATACAAGTCTGCCTCTAATTACACCTCTGAATAAATATATATTTATTTAAATCCGGATAAATCATCTTATATCTATTAATCTCGCAGTAATTTGTCTGTTTTGTATAAATCTCAAAAGTGACTCCCACACTTTTATTCTATTCTTCAGATAAGTAAAAATATTTCTGAAAAAACCACCTTCAACATTTTCTAGATGTTTTAGAAGAGGATTGTTCTAAACTACTTCTCCACAGTAGCACCAGAAAAAATAATCCAATGGATTCAGATCTGAATAGATAAGTGGAAATGGTATAGGTGAAACATCTGTCTGATTTTTTCGAATGAATAAATAACCAGTTTTCAGTAACCTCTACTGGATTTGTCTTTGCATCCACCTAGCACATTCAATATATCCATGCAATCAACCTCCATTAATTCAGTACACTTTAATTTTAAACAAAAAACCCAAAGAAGTGATACTTGTCAACATTACCATATAAATTTATATAAAATTCTCAAAATATTCACTTCTCTTTTTTATTTGTCAAATTTGGGACACCCTATATAGCTCTTTAAATACAAGAAGTCAAAACATGACAACAAAGTGTTAAATAATTTCTAAAAAATTATGTTTTTAAATTTTTTATTTCTAGTTGAATAATTTAAATAATTTTACAGTGTGAAAATAATTTAATTGTTTAATATATATTGTTTAATTTTTTTTTGTGATATCCATCTACCGAGATGGAAATATCTGTATATTTTGCGCCCGAACCGATTCTATTAAATCTGTACTGCTAATTTTACAACTGAGAAATAGTGGGTATTCTGATCCCAAATATTTTTCAGATTTAGATAAGTATTAAAACAATGAAAAGATTAAAAATGTTATATATCTATACAGTTTTCATTTCATTTGTATATTTTCTGTACATTAAATAAATCATTAATTGAATTTTGAAAAACTCCATATTTATAGATCTCAATTTGCGAGTGAGCACCTTATTATGTAATATAGATATTTGGAAAATGGTCCTTACATTACTATTCGAGTTGTTTTCTATTAATGAAAGATGTTTTTCCTTAATCCTGAATGGTCCTAGGATTTGCCACAAAATAATGAACTACTGAATGTAACTGTATATTTAAGTAAAGACCAGACCAGCTATCACCACTCTTCTGAAACATAGTTCTAGATACCCTGGTTGACCAACTTAGCAGAAACGGTTTATACACAATAGCCTATGCAGACGATATTGCTGTCTTGCAAAGCCGTAAGTTTGAAAACACACTATGTGAGAGATTACAAGTTGCTCTCCGACTAATAGAAACATGGTGCAAGGAAAACTGTAGCTGTAGCTGTCGCTTTCGTAGCTGCTAAAGCTAAGAAAAATGAGTAGGAACATAAAAGTAAGCATGGGATCACTATAACTAAGAAGTTGTATATGGTAATTGTTAATGTTAATTGCTGTTTTGACTGGGACCGTTAAGTGACTAATGAGATTTAAAAAATAGGAAATTAAAACATATAACCTGTTGCACGAGCTTTGACAGAGGAAATGCCGACAGTTTTTTCATAAAGTTAGTACACAAGCTAAAATTTAGAAAGCAGATGTCAGGTAGTCGCTCTGTACATGACTGTGGCGCCATCTACCGTTATCATTTAGTCGGCATTAGTGAACATCTGTAAAAGATCTTGTCCCAATGTGCTAATGGAATTTAAAAGACATTGCAATCCTTTTAACTCATCGCTCAATATACCTGTATTATCTGATGTTATTTATCAGTTTTCCGTTAATTTTTACGCTATATTTCAAGTTGTACAAAGCTCGTTTAAAGAATCTTCTAAGAGTACTATTATTAAAATGCATCATTAATATCCGTATTCTTAAACCTAGAGACAAAATAGGAAATATTAGTCCAGCACCGCATTTGCTTCTGCAAGTTTGGACATTTAAGACAAAAGGTTTGAAGAAGTTGTTGGCTGGAATAATGGATGTGGCTAAAATTTTGCACATTGTATATCCAACTTTCTACGCACGATATTGCCAATGCCTTCATGAACTTATTGGTCATTGCTGCTGTTACTAATATTTACTTAAATTAAAGGAAGACAAGACCACCAAAGAATGTATTAATAATTTCCTACAACTGCTGAAGCTAAGAAGAAAGAAGTAGAAACATCAAAGTAAGTATGGGGTCTACGCATCGAGCAAAAAGATAAAAGAGGGAATGTAAAGGTAGTGGGGGAACAAAAATATTGTTAGACAGGAAGTGCTATCTGATGAGGCCACTTTAAACAAGGAAAGACAGTCTCTTATCCTTGTTTGAGAAGTCAAATTTAGTTTGGTTATGTTATTGTTTGTCCCAACTGTCACATGAAATTTTATTTATATTGAAGTTTTTTACCAATTGTGTCACTTTTTAGACTATTACAGTTTAATATTTAATTAAAACTATTCCTCGTCTGAAAAATATTTTATAGCTATTGTTAATAAGTGTTGGAAAATTTAAATTTAGCGCCTTTGCATTTCCGGATATGTCCGCCATCAGAGGCCACTTTTTTGGTCCTCCTTTTCATAACGATTAGATTCCCTCTTTTATCTTTTTGCTCGATGAGTCTACGTTTGATAACACCTCTTATACAAGCTTTATCCTCTGAGGAAATTTCGACAGTTTTTTTAGAAGGTTAGTCCAGTCAGAGGAAAGAGAAAGGACAGGTATCACTCATTTACTAAACCTTTAAAGTGGTCATATCAGTGTTCAATTATAAATTTTGAAAAAAAATATATTGATATATATATAATATAATATATATATATATTATATATATATATATATATATATATATATATATATATAAATATATATATATATATATATATCAATCATATTCTCAATCTACTACAGAAATAAAATATGACCTGGCAACCCTTCTGGTGCCAGTTTAGACACCAGTCAATTCCATACGATGACGCGTCCCCTCTATTGACTTTACAGACCAGTGATATCTTGCATATCACTGGTATAGTCAAACTAAAATCAATTATTAAAAACTACTATTCTGTAGTTTTTAATCAATGCTAAAATCTAAGAACACAAGTATGACAGATATTCGCTCTCTACATGACTGTAGCGCCATCCACCATTCTCATTTAGTTAGCATTAGTGGACGTCTTTTACAACACTGTTTTATATTAAGAAAATTAAACAAAATAAATAGTTGGACAAGATTTTCCATGCTTATTGTTATTACTAATTAAAAATATTTGGTTTGTCCATGACTATTAGTGCCAATTTAAAGATAAGCAATAAAAACTCAAAATTGTATTCTTATCATCAATTGCGCCAAATGTAGACAACTTACAGCTCTTCGTTACAGTGTTTGCCCGTTTTAATATTTCTCTAAATTCCCAAAGTATATTTGTGGTAGGGTCATGGACGTATAAATACGTCCATGGGTAGGGTATTATCCTCTGGGTTGTAATGATCTAATGTCAAGTTTTATGTAAATACAAGCCTGGTCTTCTTACCTCATCATGATAATAAAAGACAAACTTGAAACGGCTGTTCTCTTAGTGCCCCTATGTCCAACTTTGATTATATCCCCCTTTCTTTAAAATGACTAGCGCATACATGAAAATTGTTATAGTTTCCGTTGCAGCATTCTCTAATTTAGTCTAAAATTGTAAAATGTTCGGTGCCTTTTGCACTATTTATTTGACATAACATAAAGTGACAACTTTTATGTACTGTGGTGACAACAATGACGTCATTGGGTGACACCCACAGCGCACTCCTACCAGGTTTAATTTTTCTGTGGTGACAACGAACAACGCGTAGGAACGAGACTGGTAATGCCACCAAACGGAAGGGTGCACAAATAAAAACGTGCGTTGACCTTGACTATCTTGTTACTAATCTAGGTTAATTCAAGATTTGTAAATAGACAGGTTGACTGGTAGCTTTACACTATTTAGCGTCGAGAATCTAATGGCGAGAATGACGTCACTGATAATGCTATGTACATTCAAATTCATTCGCCTTAAATTGAAATGAATTCGGAAAGCAGCAATGATTGAAAATGTATTAATCTATGTATATTGAAAAAAAAAATAGTTGTGGAATCTTAATGACTATATAATGGGTTGAATACAATTCTCTTTGAGTAGGTACATAATTTTTAATTGGGAATAATGCATGTAATGCATTATTATAAATTAAAGATTTATATATCAGAATTAGTAGTTGTACCCTTAAGTTCAACATATTTAAGAACATCTAATTGCATTACTGGATTTTAAAAATATGGTTTGTCTTTCATTCAAACTTAGTTTAGCTGTCTCAAGATTTATAATCCATATTTAAGATTGTTTTCAGTATCTTCTTTTGCTAGAGGTTTTTGTTAAAGATTCACGTTTTCTTCTTTCGTGTTCCTTAATTCTCTTTTAGTACTAATTCTGATTTTTTATCACATTATTACATAAAGATATTTCTTTTAAATTAATATGTGGGTACGAGTATTCATTTTTATTACTTCTATCTGCCCCTCTTTGGGATTGTGTAAAATTATATATTCAATGACAGTTTTTTTTTCTTTCCTAGCCAAGCATTTTGATCTCATGCTTATTTCTTTTAACTCATCTTAATTTTGGCCGTAGAAATACCGATAGAATTGCTAAAATTAAGTTTGTAATTATTAATGATATTTGTTTTTTTACTTTTTTACAATTATTAAAAGTTAAAGTACGTTTATTGACGTGTCAATTTCCACTTCAGAAATCGTTCTTAAAGGTCGATTCAAACACATCAGTCACGTCTCGTCACAATCCCGGCGCCGAACAGAACAATCCGTCATACAAAATAATTACTTTAATAGAAATATGCCGCCGGCATTCACATTCATCAGTTGATGAAGAGTTTCCCAGCTGTCAGATAATTAATAGTTCTATGACCAAACATGACCGGTTTGGCACCGGGACTGTGACGGGACTGATGTGTTTGAAGACGATTCACGATTTCCGAAGTCGAAATTGAATCGTCAATAAACGTACTTTAACCTTTAATTGTGGCTTATTCCCATATAATAGTAATAGTAGTATAATAAATAGTAATCACTAATGTTTGTATTTTGAAAAAACGTTTAAGATATAAACATAAACTAAAAGAACAATATTTAAAAACAAAAATATATTCTTTGTGATTGTGATGAAAATCACATTTTTAATTAACTAATATTTGACGTTTCGATTTACACTCCGGAAATCCGTGAAAAATTTAACCATGCCACGAGAAAGTAGTTTCAGAACCTTGCAAAATATATTCTCCAAGTCCAAACCACTTATCATAGTCTGTTCTCAAACAATTCATAAAATTGATTCCTGAGTGACATAATTAATTCTGTCAATTTCAGAGTTACCATGCAAACATGCAACCTGTCTTTTAATAACCTTGTTCATTGGACATAACACAAAGTGACAACCACAGGACATTCCCACCTGATTTAATTTTTCTGTGGTGACAACGAACAACGTACAGGAACAAGACTACAATGCCACCAAACGGAAGGGTGCACAAATAAATACATGTATTGACTAGCTATCCTTGTTACAAATCTATGAAGTCCATGTTTTCTTGACACTTAAAAGAAGAACAGATGAAACATTAATTTGCATTAATCATTAATTAGATGTCATATGTCAAATAACAATCTATAAAGTCAGTTGCACTTGGAAAATTATTGATTTTATTTATTAATATATTCAGTATCGTAAATTAAGAGTGAGCATTAACCGAGTCCAACAGAAAAACCGCTACATTATATTCACTAAACAACATATCAATGGAGAAGTCACCGCAAGAACTCGTAGATCAAGATCTACAAGAGGAAGGTCAATTTGTTGTAGACGATGTTAGTAAAATAATTAAAGATGCTATTGAAACTGTAATTGGCGGAAACGGGTATCAACAAAACAAGGTAAACAATTGGACGACTGAAGTTGTTGAATCCTGCACAGCTGAACTAACAAAACTTATGAAGCCCTACAAGTACATTGTAACCTGTACCATAATGCAGAAGAACGGAGCTGGTTTGCACACCGCAAGTTCTTGTTATTGGGACAACAATACTGATGGAAGTTGTACTGTTCGTTGGGAGAATAAAACAATGTTCTGCATAGTGTCAGTTTATGGGCTTGCAATATAATATAATCTGTGACTAGACCATTAGAAATGTTTGCCTTATTAATACAGTATCATTATTATTTATAAATTAATTTTTATTACTCTAGTTATTAATATAATACAATAAGTCTGTGTTATATGGATCTCTTTTTTACCTTTCCAAACAATTCCATTTTGTAGGAAGAAATGGTGAAAGGTAAGTTTAAATTCACGGATCTTAGAAACTCATGGAAAAGAGAGTCGTGTTCTTGGTTTGACAAAATATCTAAATATGTAAAAGTCACAAATTGTCCTCTTTTGCAAAAAAATAGTTCTTGTAATTATTTATATAGAAAATTTAACTTATCTTGGATATGTACGATTTTTTATGCCATTTAGAAATAAAGGTAATATTTTACAATATATTCTACAGTTGTGTGTGGCATATCAATTTTAAATATATATTTTGGGAATAATCCACAAATTGTAAAATATGTTCACTATTACCCTGTTATATCTGATAATGTTACTATGTTTTTGAATTTACTTTATTCTTTGATGGATGACCATCATCCAATTAATTTAAACTATTTATTAACATTAAATAATGAATTGATGTTTATATTATTGTATAAACATACTTATTTAGATATTAAATTTAAATTATAATTGTAAATATATAGTAAACATTTCTTTGTAATTTTTCTCATGTGTATAACCCACTCTTTGTCTGGTTGAGTCATTCATTACTGATTTCTATTTTACATCATTTGTTTATTCTTATGTTAATTTCTTCTGTTTGTTAGGACCAATATTTTCATCACAAGATTTTTCTCTTCATTAATTTTCAAGTTTCTTTTCTAATCTCTGATAGGACCAATATAGGACAAAAGTATTGCTTCATAGTAAATATTGGAAGGTTATATATTATTCTTTCATACATTTATCACAACATTATTATGCCATGTTTATATCTGTAGTGATCTTACTAAACTAAGCAAAATTCCTTATTTTGTTCATTTAAGTATATTTTTTTTTTTATGTGTTCTACCATACACTGGTTTAAAATATATAAATATGACAGGGAAACTGTACCTACTTATAACTAAATACTACTTAACAGTCCTTTTATTTTAATATTAAAATCTGATCAATAAATGATCATGTCTCAGATGACATTGCCATTAAATTGCTGTATTGGAATCCTCAAGGCCAAAGGAAAGTATGCTTATCTAAAAAAACTTGGAGAAGGACTTGAAGAAATAGGGAAATCCTAGCTTGAAATTGAAGCTTCTTTTTTTATAATGTGCCTTATCAAGTCCCCTACACCTCAGCCATTAACAAGACAAGAATCTATCTGTCTAGCTATTCTGAACAGTTGTTTGACTCTCTTTACCTGGTCTATTCCCTGACATTCTTCAACATGAGCCTGTTTTTCTACTAATTCGATGGTGCTATAACACAACTGACCATGTGTAATATTTAATCATGCATTTACATGAATCAGTTACATTTACATTAATCAAGTTACAGAAAAGTGATCTCATTTTTTTTTAATTACACTAGTTATTTCAATTCAATATTTTATCTCTTTATCTGGATCTAATTGTTCAGTAATATAACAACCTGATATTTAAAATTGGATACTCTTTAAGGTAAGTGACCATGTATTTTGTTTTAGAACAATTCATTTTTAGTTGCGTCTCTCATCTCACTTCATATAACTGTGCCATCTGCATATCTGATGGTATTTATCAGTTTTCCATTCATTTTTTACACCACATTCCACAAGTTGTGAAAGCATGTTTAAAAATTCTATCCGAATATAATTTAAACAACAGTGGGTACAGCACACACCCCTGCCAGACTCCCTTTACAATCTTACACTTTTCTGTTGACTTCCCATTAATACAAATGGTTGCTGTTTGAGACCATTATAAATTTTCAATTATCTTGACGTCGTGGCTATTAACTCTTAAAACTTCTTCTTCTTTTAAATCTTCTTCATTTCTCACGTGGTCGGTCCATGGAATTTTCAGCATACGACGAAATACCCACATCTCAAAGCTCCCTAAACGTCGTAAACTAGCTGACTGTTAACGTCCAAGCTTCCACGCTGTGTAATAGTACACTATACATAACACTTTATCATGCGGTATCGTAGGGACAAATCAAGATTACGGGTAGTGAGTAACTGTCGCATCTTTAAGAAGGTGCCACTTATGCCAGGAAAATGCCTTTTAATAATCAATAAAAACGGCAAATACATTTTTACGTTGATCTCGACATTTGTTTAGCACAGAAATGATCTATTCTGTGGAAATTGTATAGGAATAACTTTAAAGTGTGACTAATAAGAGTTATGTCTATATACGCTACAGTAGTTTGGATGCTGCTGTATTTTTTATTAAAATTATGAATGCAGACCTCAACCAGTCCTCTGGTATTTCACCAGTTAAGTACTTACAGATGATTGAAAAGCTTAACCAATATTTTAATGGTTTCTTCGTTAATTACCTAGTTTTAACATATCTGCCGAGATGTTATCAGGACCAACAGCTTCCATGTCAAAGAGCATAAAAAGGAGAAAGTGCAGATATTTAGCGACGAAAAATACGGGCTATTTCGATTTATAATAGAGTGTAGGAGGTCACTAGGAATATGCCAGAATTCTTGGTTAAAGGACTGGATATGTAGGAGTCATTTCTCAGTTCTGCCCAACTGCAGAAATCTTTTTTGCTGTAGTTTCCAAAGCTACAATTGCAATTTGGATTGCTAAAATTTGGTAAAAGGCGGCATGATTAGAAGAAAACTGTATTACAAACTTCTATACAATATCTCTTATTTATTAGTTAATTTTTTCTGGTTTGCTGCCAATTACCAAAATACCTACTTGTTTGTTGAGAATGTAATACATTTATATTGTATACACAGATATATATGGTGTAGCGTAAGCGGAACGCACCCATAGTGTCCATGGGTTGACATAGACAGACAATAATAGTAATGTCAATAGGTATCATGTAGTTGTAGGTGTAGTAGTAGTATAGTACATCCACTAATAATTTTCCAACATAACATGCCTCATTCATGGTAACAAAGAGACCGCCTTCAAATCAAGGTTGTCAGACAAATTTCCTAAATTCTAAGGTATATTTAAAAAATATTCCCTATTCTCTAACGACACTCTTAAAAAATAATATGTAACATATTCTCAAAAAATATATCTATAAATTAATTAACTAGGTTACTAATATTCCCATGGACTCTTCACTAATAGAATTAACGCAACCGTGAACTTTGTATATATTACTTCTACTCAAGTAATTTTCGATATCGGCAACATTGTAGTCTGGAGAGAATTTGGGACGTTGGGTCTATACTCGACGTCATGTTGGTGAATTTAGCGGTAATACTCTTATAGATATAATGATCGACTTTTAAGAAATCAGACAACTTTTAAGAATTCAAGTTCTCAAAAACGGTTTCAAGAATTGTATTATTTTTTTTTCCAAATTTCATGATCTTGACCTTACCTGGAAACATGAAAAATTGCAGATAATATTAATAATGGTAATTAAAGTTACATCACTAATTTTAAACTCATGCATTATGGCAACAGCGAACCCGCAAAGCCATAAATCGTAATGAACACCTGTTTCGTCCTCGCTAAGTGACACCTAAATATTTCATTTTGCAACCAGCAATCAGAGGCGGAGGCTTATTATAGGTAAGTATATTATATTTTTCTAGGATGGCATTTTGTGGAAACCATTTGATACGAATGATCAAGAGCATCAACTTCTGTGTTATCAATAAATAATGACAAATGTTAATGACAGCCCCGAATTAAAAAAATAAAGATTTGCACGTACTATCCCAAAGGATGGTTTTAAATATGTATGAGTGTTTGAAAAACAGAAATATTGGGATGGCTGATAATGCAATTGTTCGAGAATTCATGTATTAACAAAAATCGGTATTAAGACGCTATATACCTACAATTGGGGGTCCGGCAGTAAAAAATATGGTAAGGGACAATAAAGAAGATTTGAGTTTTGAAGTGTTGAATTTAAAAAAAATATTGTTTAATTTTTATTAAAAACTATAAACTATGAATAATGCTAAAATTAGCTGATTATGTGTATAATCAGGAGGCAAAATATGAAATACCAAATACTTTTGTCCGCAGCAATTGTCTGAAATAGCTATTAGTTTTCTGCCATGAATATTATTTATTCTCCAAAGTACTTTTGAGACAGCTAGCTATTTCGTCCGACCCTCTTTTAGCAGTGGATTCATCCCACATAAAAAAGTGACCCATGACCATCTCCAAGGAATGTAGCTAAATTTATAGCACATAATTTTCTCTTATAGAACAATGGGACAGTGGTAAGCTTTGGTGTGGGAAGGGTTTGCATGTAGATCAAAACTTTGCATGCACATCTGGGTTTAAGTTTGCTTCCTCTACTGCGTCTCTGACTGCCTGTTGACCTGCTTCAGCTTTTCTGTGATGTAATTCTTGTTCAGTTTAATTTTTTACCTCGTTTCATCATTGTGTAACTTAGCATTTTCTAAAGCTACTGAAAACTTATCGCATGCTTGACATGTATCCATTTTCGGAGTTTTGAAACTTATATTATATTCTTTCAGTAAATATTCTTCTGAATTTATCTGCAGAAACTGGAGTTATCTTTTCAAAATGCAATTCCTACATATTTCTCATAACAAGTCTGAATAGAATATTCCATACTCATATATTGTCTAGAACTGTCAGCACGGGTGTTAATGGCTGTTGTATTAGGTAAGCTTTCAATAAAAGTTTCAGAAAATCTATATCAGAATTGGAATATTTTTTAGGATGATTTGATGTCGACTCTTAGATCTGATTTTGGAGTATTTGATCCAGTTTTAATTGTTTTACTAGATTTTCAACTCGACCTCGATTTTTCTGTAAGCCATGGATACTTAGGAAAGCCATTTTGCATATCTTAACATCTTTCCTGTGATTTTAATTTATATTCAATAGTTTGAGATCTTTTTGACACTAGTGCTTTAGTTTTCCTTCCTAGTCACATTTTTAGATCTCATAAACCTTGTAAGTAAGCATTTTGTGTATCAAAACTGTTCATGCCCCAAAAATTAACAAAAATTGTCTGTAGTTCTTTCATGAGAAGCAAATAACTCATAGCATTTATTGGGGCAACTACACGGTGACCTTGTGTTTTTTGATAAAACAATATTTCCCTTACCTCTGTATTGTTTATATCTTTTCCGCGATTTCAGAGCTCTTTTGTTTTTAATGCTTACTTAAATTGCGTTTCCTTTTTCTAGATTTTGTGTCTGAAACAGAATATTCTTTTTTTGTTTTACTGTGTTCATTTAATTCTCCTCTATTTTCTTTTTCCTTCCTCTCCTCTTCTTCACGTACTGGTACTCTGGGTATGTGTGAGAAGAAATTTCTTGAAGTCCATGTTCTTTCAAAAGTTTTCTAAAACATAATAAAAATAATATTAAGTATTATGTGCTGCAGAGAATTCATTATTCATATTTGCAAGTAAAAAATGTTAAGTTTTTATGCAAAGTGAATGTGGATGTAAACAATGTTAGTACATCCTTTACCATTTTTTACTTGCAAACAATGATTCTAAGAATATAAATAAATTACCTTCTGTTGTAGAAAGTTAATCGAGCTAGCTTCACTAAATATTTGAAATTCAGGATCTTTATCTGAGTGTAATCATCATGCTCTCAGAATTGTCACTATTAACATCAAAAAAGTCATTTAGATTTGAACAACCTGCTTTGTTTCCGCCATCTGGACACATACCATTATTTTCATGCTTATGCATTCCCTTACCAATTTTAGAAATTAATCTGACGCCACCTATTATTCGGAGGATAAAATAAGTCAAGTTTACTGCGTATGCCATGTCCCTATTGCCATCTTTTTACATACTATTTCGGGAAAAATCAAAATTTGTCCGTTACCATTATTTACTGCCGAGCCCCTCAATTATTAAATTGGGCACTGTTACAGATCATTCCTTAAAACGAAGCGACCAATAAAAAATTGGGTAGGATTGACATTGCTGCAAAAGACGTTATTCAGCGAACAGTTTACAATTTTTACAAGAAAATAGAGTGCTCTACTTTAGAAAGATTCGTGAAAAATTGAGATGATTTCCCTGAATATAATTATACATCTTTGGAAACCATGCGCGAGATTTGATAAGTTGTGGATTTAAATATAAGAAATTAGATAATCGAATGGTAATAATGGAATCTCGGCGTATGTTGAACTCGACGAGAGTATTTGAGTTAAAATAAAACAGTAATCGTAATTCAAACAGAAAGATAATCTATTTAGACGAAACCTGGTTCGATACGCATGATGATGTCAGTACGGCTGGGTTGACAACACAACAAGTGTGCGTTAAATACACCGTGTTCACGAGGAAAACGTGTTTATTCTTCATGCCGGACGCAAAGATGGTTTTGTATCTAATGCATTGCATTGTCGGCCAAAAATATAAACAAACTCTTCTGCCGATTATCACGAAATCTGACAGCGGTTTATTTGAAAAGTGGTTTGGTTGAACAACTCTGCCCAATATTCCGCCGAATTCAGTGATTGTTGATGGATAATGCTTCGTATCATTCCGCATATTAAATAAAATACCTAATATAACACGAAAAAGGACGAAATTTTAAAATTTATGCAACTTAAAACATTACTGTTCCTAAAAAGATTCCAGTAAAGAAAAAACTTAATTAGATAATCAAAAGTCGGAATTTTAAAAACGAATACGTTACTGACAGCATTTGCCGCAGGCACGGCCATACTCTTTTGCGATTACTCCCATACTATTGCTTTTTTAATCCAATTGAAATGGTTTGGGGGGTACCGTAAAAAACGATTGCGAAAATATAATCAGTCTCCAACACTTAAGCGCAGTGGCCATTGAGAATATTTCGAGAAGTAATTATTGGATTAATAGCGATGAGTGGAAAATATGCGAAGCTCATGTTGTTAAAAATAGAAAACGAATATCCTGTTTTTACCGGCAATAGCACCAATAGTTATCCAACCTGGGAACGATTGACTTCAGAAGACTTCGACGATTCTTTTAGTCCTTCTAATTAATTTCTTTACATCTATCGCGATGCATCTTGAACACTAGTATTCATTAATATACAGTGTGTCGCATTTAGATATAGACACCTCTATATATCAGCTATCAAAATACATACAGATTTGAAATTTTGCACAGTCATACATGTTGATAGTGCACATTTTTTTAAGATAATGCGAAGATGCATATTAGGTTATCGCATTTTTCGGATTTTCAATCGCGTATATCTCCAAAACTATTAACTTTTGAGAAAAATGACCATAGATCTTATTAGAGTAAAACCTAAAAAATATTTTTTTTGGAGCACAGAAGGTGATATTTTGAATTTGTTTAAAAAATTTGTTTAAAACAATTTCATGCCCAAAATTGAGAAATTTTCCTGAATATAATTATGTAAAAATTAATAAAAATTATATGATTTTTCTTGAAATATGCGTTTGATGAACTGATCCTTTTCTTAATTTCCACGCCAATGTGTCGGCATGGCATCAAAGAATCTCAAAAGCCGATGCTTGGCAAACTGACATTGGAAAAAGTATAAGAAGTATGGTGGTTAAGTTAGGTTAGTTAATTAGTATGTCTGTTATAGGAAATAAAGCCTTTATAATAGTAGTAAAGTACGACTAATTTATTTCCATATCCACACCTTACATGGTAGCAGAGGTCCGTGGTTGGAAAGTCGTACCTTTTACAACAGAAAAAGTTTGGTGCAGTTTGAAAAAAGTGTGACACATGATGGCAGGTAGTAGTGATTTTAGGAATACCTATAATATCGATGGGGAGGAATTATAAAATGTGGAAAAAAACGTCTTATGCTATTTTTGAAAATGAAGAAGTGTGTGTTTGTGGAACCCAGACCGAAAAATGAAAATGATGATACAAATTGGGATGACGATGATGTAAAAGCAATGAATTATTATGCGGTGCAATATCGGATCGACAGATGGAGTACATCGCCGAAAAACTACGGCGTATGAGATGATAAAGAACATTTGATAATTTATCATTGACAGAATCAACGGCATTGCCGATCGTATGTAGAAATAACTTGGAAAGATTAAAATTGAACACACTATGGGACTGTGCAACATTTTTTAGTGACTTCGAAAAAGCTATTAAACGAGTAAAAAGCGCGGGTGCTAGTGTGTCTGAAAAGGAAAAATTGAACTATATGTTAAACACGTTGCCAGAGTCGTACAGTTATATTGGTGATTTAATAGATACATTAAAAGAAGATGATCAAACTGCAGACTACGTAAAAACTATAGGTTATGATGTCGAATTAAAAAATCAAACAATGATTTTGGAAGAAAATCCAGTACATTTGTGTAATTAAAGGTCGACAGGATCGATCATGCTTCCAGTGTGGCGAAGTTGTCATTTCAAGCGAGATTGCAAAAATGGCGCCAATCAAGCGTCGGGTAATGGCGACAAACGACAAGCAGTAGAGGCTGGTGGAGAGAAAACGCGGCGGTCGACAAGAAGCCGGAAGAGGAAGCTACGTCAAGAGGCGTGGCCCACTCACGTGGACAGCGCGGAACGCATGAACAAGTGCACAGCGGTTCAACCGACAGGACAGAAGAACGAAGAGCGAAACAGTGCTTCTTGGCTTACAACAGAAGCTCTTGGTAAGGATATGTCAGTTATTGCACAAAATACTGAAATAGGTAATGTAAATAATTGTATTGAAATAAAATGGCTTTTAGATAGTGGTTGTACAGACCACATTATTAATGATGAAAATTATTTGATAAATGTAAATTACTTAAAGATCCATTAAATGTTTATTTAGGAGATAATAGGGATGTAAAGCTACTAAAATTGGAAATGTTTTAAGTTTACTTTGATGCTTTTGGTAAAAAGAGTTTAGTAGATATGCAAATGTTTTCTATGTTAAAGATATGAAATCAAATTTGATAAGTTATAGCAAAATAACAGAAAATAATAAGTTATTTCTCACGGTAATATTTCAAAAGTTTTTGATAAACCTTGGTAATATAAACAGCAGTTGCTTTAAAAAATAATGGCTTAATATTATGAAAAGTAAATTAATAAAATCAGTTGAATTGCATGTAAATGTTGCACATAAAGATATGAATATATGAATCAAAGGAAAATGGCATCGTTTATTAGGTCATGTAAATTTTAAATATTTGAATATTTTATCTAAAGATCAGCTGCGTAGAATGGAATTCCTAATGAGTTTGAATCTGAATTTATGAAATGTAAGATTTGTATTGAAAGTAAAATGCATAATATTCCGTTTGTCAACAGTAGAAAAAAAGCTAAAGATAATTTTAGAGATTGTACTACTGATGTTTGTGGGCCTTTTCGAACTATGGGTTTAAAGGTGAAAATTATTTTGTTTCTTTCATTGATGATTATGTAGATTTTAAAGTATTTGCTATAAATTCAAAAGCAGAAGTATGTGATTTGTTTGAATGAATATACGAATGAAAGTGAAAATTGTGACTGGAAAGAAAATAAAGATTTTAAGATGTGATAATGGGAAAGAATATTTGAACAGTAGAGTCTACAGATTTGCAAAAGAAGGGGGTATAGTAATATGATAATTGTCCTACATAAGTGTACATGAATTGAATGGGACTGCAGAACGGTTTAATCGAACACTATAATGGATATGTCAAGATGTTTGTTGGCTGAAGCAGATATTCATAAAAATATTGGCCTGAAATAGTTTGTGCTGCGGTTTATTTGAAAAATCGTACTTATCTGATACAATTGAAGAAAAAACTCCATAATGAAATATTTTTTGGACAGAAACTGATGTTTCTAATTTGCGTTTGTATGGAAGTAAAGTTTTTGTACGAAGACCAGAACAGAAGAGATCTCTAAATGGGATAAGAAAGGTGATATGGGAATTTTATTTGGTTATAAGTAATGTTGGTTATCGTGTATTATTAAATGGCAGAGTCATTGTTGCTAGACACGTGGATATTGTTGAAGAAAACGTTAAGTGTATAGGTTTAGACTTTAACGAATCAGATAATGATAATAATGAAGAGTGTTACCCTGATAAAATTGATGAAAGCTCTGAAAATGACTCAATAGATGAAACTTTTGAAAGTACAAATGAAAGTATGGATGATAGTGTGAATAAAAATGAACCTGAGTTACCTAGATCTCACAGAGCCAAAAATCCTCCAAAGAAATTTGATGACTACTATGTATATAATAGTAGTATTTTTGTAAATATGTGTAGAACTGATATACCACATACATTTGAGGAGGCGATAAATTCTAATGAAAGTAAGTATTGGAAAACAGCTATGGACAAAGAAATTGATAGTTTAAATAAAAGTAAAACTTGGAAATTGGTTAAAAATGATACAAACAAAAATATTCTGGATGTTAAATGGGTTTATACTAAAAAGTCTGATAATACTTATAAAGCTAGATTGGTTGTACGAGGTTTTCAACAAACTGATGAAATTGATGATATTTATTCACCTGTGGCTAAAATGCAAACATTAAAGATTTTATTGTCATATTGTTGTCAAATGGGCCTAGTAATTGAACAAATGGATGTTGAAACAGCCTTTTTAAATGGTAAAGTAATTTCTGAAGTTTATATTAAACAACCTAAGGGTTATGAAGATGGAACAAGTAAAGTTTGTAAATTAGTTAAAGCTTTATATGGTTTAAAAGAAAGTCCAAGGGCATGGTATGAGTGCCTAGATACATTTTTGATAAATTTAGGTTTTGAAAGAAGTAATATTGATCCTTGTTTGTACGTTTATAAAATTGGAAATGATATTATTTACTTATTAATTTATGTCGATGATTTATTGATTTGTGGTAGAAATTTAAATGAAATTAAAAGGATTAAAATTTTATTATCAGAAAAATTTAAAATGAAAGATATTGGTGAAATTAAAGAATATCTTGGTATTACTGTTGATTATGATTCTAGTAAACATGAAATGAGATTGGATCAAAATAAATATATTGAATTATTAAGGAAAAAATATAATTTAGAAAAAGGTAAACTGTATAATACACCTATGGAAGTAAATTTAAAAATTGATAAATCTGATCATTGTGAAAGAAATATTAAATATAAAAATTTAATTGGTGCACTATTATACATAAGTTCGGCAACAAGGCCTGATATAAGTTTCAGCGTAAATTATCTGAGTAGATTTCAAAATTGCTATAATGAAACGCACTTTAAATATGCTGTACGAATTTTGAAATATTTATGCTTAACTAAAGATTTAAAATTGTTTTATAACAGAAATGAAAAAGTAAGTATTATTGATTGTTATGTGGATGCCGATTGGGCAGGTGATCATTTAGATAGAAAGTCTACAACTGGTTTTGTAATAAGATTGTTTGGTAATGTAATTTATTGGAAATCTAGAAAACAAAAAAGCGTTACAAAAGCTTCAACTTTTGCAGAGTATGTAGCATTGTCAGAAGCAGTAAGTGAATTGATATTTGTAAAAGAATTGTTGAAAATATTTGATATTGAAATAATAAAGCCAATTGATGTTTATGAAGATAACACTGGTACAATTAGTATAGCTAATTATGGCAATTTTAAAAAAAAATTCTAAGCATGTTGAAATTCATTATCATTATGTAAATGATTATGTTAAAGCAAATGTTATAAATGTGGTTAAAGTAGATTCTGATGATAATATTGCAGATATTTTTACGAAGTCCTTGGGCCAAGATAAATTTGAAAAATTTCGAAGTATGTTAAATTTGAATTAATGTAAATACAATGTAAATGTAAGGAGGCGTGTTGAGAATGTAATACATTTATATTGTATACACAGATATATTGGTGTAAGAGTAAGCGGAACGCACCCATAGTGTCATGGGTTGACATGACAGACAATAATAGTAATGTCAATGAGTATCATGTAGTTGTAGGTAGTAGTAAGAAGTATGGTGGCTTAAGTTAGGTTAGTTAATTAGTATGTATGTTATAGGAAATAAAGCCTTTTATAATAGTAGTAAAGTACGACTATTTATTTTCCATATCCACACCTTAACATTGTTTTATCGCTTTATTTGAGACATATTGTACATTTTTATAATTAGGTAGGTACTCACAAGCAGTAATTAAATTTTATTAATGACCTTGTTTTTATTGAACAGTACAAGTTTTCCTTTAGTTTTTAATTCATAAATGATTCTTTCTATATTTTAAAATCAAACAAAACTTGTTTATAGTTACTAATTATGTGAATATGAAAGGTCAAGGATATACAAACAGTTGAAACATTAGAAAAATATTTTAACTGATGTTCAACAAAATATGCGTAATAAAAAATAGAATTTAAAAATTCAATTACTAGAGATAGTTGTCAGGACAATATAAATATTTCAATTCTCATTGTCATTTTCTCATTAACATTTATATCTATTTACATTTCATTATGATGACATTAGTCCTCCTACTTAAAAGTATGCAAATACATATAAAAGTCGAGGTAATGAAGCATTGCACTATGGATTTTCCGTTAAGTGTAATGGCTCGTCTACACGTACACACTACGTTTTGCGTGTGCAGTTCAATATCGTGCAGGTATGACAGAGCATCGTACGTTGTGTAAACGTGAGGGCTACATAAAAATTACTGCGCAACTTTCAGTCAGTGATGCCACATGAAGTAGAAGAGAAATGTGAGATCGGAAGATATAAATCGTAAGAAATCGTGAGATTTCGCTACAGTTGAATTTTGAAGGAATTGGGAGTTTTTAAATGATATATAATTATACAAAACTATTTTAAATATGTTATATTGTTATATATTAATTAATATATAAGTACATATTTAAAAATTAGTGTACTAGAAAAGGGCCTATTTTAGGGGAACCACCAGTATCAGATATAATTTTAGGAACTTACCTACCTACCTATATACTGCAAGCTATGGATTTATCGATTCAATATTATGCAATGATTATAAACATTCTTTATAGTTTAAGCATCAATGTAAATTATCAACCTATTTTGCCCGTATAATACATTATACATAAATCGAATTTTGTTTTCTGAGGATTTAACATTTTGTCAGGTACTTGTAGGATTTCAAAGTTATTGATAATGAAATATAAGTCATCTATCTCAAACATACACTTAAATCATTTTGGTCTGTTGATCATTTAATACAAAATTTCTTTGTTAATGAAATCTCGATTCAGAGGAAAAATACCTGTTTTTCTAAAGCCATTCACCACAACAGTTTCTCGAATACTGCGCCAAGCTTTACCCAAAAGGTTCAAAAATTCTTATTTTGTCAGCAGTTTTCTTAAATTTTTGCGCTGACAATCTGTTAACAACGCATCCTATGAAGACTTGAGCCCCTTGAAGACAGACACACCCAAAGGCTGAAATATTGCCGAAGTGTGTGGCGGTAATTTAAGAATAGTCACATATTGTGCCATGGATAACGCAATCAGTTCGGGTAAAATAAATGGCCATCGTAAATCAAAAGAGCAGGCCTTTCAACGAAATTTTTCAAAAAAACATTTTTGAACCATAGAAAAATACTTTTTCAGTCATCCAACCATTTTCGGATACGTAGTAAGATGTCTCTGAATACTCATCTGCACCAAACATTGTACCATAACGTTTTGCCCTTGTGGAGGATCATAGGTGGCAATATGGATCCGTTTGCATTAGCACATGCCAAAACTGTTGTTGTTTTCCGTCCTGAGCCTGCAGTTTGCCTTTGTGCTATTTCTCCGATTCCCTTAGTACGGTTGTTCCTGTATAGATAAGTTAAGTAAAAAGTTTTGTAAAAAACAAATGGAAAAATGTTTGAAACATAATATGCAGATACACATTTTATTTATTGATATTTAAAAGGCGTATAATATGCCTCATTAGCCAAGCTAAGATAAGTAATGATGTGAGGGAAATGACGAGTTCAATAAAGATTGAAAAAAAGTCAAAAAAGATCAAAGTGACCAAAGGACTTCGCTAAGGCTACTGCATCATACCTAAGATCTTTAAGATATATTTTGAGGGGAATTTGGATATCTGCAAAAGAAAATGCGAAACTATGGGTATTTAAATTGATGATATCCACCATCCAGCTGATATTTTTCGTATCTTAATTTCCTTACTATTCAAGCCTACATCAAATCAACAGTTCTTTGTGCGCATTAATCGTAAATACCGGTCCAATAAATTACAGGATTGCCATCTATACAACTCAACTGTATTGTTCTACTTAGCTCATTAGTATAGTTTTAAGAACATTTAATATACATTTCTGTACTTTATTAACATTTAAAAAGGTGATTTGTTGGCAATTACTGCTTTCCAATTATCCAAATATGCCTCATAAAATAAAAATATTTCGACTGGAAGTCACATGTTAATTATCCTATTAGAAATTCACTACAATATTAATTATCTACAATTTTGCGATTAATTGGTCGCTGGTCCTTCGAAATTTATATTTATTTTTTGTCTACCCAACGTAGGAAGGTAATAATATAGTTTTACAGATATTTCGCTTATACCATTGAAACAGCTATCTGATCCTTTTCACTACAAAAAGCTTTTTCTTAGCCAATTAAAATGAGGTAGAGGAAGAAACAATAAAAAAAGAGAACATACTTTTTAAATAATTTATTCGATTGATCCATAAATAAACATATACAATATTTTAAGGTATTTATATTAGGGACCTTAATAAAAATTTTCAATACTTGAAATCTATATCAACAAAAAGTATCGGCACGGAAAAATCAATATAACAAAATTCTTTTAATTTTTAAGCTCGTATTTGGAAGCAGTAAAAATTACTACCTACGCACAGGTTGTTGAACTCGCTAAGGTAAAAAACAAATTTGAATCAATTTGATTATCAATAAGGTTTTCTTCGTAAAAATAGTTATTTCTCTCCTAGATGATTGTGTAGATTTTCTCTAAAAACATGTTTTGCTCTACATTCCTACCCTGCTATCTTATGACTCCTAGTTAAACTTAAAGACGATTTCAAGTGAAATTAAAATATTCCACCAATTAGAAAACTAATCAGAAACTAACCCAAATAATCATTATTTAAAATATTTATTGCATGTTCAAAGAAAGAATGATAAATATAATATAGTGTATAGCGTATATCAAGAAACTGTTTTACTACGTATTTAAGTGAACTCATACACAAGACAAAGATTAATCGAATTTAAAAGCAGATTGGTTAAAAACTAAAGTAGATAAAGCCAAGGAAAGAAAATACAAAAAGCGAAAGAAAAATAAACTCAACGGTGTAATAAAAAGAATTAAAAATCATATTTAGATATCCTATAAGACGAATATTAAAGAGTTTTTGGAACAAAGAAACAATTCCGATGTTTATCAAAGCAAATTTCAAACAGAGTTCTTTCCGATTACAATACCGTAATAGGCGTGGGGCTATTAAATAACGGGACTGACGCTGCTACAAGTAAAGTACGATTATGATCACAGCCATGGCAGCTAGCAGTAGAGATCCTAACCTAGCTGCCAGCCACCTACAAAATGCTCTGAATAGGTTCCAAAGATGGTGCATTAAGTGGAAAATCGCCCTGAACCCCGAAAATACACAAGCCGTCATGTATAGACACCGAAGAAGTAGATCAGACAGGGAGATGATCATTGCCAATACACTTGAAGAATGGACAAACAAGGCAAAATACCTCCGAGTGATACTAGATAGAAAGCTTACTTTAACAGAGCATGTAAAGCAAGCAGTATACAAACCAAAAGCCCTAAGAAGTCAACTCTCTTCGGTAATAGGCAAAAAGAGCAAACTTTGTTTCAAAACAAAAATGAGAGGAGCTAACAGCATAATACTACCTTCGCTAACTGACACTAAATTGAGCGCTTTTCCTTTCAATCAGAAACCACTAAGTAATTTTCCGCAGCTGTTTCGTCATATATAAATTTGAAGCAACTATTTTGTCGCTTTTAAGATTTCTCAAGCCTAGAAGAACTAGAAGCCTTCATATCAATGCTTAGTTCATTGAAATTCATACTGCTTTTCTTTGAATAATTTTACCAGAAACAATATTGTTTTTAACATCAAATTACGAAGCAAATCGAAAATAATTTGATTTAATACAACCCGAGAAGAAATTACAGAAACACAAGTGAAATTGAAGAAGGTAATGGAAACATTCTAAAAGGATAAAAAGAAATAATAAGGACATAGATCTGTCTATGTATTTCTCATTATGTATATAAAAATGCCGTGGCCGGTCTGGCAGGACCAACCTGTCACTTCTGGAACAGCTTCATATAAACGACAGGCTAATAAAAAAAGTAAACCGAGAATACCTAAATTACTTTAGCCATAAGATCTCCTCGGAACGACAATAACTGGAATTAATGCTAAATGAAGTTCATGAAAAATCACTGCAAAAAGGCCTAAAAATTAACTTCAACAAAACAAAAGTAATGACAAACACGGAAGACCAAGAGGCAATAAAAATAAAAACAGAAAAAATAGAACAGGTAAATGAGTATATCTATCTAGGACAAGCAATCAGAGCTAACAGAGAAAATCAAACAGCCGAAATATCGAGACGAGTAAGAATGGGATGGGCAGCGTTCGGCAAACTTTCTTACGTTCTAAAAAATCAAACAATCCCTCTATACTTACGAAGCAAGGTATATAAATCCTGCCTAATACCGGTGCTCACCTACGGAACAGACATGGACATTTACACAGGCCAATTTGGATAGGATAAGGAAGGCACAAAGAGCGATGGAGAGACAAATGTTGGGTGTATCACTTAGAGATAGAAAACGTAACCAGTGGATCAGAACCAGAACAAAGACAGTAGACGCGATAGAACAAGCAGCAAAACTGAAATGGAAATGGGCTGGACACAATGAACGTCTCCAAGACGGACGATGGAACAATGCCATCGGAAAGTGGCGTCCATACAATGCAAAGAGATCAAGAGGCAGACCACAGATGAGGTGGAAAGATGACATCAGGAAACAAGGAGGTCCCACATGGCAGAGAACAGCTCAAGATAGGGAAAGATGGGGAGAACTGGTAGAGACCTATATCCAACAATGGAAGGATAGAGAATAGGTTCAAAAAAAAAAAAAAGAATGGGAACTATGGAACTATTGGTAGTAGAAGGAAAGGTAGAAAATGTTTTTGAGAACTGCTTAATAAGTAGGTTAACAGATAATTTCCTCTACACACTCTTCTAAAAAGTAAACTTATATACACAAGGGTATTTATACTAGACAATGCAAAACATAGGTATCTTAAAAACTCACATGTGCGTTATCAGCATATGACTGAAGCGATATCTTGACGCTCATAGGCGTGATTAGCATGCAACTTGTTAAGAGCATATTATAAAAACAATTAAAACTAAATTTTTCATATATTCAGAATTAACACATCAGAATTAAAGTTTTCATCTCACGTCACGCGTTAACGGCTATATGCGCATGAGCATACCGTTAGTTCTGTATATTCTGTGGTGTAGTTTATCTTTAAACCATAAATTTATAGCGGTAGTGTTCTTTTTCATTCGAGTTGTTTTCCTGTTTCTGCGAAAGAATGGTAAAATGTGACAGAACAAAGAATTCTTGTTAAAGCAGGTATATTGCGATGAATGTTTTTTAAGTGTTTAAAAGATAGCCAGGAAGACTTTGATGATTCAGTCCTGGGTCGTCCTTTCACGTTAAAAATATTTTTTTACAGCAGCAGCTTCATTATTTAATAGCCACATCTAGTAGACACATTCGCCACAATATATTTAACAATAGTATAACTGTGTATAAATCTATTAGATGTACTGATGAAACAAGTTTTAGCTTTGTATCAATAAGTCTGGTCACTCTATTACCAGTCAGTTTCTTAATTTATCTAATTGGTATCTGAATTTACTCCTTTATCGGAATCCTAACTAATATTTTCACCTTAAAATCGCCTTTAAACTTTTTTCGCTCTGCCAGGTGAGTGCTAAATTCGTTCAATACTAAATTTATTTACGCTACAGTTGGTACCTTCCAATATTTACACATTTGTACGTTCGAGTCTACAGTTGTCGGCCTTAAAGTTGTTCTAAAGTAAACCGGCAAATCGAGAAAAATTATGCCCATGTGCGCCTCTACAAACTTTATAATTAACAATAAAATTCTACGATCAAATCAGTTTTTCGAAATTCCTCAATGAGTGTCAACATCCTTAAGTTCTTGTACAAAGAGTACATCAGCTCAGCCCACAAAACAAGAAAACCGCGAAAAAATATTAAAACTACTTATTCGCACTTATCTTTTTTGATAGAGTACTGAGTGTTACGTTTTAGAATATGGCATGTGACAAAGCATTGTATACTTATCAAATAACATATTTTGTATAAAGGCAGCCTAAATCGTTTGACAGGTAAAAAGACTACGGGAAATGTTAAAGAGATTCACGATATGATTGAAAATTCTAGTAGAAGTCGTGTTTTGTTTTCTCATATCGTAAATATCTTGGAGATTTGTACAACCCTTTGAAACCGCACGCTATTATACAATTGGAAGTTACTTTATGTGTTTTGTATTATTGGTGTGAGACACTCATTTTTAAGAACTACATTATCAATTATATCTGATGAAAATTTGAGTTTCAGTAGCAACGATTTTTTAAACAATTAAAATATGCCGGCATTATAAGAAAGTTTAATAGGTATCTATTCAGTACACGTTAGCTAGAGAAATTTTTAGACGTAATATTACAAAATTCAATGTGCATTTAAGGTTTTGATAATAAACTCACGGGTGAATCACGTAGGCTCATGGATGATACAGTTTGGATCTTGGCTTCCTATTGTTCTACTAACCACACATTTAGTCTCACCACATTCGTGTGAAAGATCAAAGGTTCCCTATAGTTAATTCTTTAACCATTGATATGATGTCACTACTTTTTAATTTAATTTACTGCACGCACGGTGTAATCACGACTCGTTGCTGATGATGTGATAGGACTAAAAAGGTATTATTTTATATTATGGTATATAGCCAACTAACCACTGGGAACTCTCCCTTAGTGATTTTATGTTTAGAGTCTTATAGCTCGGCGAAGCTCATTTGTTGATACCTATTAAAGGGCAGAAAGGCACAAAAACCGGAACATTTATGCAATAAATTATTGTATTATATCGCTTGTTGGATAGCCCAAAACTAACGAAATGCCCCTCATGATGCTTTAGAAAGCTAAAGTACTTGGGCAAGATTTAATTAATACAATTGTGCTCGATATCTGCCTTTCATTTTATCAAAGTTCATTTTTTCAAGCATTCAACCTTATATCAATATTATTTTAAAGACTTCAAAAGTTTTAAGTAGTGTTGACTTAGAAGATGGACAATTCTTTGATATGTTGGACATCTCAAAGAAAAAGGAGTCCTTGTTTACTTTACGCATACTCTGCAAAGAGTTCTTTAATTAGGGGCAATGTGTCTTAAAAATAGTTTTAAATGGGCTTTTTTTGTGGTATCTCTTTAATTACATAGGTGATAAAGGGAGCCGTTTGTCACTCATGAATTGTTTTTTTCGATAATATTTCATCATTTACTTTTTTTTATCTGTTTGTCGAAAATGGAAGCTTTCGAGTAGTAGATATAATGAGAGTAAGATATTTTTTGAAATTTTGGACGATAGTCCATCATTAGAGGGACACAATCACAATTATACAACAATATCTTTGTAGCTATGAATATAACACGAAATATCTAACAATCGAGATATTTGGATACGAATTATTGTTGAATATGTGTTCTTTCCTATTAAGTATG
Source organism: Diabrotica balteata (assembly GCA_918026665.1). Classification (NCBI taxonomy): domain Eukaryota; kingdom Metazoa; phylum Arthropoda; class Insecta; order Coleoptera; family Chrysomelidae; genus Diabrotica; species Diabrotica balteata. Next base: position 136,784,628 of record OU898282.1, read on the forward strand.
TTATTTTCTGTGAGGTATTATTTTCAAGTTTATAAGTTCCGGTTTACAATCCCGCATCATCGGTTTTCATTCCTTGTTTTGAAAACACTCCTTTTTTTATTTTATGCAAATTATCTATTTTATCTTCATACACCTGCTGATTCGTGTTGGAGACGATCAATGCTTCAGAGTCTCACTAATGCGAGTCTTTTGTGATTCTCACCATTCTTCTTTCTTTCATTCTGTTAATACATTGATTCTAGTCTTGTCTTTTTAATGCCCAGTTAATGATTTCTTTGAACAAACGAGAATAGTGCCAATAGAGCACTGGACAAGAGTGTCTTTTCAGCTGATCTGTTGTTTCCAGTAGTCTTTTTGTTTTGATATTGTTGGTGTAGTTTCTACATCATTTTGTAATGATAGTTCTTGTAGTAATTTTACTGCTGTTATGTCTTATGTTTCCGTTTCATCAATTTTAAAAGATTATGCAATTTCTCATTATATTATATCTACTATAGATAACTTAGAAAAATAAAATGAAACATATGTGATCAAATTTTTCTACTTCTTATTGCCTTTTTCACTTTTTGCTAACACTGAGTTTGTTTATATTTCCTCAAGGCTCTTTTGTAAGAGTATTCACATGCAAAAAAAGCTTCCCGAGTACCCATATCGTTTTGGAAACCAATCTGCTCATCACCAGTTATCCCCCACAGTTTATATATGCAACAATGCAATATTTTCATTACTTACGTTCATTGAATTATGATCTTGACTACTTTCTCTTACTTGTTTTGTATTAATTTCGGTAGAGTTGTGTCAATCTAGTTCTTTTTTACAGTTTTATTTTGTGGTCTCCCCATTGTACCTTATACCTAATTTAATCTATATATTGGCAAAAACAAGTACTCACAATCCAAATGAATTTTTTATTGTTTTTTGGGCTACCTGCTTTGTGTTTCACAATATTTAACCAATCATCAGGCCCAGTAATACAAACTTAAAAGAGCTAAAATGATGTCTATCAATGTTTGTGTAAATTAATAATCAAAGAATACCTTAGCGTCAATGGTCATGAGTACATGCACTTAGGGAATGTTCAAGAAAAACACCAATCCTCCATTGAAAATCCTTTCTTTCACGAATCTGATGATCTATTATTGAGTGTGTGTTTGTATATGTAGGTATTTATTGTGTTGATATCAGAAATATACACATTTAATAAAATAAATACATAACCTATAAAAATAGATTTTGTCTTCTTAATTGATAAACATATATATATATATATATATATATATATATATATATATATATATATATATATATATATATATTATATATATAATAAACAACAGTCTTCTGAAGAACCCTCTTGGTGGGTCTTGGCGTGCTCAAGGATAAGTCTGCATTCTCTCCTATTTTCGCATTGGATTTCCAGTTTCATACTCCCAACATTTTCAACATTCGCATGCGACACATAGTGTGACAAATAAAATTAAGAAAAATTTCATTTAAAAAAAGCGGTTGTCCCACCAATAAGGTTGATTTTCCGGAAGACTGGTGTTTTCCGTGAATATTTTTAAAATACATGTGTGATAATTAGTGGCGGATGCCTTATGAGGGGAACTTACAACTGGGAGAATTCTATTTTTCCCCCCGTGTATTAGTCCCTAGTGTTAATTTATTTTTACAATTATTCTAGCACAGTTTATATCTGAATATGCTGGACCGTTGACACTAACTACCTACTAGCTCTCATAGTGCTAGATTTTTCATCTTTTGCATAATTAAGTAATCTTTCTATGAGTAAAATTTTGAGATTAAAAGGGTAAAACAAACTTTTGGCAAAAGCATTAATTCGTCATTTTATCACACAATATCGAGTAATCTGCGCCATATTATAAAGCAAGCGGTTATGTATAATGTGCTTAATCGCCTTAATATGTGGTTTTTAAAAAATGTAAGTAACTCCCAGTTAATAATTGAAACCACCTATTCACACTTTAACTATTTACACAACACCAACATATCGACAAACGCCACAGTTACAATGATGTTCAAAAGATTGTACAAGGATGAACAAGAATAAAAAACACATACCATATAACAGTCAACATTCAATTTGACAAATAACATGTAGGATGATTCACTTTCTTGAAATTCAGTTTTTGGAAACGTCTACGCTCTCCTATCATAAACCGAATGACAAGCTGCTACATTTTACACTTATCTATGTCTACACATTTAAATATAAGAGATTGTGCTAGGGCGCTGCAGAATTAGTTACACCTAAACGATCGAATAGTAAGAATTTAGTTATTGTATAGAGATATGCGTCTTTTTCCACTACTGAGTTCAATCAAACTGAACTATTCAATAGTTTTACCACTTAATATTTACTATTTTCAATTTATTTATCGTAAGAGGATGAGTAAAAACCAAAACATGAGAATAAAAGTCAAATTAAATCGTCCAAATTTTTAATTTTTGTATGCTCTGTATATTCATTAAACTAAAAAAAAAACTAGGAAATAATTTTCCACGTTTACTTACGAATATAGAGTATGGTTAATAAAATATTTATGCTCAATCTCGAGTGTTCAATCAAATAGTTGAATTACAGAGATAAATATCCATCTAAAAATCAGTTCAACTGTCACATACCCTAAGGTAATAACGGTATCAAAATTTCCACTGGACATCACATATTTTTTTTCTACAATCACTTAATAAAAGAGGCTTTTTGCTTGCCAACTACAACGAAAAGTTGATATTTATTGGAAACAGGCACTTTATCAATTAAACTATAAACGCTTGTAGTCGTGGCTCCGAATTGGCTGTCCCGAGATGCAAGTCACTATCACTCTAGCGGGTTAAAATCTGAAAATCTGGAGTCGTCAATAGCAATACTGACAACCATTACTTAAGTATTTTAAGAGATATATGTCTTACATTAAGTAAGTACAGCAGAGTCTTTTTGGTGGGGAGACAGTGTGGAGTTTCAATGCCCTAGAGAGAGAGAGAGACAGATCAAACAACTGCAAAATATGTTGTCGTCACTACTCGTTGCTTGCATACTCAGTCCATGGACGAACCCCCAAAAAGATAAACATGGCCTCTAACTTGTTGGCCTATAACCGCGTATAACAAATTTGTTATCAACATATTAGTAATAAAACTTTTTCACAACTTTTCTAAATAAATTTGATTGATAGGAGTGGGGAAACACGTAAATACACAAGAAAAAAGCAAAATTTCGGTTTCATTTTATAACTTTTTTTTTTTAAGATTTAACTCACGATATCTCGGCTCGGTTTTAATAATTAAATGTATAATCTTGATTATACATTTCTAAGGGATAAGAACTGTGGGATAAGAACATTACGATAAATACAAAAAAGAGAATATATAATACCCTGACAAGAAGTATCCTGACATATGGGTCCGAAAACTGGACAATAAACAAGAGAAATAGAGGTAGAATAAGAGCAGTAGAAATGGAGTTCCTGAGGAGAAGCTGTAGACTTACAAAAAGAGACAGAATTGAAAACGCAGAGATTAAGCGGAGAATGGAAGTGCAATCAGACATAATCGACTATATAGAGGAGAAGAGACTATCCTGGTACGGCCACGTCAGAAGAGCGGACAGAGGACGCTGGATAAACAAAATCACAGAATGGAGCCCGATCGGAAGAAGAGAGGAAGACCCCGAAGGTCATTCAGAGACGAAATCGACGAGGCTATGGAGAAAAGAACCCTGCGAGAGGGAGACTGGAATGACAGGAAAATTGGAGAAAACGATTGAGTGAAGGAAGACAGTGAAAACTGTGGAAATCCTTAGTAGTAGTAGTAGTATAATCTTGATAAAATATACCTATTATAGATATTTCCGCAAAAAATGATTTTTTTTATTTCCTGAATGCTTAATTTTGATTATAAACAAAATAGCAGTTTTTAAAACATCGTATGCTACTCGTCGGATATTTTATTCTAATTAAAAATGTGCAGTAACCTAAAGACTGTTTAGATACTAAGTATCCGGACTAGCAACTCTCGTTGAGAGCTTACGTTGTCATGAAGTGAGTCCACTTAAAATTTTAACATCCTACATAATTGTCAGCAACAATAATAACAGTTAAAGAGTTTTCACCCATATATTTGGTGCCAATATACATGTCTATCTTTTTTTATAAAGGATTTTTTAATAAAAAAAATATCTTGATATAGGGTTAGGGGGGATGGTGGCCGCTGAGGTAATGGTAGCCATGAAATATTATTTCGCATTTAATACCTATTGCGCCATCTAACAGTGTATCGTTCAAAACTGTTTCTAAAACAATGACGATGTTTAGCAGGCAAAGGAATTTTGAAAATGTCATATTTTGTTGGAGTTAATGTATTAGTGCAAGATTTTTAAACGTATGTAGAAGTATGTAAATAAGTTTATTTAGCTGCATAATTGGTACCCATTTGTTAAATTTTTATATAAAAAGTTCTTGCTCTAATTTAAGTGATTAATGATTATGAGTCGATCAGTATAAATATGTATTTTGGGGTTATAATAGCCACGCGCCTGGATGTAATGCTAGCCGGCCACTATTCCCTCCAAACTGTATTTATATAACACAGTATTTCTTTATAAATTCTATTTCAGATGTCTCGAGTTTACAAGAGAAAGAGTGATAAAGCACGATGTAATGCTGAGCAACCTAGTGCAGCAATTCTTCTTAAAGTGCCCTCTCCTCAATGGAGGTTGGCTACTACAATTTTAAACTCTTCTCTATCTTCAGCTGTTCTTATTAGCTGTTCAAAATTTAGCCCTGTCCATTGTCGGATGTTTCTGAGCCATGATAGTCTTTTCCTTTCTAGGCCTCTCTTTCCCTCGATTTTTTCTTTGACTATAAGTTGGGCATATTGGTACTTATTATTTCTCAGTATGTGGCCTAGGTATGATGTTTTTCTAACTTTTACTGTGTTAAAAAGTTCTCTTTCCTTGCCTATTCTATGCAGCACTTCTTCGTTTGAGGTATGAGATGTCCATGAAATTTTGAGTATTCTCCGGTAGATCCACATTTCAAAGGCCTCCAATTTATTTACGGTTGATGTTTTAAGGGTCCACGTTTCAACTGCATATAGAAGAGTCGACCAGACGTAGCATTTTGATAAACGTAGTCGAATTTCGAGTTTTATTCTAGAATCACAAAGCAGTTTTTTTTATTTTTTTCGAAAGATTTTCTGGCCTGTTCTATTTTCGATCTTATTTCTTGATCAGGATTTAGGCTGCTATCGATCCAACATCCCAGGTACTTAAATCTATTGACCTGTTCTAAGATGTGCCCATTTATTGTGCAAGGTTGAGGTACGTTTTGGTTTTTTCGGATTGACATCACTTTAATTTTTTTAATGTTTATTTTCATACCAAATTGCTCACAGGTCGAGTTGGTCTTGTCGATGAGTCGTTGTAGACCTGAGTCGGAATCCGCAATTAACACTGTATCATCGGCGTATCTGATACTGTTGATATATACGCCATTCACCTTGACTCCATCTTTGGAATCCTCCAATGCTTCTTTAAATAGAAACTCGGAGTAAAGATTAAACAGCAGAGGCGACAGAACACATCCCTGTCTAACTCCCCTTCTAATTTCTACTTCTGCGGATGTGGAACCTTCGATCCTAACTCTGGCTTTTTGGTTCCAGTACAAGTTTTTTAAGAATTTGATGTCTTTTCCATCTAAACCGACTTCTTGCAAACGTTCTAATAGTAGGTCGTGTCTTACTCTATCAAATGCTTTTTCGAAGTCTATAAAGCATATAAATACATCTTTCTGTTGGTCGTAGCATTTTTGGGCGAGAACAAGTAAACTGAACAGGGCTTCTCTCGTTCCCATGCCGGCTCTGAATCCAAACTGATCGTCTCCGATAATTGTTTCGCACTTTCTATAGATACGATTATGTACGATTTTTAGTAGGACTTTTACTGCATGACTCATAAGGCTTATCAAACGGAACTCATTGCAGTGTTGTGGGTTTGGCTTTTTTGGTAGTGGGATGAATATTGACTCCAACCAATCTTGGGGTATTTTACCTGTATCATAAATGCGATTGAATAAAAGGACAAATAATTCGATATTTTCTTCGCTGATTAATTTGAACGTTTCTGGGTATATTCCGTCTGGACCTGGGCTTTTATTTGTTTTGAGATGATTAATTGCATTTATGATTTCAGATTTCAGAATTGTTGGCCCTTCGTTGTTATTTTCCAATGTGCAGCAATAAATGCAGTAAATAATGGCAGAAGCGTCCGTGAAGTTGCAAGAAGTTTTGCAATTCCAAGATCTACAATTGCTTCTTTAGGTCGTAATTCTGTATTTACCAAAAAAGAAGTTTTGACAAAGCAGTTCATAAAGTTATCAAAACATTTTTATGGAATAACTCCCACAGAAATAAAAAAATGTGCCTATAAATACGCTGAAGAAATCCATATTGGATAAATATAATATTTATTACAAGCGCAAAAAGAGGTCAAACAACAACCATTACGTGATGCATAAGTGCCTCAGGAACATATATTTCACCTTTGTTTATTTATGCCCGCAAAATGGTGAAACCAGAGTTAAGAAAAATGGGCCACCTGGTGCAATCTACTACTGCTCGGATAATGGGTGGATAAATGAGCAAACATTTCTCGAATGGCTCCAGCATTTTTAAAATGTTGTAAAACCTGCAAAGGAGGATCCAGTTTTGTTAATCGTCGAAAATCATAGTAGCCACTGTACATTAGAGACATATAATTTCTGTAAAGAACGAGGAATTATTATGTTAACCATACCCCCGCACACATCGTATCGACTCCAACCGCTGGATGTAGCTTTTTACTCATCGTTAAAATCATTAAAAACAGCGGAAGAAGTAAGAGCAAATGATAAATAAAGCCAGCAAAGGAACCAAACGAAGAATAGCCATCGAAGAGTCCAATCCTCCGCGAATAGTTCCGAAAAGAAATTGTATAATAACAGAGAAGATATATCATTTGAAGATGAGGATGATGACGATGACCGTGATAGGGACGTTAACGAAGATATTTGGACAATTTGTGGCGAATACGGTAAAAACAAAGAACTCTGGATCCATTGCAGCATTTGCGGTGAATGGGCACACAAAGACTGTATCAGTTTCGAAGGCAAAATTTACATTTGCGATTTCTGCATTTATTTTTTAAATGGGGGTAATAGTGGCAGTGGCTACGGGTAAATATGGTCACCAGCAGAAGTCTAAAAAACCGTTTAAATTTTTTTTTGTTCTGTTTAAAAATTTTTCGTAGAGTTTGAAGTACTAAGGTTTGAAGTTTTATTTACGTTAACAGTATAATTTTTAAAGCTAAGTAGCAGAATAAATAAACCCAAATGCGTAGGCGTTCCTATTCCCCCTTAATCCTATGGTATACAGCTAACTAGGGAAAATTAACGTTTCCTAGTGGATTATAATAATATTCTTGTTAATTAATATATTTCAGCAAGTAATCATAATCGATTGACATCATTAATTAGAATAAAAAACATATATTATTTGTATAGTAAAAAAGTAAGAAAGAAACATATCAGACTCAAAACAGTACGAAAACATGGCGGCTGCGCATGCGCTCGTCAAATAATGAAAATTCCTACTTTGATTGGTTCTTATATCCTTTATATATTTACACCATTTATTTTTATTTAGTGTTTTTAGTCTGTGTAGTAATTTATTGTTCTCTTAGTTGCAAACTCCAATAGTGTTAATGCTAAAGAAATTTTCAACGTGGAAGAAATGTAAGTGATATAGATATGAATACTACCATTTACAAAATTGTATGGGTTCTTCATCGTTTGTGATATTCGTAAATTAATAATAAATGCTGTAGTCATTAATAATATCACAATTTTATGTTAAGATTTTATATGTTAGTTTAAGGAAAGATTGAAAATCGGGCAACACTGCAACAGTAACGAAAAGTTGCCTACATTTGGCTCAAACCTTCTAGAAAACCAAATATTTTCTAAAACTAATAAAAATATCGAATAGAAACATTTTTATCATAATATATTTACTTTGTTCCATATAAAAATGATGTAGTAAAAAACATCCAGTACAGCTAACCAAATGCGATGTTATAGTCAACACAAATCATATCCTGTCCTTTCTATAAACACCTAACACGATCCTAAAGTGTCTCAAAAGAAAAAGGTGCTCATGGATTGTTCCTAAATATATTACGGTTTGAATTTTATTTCTTAACATATTGCTGAACACATTATTTATATAATGAAGTAATTTCCTCATTGTTAATAATAAATAGAAATACAAAATAAAAACACAAAACTCCAACATTCATTTAATAATCTGATAAAAGAAAACTTTATAAACAAAATAATAACAGAATAAAATAAAGCACTAATGTATTGGTTTCTACTCGTTCATTTCAAAAGCAAACGAATGAAGTAAACTTATGATTTTATATACATTACGAAAATTTTCAAGGAATCAAGTCTAACAAATTCTGCAAGATAAATTCATGTTCGTTTTTATTTGAACGTATTTTAAAAATACTACAAATATTTTTTTATCGGCTAGATATCATTTACCTGAACTGAAATGATATGTGCAACTTCGTAGAGTTACTTGATTCAAATTCCCACAGAATTAAATAAAGTAGTATCAGTCTGGATTCTATATTTTAGAATACAAGCTAAATATCTCTTGTTACATTGAAAGCGTATACAATACAGATTCTCTCAGGAATATGTAATAATTCATATATTGTGTTGTTACTTCTATTGCACTTTTAGGTAAATCAAATTAAATATATCGTTTATAGCAACAATGATAAATGTGTTTGTTTTTACATATTCTGAGACAAACTGTATACAGCGATCCTCATTTACAAAAGTCATTTTGACAAAGTTATCTGTTTTTCAGTACAATGCATTGTTTATTATTGTATAGTGGGTAAATTTTTAGCGAATAAATCGTTCATAAGCTGGGTTCTACAACCACCTTAGTTTTGCAATCAGGAACAGTCAGTAAAACACTGGAAAGATTAAAAATAAACGAATTTCAAGAAATTGCTATTTTAAATCAATTACAAGGGTGGTTTGACTTTAATGTGGCCTTACACACAAACAATCTGCTGTCGTTCTGACATTTGTCATCCAACATGACGTCTGTCAAAATTTCAAGCAAAAACAACTATTATAAGTTTTAATAGTAGTAGTTGAAGGCAAGCAGCTTTTGTGTTTTTTGAAGAAGATAAAGTCACATATCATTTCATTCACTATTAATATATCGCAAGATGAGCTTTATAATGACCTTTATAATGATCTTTTAGGAGAAATTTGGACAACAAACATTGCTTGTGATAAAATTCTACGAACTTAAATGTCTAAGTATAAATTCTTTTATATATGGGTAAAGCCAACTGAAGCAAAAAGTTTCTGAATGCATGATACTCAATAGAATCTTTATTACTATTGATCAGTAACTAATACCAGAACAGGATGAATCTAGAACTGAAAGTCTAGCTACAACCAATTCTGAACCTTGTACAGCCTGTCGAAAATGGCTATAAGTAAAGACAAATAAATGGTGCGCGTTATATTACCTGAACTCCTACATAATATGACATTTCTAATTTTAAAAAATATTGGTAAAAGTGTACAACACTACCAAGGACTTCAGACATGTGCCTGTTAAAATAGTCTTCAGAATCGCCGCCTCTACTTTACCTTGCAATATAAGAAAAGCTGCTGCAGAAGTATTCAAAAGCTACTTCTTCTTAGAGTGCCGTCTCCCTACGGAGGTTGGCAATCATAATGGCTATTTTTGAACTTGTTGCTCTAAACAAATCAATAAATCTGCATTGATACCAATCACGCAGATTCTTTAACCATGAGTTCTGCCTTCGGCCAACAGATCTTCGTCCTTGAATCTTTCCCTGTATTCATATTTTGGACCCCTCATCACGTGTACTAGGTATTCCAGTTTTCTGGTTTGTATAGTGGTGATTAGTTCTGTTTCTTTAGCAACCCTCTCCAGTACTTCTTTATTTTTAATTCTATCAGTCCATGATATTTTTAATACTCTGCGGTAGAACCAGAGTTCGAAAGCCTCGATTCTTTTTAAATTACATTTTTTTAATGTCCAAGTCTCAGCTCCATATAATAATATTGAAAAAATATATAACGTAGATCGTAGTACGTAGATCTCCAAATTTAGATTTTTGCACGTTAGGAGTGGCTTCATTCGTATAAATGATAATCTGGCAATCTCTATTCGCCTGTTTATTTCTACAGTATGATCATTGGTTCATTGATCAAAGTTCCCAAGTACTGATATTTTTCTACTTGTTCTATCACTACAAAAACCCACTACGAAATTATAAAATTTTCTTCAAGAAATAGTAACATATGATACCTTGATAAGTTGGGAAGCTTAGCCAAAGCTTTGCAGCAGAAAACATCAGTTTGGGGCTGCTTTGCTCAAACTCATCACGTTTACCAAAACGAGTAGCTTAACATTCAAAGAAAAGTGGTTTCTGAGATTGAAAAGGAGAAACAACAGAGTGACCCATGTCATCCTATGTTTGATCATCAAAGGTATCCGCTAAGATTAAAATTTCGTAAAATAAATTCCACAGCTCCAATTGAAACCACTGTTGAACGACAACTGTTTCAGCTTTAGAAGGAAACTTTATCTGCTAATGCCATATCCAAATGGAGATATGATTACAGATTATCAATTCATCATCATCATCATTATCACGCAGTTATTACTGTCGACTGTTGAACATAGGCATCCTGCAAGTCTCTCGATTCTAGCTGTCCTCATCTACCGCCCAGCAATTCTTTTTAAATTGTCAACGCTCCTCTCCAAAGTTTGCATCCTCTTGGCGCTAGCTTATCAATTATTACCCTCCGCCATATGGAGGTCACTTAATAGACGTATAACCAACACGTCGCATGTTATAAGTATATAAAGGAGGATATACACGATTGTGCTGAAGTACAGAACCCTGAGGATTGCTTTGCACTGACTTCAAGAAACGATATTTTTTCCTTATCCTCACGACAGCTAATGGTAAGGCCAGTGAAGTGGCAGAATATGGGCAGTATATTATTTAAAAACCCAACACGGAAAAGAAGTTTTTTACCTTTCACTAGAAAGTTTCTTTTTTCTAAAAAAGAGAAAAAATCTTTTTTTAGACAAGAATTTTGTCTTAATCACGCATAAACATAATAAACACCGCTCGTAACTGTTCAAAAAATGAGGTTTTAGAACATTTTATCGTCGAAAAATTAAAAGTTCTAAAGCTAAATGTCCAACACAGTTATTCACAACAAATCGCAACTATTTTAGACAATAACCTTATGAGTTTGATAACCAGCTCAAATCTCAAATAGTTACAAATAAAAAATAAGCATCCTAACAGCTCAAAACAACTATTTTTTCCTAAATAAAATATAGATAATATATTTTTAATGATTAATTTTAAGAATATATTGCAATCCTATCATATACAAGCTCAAATGTAACTTCATTTGTTTTAGAGATATTTCTGACCACTTCCATGAGAATAAAATATAATTAGAACACTCAGAAAAAGAGCAAGACTTATGGTGGACTAAAAAAAATTCTGTAATGGAGCCTCAAATGAAGACGATCATTAACATAACAATGTATTTAAAGCAAACAAAAATATAAAATATTAGAAGACACTAAAGAGGCGTCAGATGGCGAACACTTGAAAAGATGAAAATAAATATATCGTCGGAAAGATGATTACGTAGATTTCCCGCCTTTTCTGGGTGTCAACACCATATAGTTATAATTAAGGCAGTCTAAAATATTTTATACAAAAGATAAATCATTAATACCAAATTTTCATGATAAAATACGACTTTTCAAAGCACTGATACAAATCTTAACACCATTCGCTACTCGAAAGAATATCCTATTCAAATATCACTCATAATTGTGAGGTTATTACCAAAAGGATTAGTTATTCCCCGAATCAAACAATTTGTATTGCTGAGTAAACCTAACACAAGTTGCTATCATTAGGTGTAAAGTAAAGTAAAGATGAAGAACATAAACGAATTATGTTTTTATCATCATGGCCACTACATAAACACGTGTTAAAATCCTATCACTGTAGTGATCAGTTTAAAATGTGTTTATTTCATCATTGGCGATAAGAAAATAAATGACTTAAAGAGGACAAAAACCAGGATGACATAGTTTAAGATAGGCTTTATACAGTTATACCAGTCCTACAGTTTAAACGTCGATTCTCGTCGAGCTAGTATCAAGGTGCTGCACTAGCCAAATTACATGGTAGTTTGACATTACATTCTGAGAGCCGACCAAGGAATTACATTGATTTTCTGTTTTTAATGGACTGAATTTTTGATACTGACATTATTTAGTAGCATAGACAGATGTATTCACCTATTTCCATTAATGGAAAGGTTCTATAAGCCAAATATCTTTTCTTCCGAATCATAAAGAAGTAATGAACAGGCTGAGGATCAAAATCTCATTCCTAAGTAAACGGATCTAAGCAGATAACTGTACCAAAATGACCAATTTTTCGTAAACGCTAGGTAATATTCAGTGTGATAATAAATACCCCAATATTTCATTATATCAATTTTTATATTACATTTATAAATATTTAATATTCAGCCTTAGACATATTTACTTCTCAATATTTTAGTTCATTTTAAAAAGTTTGAAAAGATAAATTTTGAACCATATGTATTAACACATTAATATAGGACACAGTGCATCTGGTAAAAGATGTGCAGGAATATGATCGTAATATACATATTTCTTCAAATATTCCACGTCTTACGTTCGTTATTATATATGTAAAATTATTATAGGCTATAAACTCTAATTTTAACACATTTATGTAAACATTTTCAAATCGGTATAATACCATCCAAGTATAACGGGTTGCCTACTTTGATATGTAATTTACTATGTGAACGTCATTTTTAACCTGTCAAAAATAACATGCCTTTTTCTCTCTTAGTTAGGTTATGTTATTTTCAACCACTTGTTTATTTCTGCCCTTTCGTTTGTTTCCTCAATTTTTTACTGTATTTTTGTTGATATTAGTTCCAACCAGCCAATAAACTGGTTATGACTGACAAAATAAAACCAACGGGGACTAAAAAAATGGCGCAGTTGAGGCAGGAGTTCGCTATTGGGGCCATTTAGATAGATGATGGTGCTAACAAAAAAGGAGAACAATGAAGACATGAAAGAAAACGGTAATTTCTGTTATTATTTGCAAAACACACTCTTAGATAAAACAAAAATTTATAAAGATCAAATCACACAAGAGCGTACGAATCACAAACTTATTAAAGACAAAATGTGGCTAAAAAGTAATAGATTTTAAAAAACAAGTTACTAAAATCCGAATGCAATGCTCACAATTGCGAATTTTTTATGTAAAGACCATTTTTTATGTCTTTCAAACTTTAACCAGCTGTAATATAAATATATATTCAGTTGTAAAATAATGATACTACATACAGTAGTCCCAAAAGTGTTACGATTTTCATTCATAACTTTACAACAAAGCGTTGTATTTGCTATAATGATTTTGTTTACATTGTATTTTTGCATTCGCATGGTTTTGTTATGGCTGGAAATGATCGTGCAACAATTTGCTCTAAGTTTTGCTTTAATCTCAAACTACAGAAGCTATTCAAATAACGCAAAAATTCTTGGGAGATGAATATATGAGCAAAAAACACATAAAATATTTTCAATCATTTTAACAACGTATGTCTGTTGACACGTTTGTTGAAACGCGTTTGGGTCGACCTTCCAGCACAACACCAAAAAATATCTAACGTGTGAGACTTGTAATTGAAGATGATCGGCTGGGCATGAAATAGAAAAATTGAAGCTTAGAGCGGAAATACACCATTCAATTCGGTTGAACAATGTGGATGATTCAACCAAAATGAACCGTGTATTTTGCAATTCAATAAAAGCGTTCAACAACATTGAACGTTGAAATGAGTTGAGATAATTTCTACTTTGGTTCAACTTCGTTGTAGAACTGAGATGATTCATCCACATTGACTCGTCTATACAAGTTTTGTCGATTGTGTTCGATTCAACCGTTTATTTCATCGAGTTAAAATATTTTCATTTTGACTTGTGATATAATAATTTCAACTGAATTGAATGGTGTATTTCCACCTTTATGTTTCGAGAATTTAAGAGTGACTTGTGACAAATTTATTTCAAAATTGCTTAGGCGAAGCAAAAGAAAAACATTCACTTAGAAGTCTCTAAGTGAAACAGTTGGTTTCATATTTGGGCATGCGATGCAGGTTTCTGATCACGATAGTGCCACAGCGCATTCGTTTGAAACTAGTGCAACAAATTTTGGCACCTTTTACTAGGATCAGGCTTCAGCACATTCAAGGAACCTCGTGAAAAAATTAAAGATAAAAATTGTTACTGACATTTGAATCTGATAAGGACTGATGATTTGACGATTTACATACCAGCTCGTTTATATTACTTTTTTAAACACGAGTTACTTGTCCGTGCATAATGAATTCTTTAACTGAAATACCTATCTACATATGGTCCAAAAATTATCTAATCTTCTAAAATTTTATTCTTTACCATGTGACCGAACAATTAAGTTTAACTTTTATTTTTTCCAATTCACAAAGTAAACAGAACACAATAAAAGGTACAATAATTGAAATCGAATAAAAGGTGAGACATTGTCAAAATCTTCTAGATATTCACTCATAATGTATTATTTGAGCCTCTGTGTTTTAGAGTATCCTATTTTATAAAAACATAGCTGTATTGCTGTATATATCTTTGAATTAATAATACTAGTAATA
>OU898282.1:136800033-136900033 GCA_918026665.1 Diabrotica balteata
ATTCGCTGACGACCTTTAAATTCCTTGAACTCTGATATATACGCCTTGTGTACGCTATGACGACAACGGAACATAACGTCGCAAACAGCTAACTGAATAATAATATAAAATAATACATATGTGTACACCTATATAGAATACGA
The DNA here is from genome assembly GCA_918026665.1 of Diabrotica balteata. Classification (NCBI taxonomy): domain Eukaryota; kingdom Metazoa; phylum Arthropoda; class Insecta; order Coleoptera; family Chrysomelidae; genus Diabrotica; species Diabrotica balteata. Next base: position 136,800,177 of record OU898282.1, read on the forward strand.
AATAATATGGACTATATTATTTTCGTTGAAAATTTTGTTTACTCGTTAACATTTTTTAAAATTTTATTCCCCTTGTTTTTACTTCACTCTTAGTACAGACGATTGTGTTGAAATTTTCGTTGAGCTTTTATGTCAATGAATGTCTTTTAATGGTATATAGATTTTCTATAATCAATTAGCCAGAAAATAATCCGAGGGACCTAAATCTGGCGAATAAGGTGCATGAGATAGCAATTCATGAACTTTGGGAATTGGAATAACAGATATGTTAACTGGTATATTGTCTTGATGAAACAACACGTTTTCTTAGTCAAATTACGGCTGTTTTTGCTGAATTTTTTTACTTAAACGTTGCGATAAGTTCGTATATTACTCTCCGTTGATAGTTTTTCCTTTTCAAGATAGACAAGATAAAAAAATTTGGTTTGGTAAACAATTTTGATTGTTAAAGTTCAATCCCTTACTTACTTTGACTTTTATCGTGTCCGGACATGTCATTCATAAAATTTCGGACCAGTATCGGGCTACGTCGGTTCCATCTTTGTTGGCGAGCACCAAATCTTCAAGGGTACATCGATGAATACGTCCATGATGAGGACAGTTTCTGCATTGTAAGAAGATGTTCCATATTCTTGGTTTCTCCACAGTCACAGTTCACATCATCTTGGTCTATTTTTTCCCCATTTTGCCATGTTTGATTTTACTGTAGTAACCCCCGTTCTTATCCTATCAAGGTTTTCCACGTTTTAAAGTCTAGGGTCATGGCCGGTCCATTGAACCTGGGGAAGTGGAAAATACTCTAGGGCGGTTCATCCTGCACTGTTCCAAGGAAGCTTTTCCTAGATTTAAGGTCGCTTTCGTGTGTGTTCGAGCTTTGTATAGGGTATGCCGATCGTCCGCGATCTGTTTAATTTTCTCTTATGTGTTCTGCAGCGCCTCTGCGTGTTGAGGGTTCTGCAAAACCCGCTGCTTTATATTAGATTTGAAAGTGGCGTTGGTTTCATGCACCCCGTTACTATCCTGCATGTCTCATTTAGGCGCGTAGTATCAACTTGTTTGGTGTGGGCAGATCTGCTCCAAACGGGGCACGCATATTCAGCAGTTGAGGAAACACAGTACCCGTGCCGTTGTTCTTAAAAACGCCAGGACGTGCGCCAAATTTACTTCCCGTTAGCTTTCTGAGTATACTGTTCCTAGTTGTTACTTTCCCTCTTGTTTTTATGCAATGTTGTCTGTAGGTGAGGGACCGGTGCAGAGTTACTCCAAGATATATAGGTTGATTTGTGTGTTCTAATGCATTACCATTTCACACAATTTGGAGTTTTCGCTTGGCTTCCTTTGTGCGAAGGTGGAAAGCGCAGACTTGGGTTTTAGAGGGATTGGGTCTTAGACCCAATCGCTCTAAGTCAATCCCTAAGTCATACATGTGGAAAACTGATTAGAATTGTTGAAAAAGATATTGCTTATCTGTGATAAAATGGTTGTAAAATTGTATTCAGTTACACCTCCAACAAAAACTAAAAAGCTTCTATAACATCGATGACCAAAAATGATGAGCTTCAGATAGGACCAAAAAGACGACGCGGTAAAATTTTCAGACTGTCATAAGATTATCCACCTATGCATGCAAAAAGGTCATAATGTTATCTGCGCTCTCACGCACTGAGTTTATGTGTCCCATGTGCTGTAAATGTGGTGGTAAAAATGATTTTAAAAAAATTAATATCCAAATGTGAAAATTAATAATTTTTTAAAATTTAATTCTGTAACCCAGGGGTTTAATTCCTTTAACGATTACTTAATAAATCTTCTTTTTTATCTTGTCTGCGTTTTAAAAACTTCAAAATGTGTAATAATAGTAAATCAAGGAGTAGCTTCTCTGGGTAATTGTGCCTGACTCTATGGGAACCAATAATACGCTCGGCTGAGTGTTAAAAAGAACAAAAATAAATAATATACTATTAATTCAACAAGTCAAGCTCGCCAGAGGAGAGCGCACTATACTGACTTATGTCGAATAAAGTATACACGGTTTTGTTTACTAGCGAGATCATTAAAAAATATTGCTCTTCAATATAGACATTTTAGGATACTCTTGGTGTTTTTGTATATTATTATATTTGTACATACTCAATACATTAGTAATTGTAATCTTTTTGTTTCAGGTAAGACTTGCAAGATCACCAAATATTTACAGGTAATTGTAATTAGAATATCAAACGCATTTCCACCGAAATGTCCATATAAAAAAATTGCATAAGAAAAGACATTACTTGCCTTGAAAAAGTAGGGATAGGGTAAACCATACAGTTATTGGACACTTCAGAAAATTTCAACTTTAAAAATTCGTAATTCACATTGTTTCTCTGCAGATTGAATTGAAATTTTATACAAAACGTAGTCTAAAACAGTTTATTTACAATAAGGCTAAAAGGATTTAAAGAAAGTGTTAAATCGTATTTGTCAATATATATTTATTAAAAATAGTTACAAAAAATTATAGTTATTGGACAGTTTATTTAGTTACAGGACACTCAAAATTAGTTATTGAAGAACTGCTTAACACAATAAAAAAGTAGAAGCAAATGAAAATTACAAGATAAACCAAATATTTCTCTGCGGTATAACAGTTGACAAAATTAAACTTTATAATTGCTTCTGTGCTCCTTTGTATTGAGTGAAAAGTTCGTCAATGTCTTCAACCTTACTGTCTCGGTTACTGTTATTAGCATCATAATCACTATCCTGCAGATTGAAGCAATTGTGACATATAAATAGATCACCACCGTTAGGTATATGCTGTCTATGCTTAACAGGAATATAACATTCGTGATAATAAAGACTACAGTCATCACATTTTAATTTTATTGACTGAATATCATTTAAACAAATAGAACATTTGACTTTTTTTGAATTCTTTTTGTCGTTACACTGTTTTTTGGTTCATTTTTCTTCTCTTTTCCGTTTCCTTTCTTGTTTTTGTTTTTCTGCTCTTTTAACTCCTCCTTTTTTTCGTAACATTTCTTGATATCGTGCAGATGCAATAGGAAAAGGAAGTCGGTTCCGTGTTACGTTTATTTTTTCTTTCCGGTACAGTAGAAGAAATTTAAAAATTACCCAACAATTCGTATTTAATATATTAATTTTACTTGTAGAGGGTAAAGCTTGTTGCTCACTTATGCACTGCAACGCGAAGCGCGCCGAACAGAATTTCTTCGCCTAGGATTTTACGGTTGCGATCCGTGTCCCTTCCGTTCTCTGTGCAGCGCGTTGCTTCGCACAGATACGCGCGAGTATATTTAACTACATGAAAAAATTATAACAACCTTTTTCTCCTCGCTTCGCTTCGCGTTGCAGTGCATAAGTGAGCGATAAACTTAAGTCATAAACATTAGTTTTATATTGTTGAATATGGATATCATTGGTACTACTACTCTCAGAAATATGTACATTTTCAATACCACTCTGTTCTGATCTTTTTATTTTAGTATTTTACAGGAGATGTTATAGCTATATTTTGAATAATATTAATGATTGTGTCTCTATTTTTTAGAACCATTGGGTTATCCGAATGTTTTGGATCATGTTAAAAAAAAATTCCAAATTTTGAACAACAAATTCAAATTATCGTCGCTAGGTTGATTATTCTTTGGAAGCTATGAACTCTTTCAGGACCTAAGATATTTACAAAAGTATTATAGTTCATCTTGGGTTTCTTTTGATGATCTGAAATGATTAAATTTTTTACTACATCTTTACCTAAACATTCAACAACAACCTACAAACTAAACAACCTACGTTTCGCAGATGACACAGCCCTTCTTGCAAATAGTCAAGCAGAGCTGATGGAACTTATACGACTGATCGAAAACGAAAGTCAAATATTTGGTCTGCAATTAAACATATCAAAGACAAAATCATGATAGTGGATGACTACACAACAATCATCCACACATAACCACAATTGACCGGTTCGAGATTGTGAGCTCATACTTATATCTGGGATCATTAATCACAAACACAGGGTCATTACAAGAAGAAATTAAACGTAGATGTGATCTAGCAACAAAAGTTGCCACAGCAAAAATGACCAAAATATGGAAGGAATGTCAAATTTCAAGAGCGATAAAGATGAGGTTGATCAACTGCTTAATATTCCCAATACTGACCTACGGATGTGAATCTTGAACTCTGAGACAATCGGAGAGAAGAAAGATAGACGCCACTGAAATGTTCTGTTGGAGACGAATGTTACGAATTCTTTGGACCGACCGTAGAACAAATAATTCAATTTTAAGAGAGCTAAAAGTTAGCCAACGACTCTCTAGTAAAGTCCATATCCAACAATTAAAATATTTTGGGCATGTTATGAGAGCAAACACAGAAAACATGGAAAGACTCATAATATAAGGAAAGGTAGAAGGCCGAAGATCACGAGGAAGATCCCCAACAAGATGGATAGATCAAATTACAGGAATATGCCAAAGACCTATGCATGAATTAAAAGAAATGACCAGAGACAGAGATCTCTGGAGACGGACAATACACGACATCACGTCGACCACTACACTCCCCCTGGGGGGTCAGGATTGAAGAGAGAGACCTAAACATTTTGTGTAGTCAATAGCATCTGCTTTAAATGGAAACACACCGCAAACCTTGAAACCATTTACTACTGTTTCAGTTTTACAGCTTTTTTTGTAGCTTGTAACTACCCCTCTTGTATGCTATTCTTCCCATTCTCTCATTGACTGCTGCCAAGCTTCTTGTAGTGGACGGAAAATAGAAACGTCACATTGTTTGTAAAATCCTTGTGACGTTAGGATAAAGTGCAATTACTTCAATCTGCTGTTAATTACACAATTGACTTAATTGATAACTTAAGTGACTCTTGTACCCATCTACAAAAATAATAACTGGAAGCTTAATATTTTTTTCAATTAGGTGGAGGTAAAAAACATTCGCAATATACTGATAGAATGTCTCCGCTGTCATCCAAAGATTATCGCTTCTACCCGCAACCCATTTATGATTTAGGATGCCTTTAGCAACATTTGCTGGAATACGTTGATAAGGAAAAAAAACTATAGGCACGCAAATTTTACCGTCTGCTGAAAACTTAAACATCATAATGACGTTTTCTTTTGAACAGCTTTTTTCAACATTATAAACATTGTTTGAACCTTTCATAGCAAGTATCTTATCATAGCAAAAATCTTCTCCTCAAAAAGAAGAGGTTAAAAATTCGCAGTACAATATATTTTGCACACTTGTACCATTAAAACGGCAGACTTTACGATGCTGATGCCAAATTTGACCTTTCTACATCGGTATTGTGATATTGCAAACTATTTTAAATTTATACAACTAAATATTGGCCTAATTTTCAGGTGTATTTTATTTAAGTTAAGTAGGTATGTAGTAAATTTAAATCATTAATATATTGATAACTTACCGTATGAAACGTGCTTCGGTTTTCGTATCGGTGGTAAAACCGTGTAAGTGAAATTTATTAAAATCTAGCAAATTGAAAAATAAGATCCAATTTGACATAAAATATCTCGTAGTTTGCTCACCTACCTCTTTTCATTTTTTCCCGAAACTGGGTCAGTTAGTCTGCTACAAGATATTATGGATTTTACCGTTCGTGTTATCAACAAAAATCTCATTTGGATGCCCCAGGCGTACGGCATTATTTACTTTCTTATCGACCAAAAATGTTATTTTTTTGGGCAAAAACTTGAAACTCGGATTCATATCCCTTAGGTAACGAAAACCGATACGAAAAGAGATACCAGGTAACTAATAGATAGTTTTTCGGGTTGAGTGTGTTTGAGAAGAAAGAGAAGTGATGCTAGTTCGTCCAATAATTAAAACTTTGCGCAAATTCACGAAGTTCGAGTTGTAATATCTGTTACTCGGGCCAATAACTTTGTTCATTAAATCGCTACAAACTAGAAATATTGTAAGGGTTAAACTTATAACTTTTCAATAAAATACAATTACTATATTTGTTATGGAATGCCTAAATCAATATTTGGAACCTTCTTCTTTAGGTGCCGTGTCCGTATTCGGACGTTTACCATCATCATATATACAATTTCTCGAAACCGTTCTGAAAACCGTTCCGAAGCATGGAAAAGCACCTGGAGATAATCAAAACCACATAATAAGAAATCAGATTGATTATATATTAATCGGCAAGCGTTACAGAAATGAAATCAAGGCAGTTAAAACATATCCGGGACGGACATCTTTTCCGACCACAATGCTGTTATCGGTAAAATCTCAATTATGCTGAAGAAAATCAAAGAGAGAAGATAAAACCTAGCCTTAAAAAACTTAAAGATCCAACAGTACAGCCAGAGATAGAGAAAATACTCAATGATAAACTCAAAGAAAAATTCAGTGAAGCACCCGCGGTAGCAGAAGAATCAGTAGAAAGTATTTTAACTTAAACAGAACAACTACAAGACAACACAAGAAAAACAAAAAATACATGGATGACAGAAGAAATCCTAGAAGTGATGGACGTAAGAAGATTTTACAAAAACCGCAATGAAGTAAAATATAGGGAAACCCAGAGAACCATCCGAAAAAAAATTAGGAATGCCAAAGAAGAATGGATGAACAGCAGGTGTGACAAACTGAGAGAATTATTAAAAAAACATGACTACTTCAATGCGTACAAAAAGATTAAGGAAGTCACAAATATGAATAAAAAATTCGCTACAGCAACTCTAATAGATGATAGCAACCAAATAGTATCTAGACCAGAAAATGTTGGAAATATATGGGAAAAATACATCGAAGATCTGTTTGATGTCGAGAGAACAGAACCACAAATGGATATAGTAAAAAAAACACATACTTGATATATTAACATCGGAAGTTACAAAAACCAATCAATACGGCAAAGCCACGAAAGACCTCAGGTCCAGATGAGATATATGTAGAGATGATAATACTTATCAATGAAGAAAATCTTCAATCCTTAACAATACTATTTAACAAAATATATAAGATTGGAATCTTACCAGAAGACTAGCTTGGATCGGCATTTATACCTATTCCCAAGAAAAATAAAACAAATATACGCTCACCAGTTCAGATTAATTAGCCTGATGAGCCATTTTCTGAAAATTTTACTCAAAATTGTACTTCTTCTTTATGTGCCGTCTTCTACGAAGGTTGGCGACCATCATACGATAGGTTTATCTGTTTTGTGCCGCATGAATTATGTTTCGCAGCTTCTGGTATTTGAAACCATTCTCTCAAGTTTCTCAGCCAGGAATTTCTTCTTTCTGCCCAAACCTCTTCTACCTTCAATCTTGCCTTCCACGATTAGCTGTAGCAGACTGTACTTATCATTACGGAACACATGGCCCAGGTATGATGCTTTCCTCCTTTTAACAGTTGTTAACAATTCCACCTCTTTACCCATTCGTCTTAATACCTCTGTGTTGGTCACTCTGTCTATCCAAGGTATTCTCAGTATGCGTCGATACAGCCACATTTCTAGAGCCGCTAACTTCTTTATAGTTGCTTGCTGTTAATGTCCACCCTTCTACGCCGTAAAGTAACGTAGAGAGTACGTATCATTTCGTGGCGCGCCATCATGGTACAACGAAAGGAAGGTATGATCGATAGCGTGCTAAATTTCGCCTGTTCTGCGCAGTGACGTCATGCGGAGAGGTACATTCTTAAAATACATGGAAGGACTGCTTAATTTCATCACTTCAATATTTTATTATTTATAATTTATTGTTTTTATTATTATTTTTTTTTTGAGATTATTTTATCACTTTATGAGACATCTGATATTTCGTGCCGGATTAAGCGTTTTTTGGGACCGAGAGCTAAATAGCAAAGATTGTTAATCCGGTGCCAGGGATATTAATTAAAGGCTTTGGTCAATTTTAGTATTTAAAACTAATTAATGTAAGTCTGCTGAAATTAAAAATAAAAATTCTTTTATTTGTGGTTATAGCATGATTTTATTTCGTTTATAATACAAATAAAGAAGAGTAGTCTTTTGTATCATGTATTTACATTTCATTGATATTTAAAATTAGGCAGAAATTAAACATATCAATAATTTTAAATGGTACATAGTTTATTAAAATATGTCCATACAATTCACAAAAATAGGAGGGGTGAAAAAACATATTATAAAGTTATAATCGGCCATTATTTTGATAACATATTTTCATTGTTAAATACTTAAATGTTCAAATACTGTGTAAGGCCACCAAATCTAGATGAAATCAATAGTTCTTCTTGTACTTAACAGTGTCAATTTTCATATTTAATTTGTTTGTCTCATATGTAACAAGTCCAATCAAAAATATTGAGAATGATATTCAACGCGCCCTAGTATGTAAGTAATAAAACCCTACACTAGGCCTCAGCTACTTCGATGGACTGATAAATCATCCAAAGAATGAAGCAAGACTGCTACATGCTCCTTCCGGATTTGCAAAATGATATACGGAATTACCCCCGTTACAAAAAAATATATATGTTAATTGAACAAAAAAGTGCCTATAACGTCAAGCTTTTTATCCGATTTTTAAATGAAGCCAAGGAGAGACCAAATATTTCCAAAAATGCATACCATTATTTGTACGGTGAAAATGCATATAAAACAGATCAACATGTTTGAGATTTCTGGAGGGAACATATAAACTAATAGATTGGAGAAGTTCAGTGACAACAAATTAAAACATTTATTAATTTAAACACAAATACTAAGTCAGAGTTATCTCGTCAGGTTTTTAATAAATTCATGTGTTTTTGAGTGTTTTTAAAATATCTGTATAATTATGATTAATAATGTGTATGTTTAATTTATATGCACAATATGTGACAAATTTGTTCTGCAATCTCTCCAATGTAGTAGAATGGACTTGGTATTGTGGAGACCATACAGTAGACGCATATTCCACTTTAGATGCGACTAAAGCATAATAAATTATTATTAAAGCCCAAACAGATAGTCTCAGACAGTTGCGAATGATAAAGCCTAAAGTGTTTATTGAATTAACTGTTACATCATTTATATGTTGTACAAAACGCAACTGTTCATCAAATGTGACTCTTAACTATTTTTTTGTTTTTACACAAGACAATTCATTATCATTAATTTGTATAAGAAATATTATATTTTTTAATACATCTATCTATCTTTCTTGCTTTCCACTGGTTTCGCAAAAGGTAAATATAATGTAGGCACTGCATCTTCTTTTAAAAGACAGTGATTTTTAAAAGACACTCCCATAAGTTTAGATTTTAAATATCTATTGAAACTATCTGCACTAAAATGTTTTGAGCAAATCCTTCCATTTTTAGGAATAAAATAGTCCTTTCGTTTACATGTCTCTACCCAAATTTTTACAATCTTTGGATCGTTTGGGAACCGAAAAAACATAATATCTTTCTGAACCACATTACTTTGATTGTCGCTATTACACAGAGCTATTGAAACACTTCATCTTTAAATAACGAAAAGAGTATCTTTCGCTTACAAAAATTAAATGATAATTCTACACTTCACAACAATACAAATACTAGAGGTTGAGATTATGCTTTACCTCTCCACATTACGTCACACTATAAACGACAACTCCGCCCTCATGCGCAAGATCATATCTTTTCTTTTCTTTGTATCATGGCGCGCCATCGGAGGTTAATGCTTAGGTTGCGGTTGCTTAAGAGCTTTCTCATTTTGATGAATTTGGATCTTGCTATTTCAATTCGGATCTTAATCTCTACTTCTGGGTCCCACTTGTCATTTACTGTATATCCCAGATATTTAAATCGGTGTACTCTTTCAATACGTTCGTCTTCAATATGCAGGTCGATATGTTGAAATTTTTTTTTACTGATCACCATAAATTTAGTTTTCTTTCTATTGATCTTCAGTCCAAATCGGCTGCCAGTTGTATTAACTCTATGTAGCATCATCTGTAAATCTTCGATGTTATCGGCCAGTATAATAGTATCATCTGCATATCGAAAATTACTTATTGGTACGCCATTAATCTTGATGCCCTCATTGTACTCTTCTAGTGCCTCTAGAAATATTTGTTCCGTGTACAGGTTGAAAAGCAGTGGCGAAAGAATACAGCCCTGTCTTACCCCTCTAGAAATGGTTATGTTTTCACTCACCATATGTCCATTCTTCATGTGGGCTGTTTGATTCCAATATAGATTTTTTATAATCTGGATGTCCTTAGTGTCAAGTCCTGAAAGACGTAATAGTTCTATGAGTTTGTCATGTTTGATAGTATCGAATGCTTTCTCATAGTCGATAAAACAGACGTAAACATCTTTCTGTTGATCCAGGCATTTTTGAATCAAAACTTGTATTGCAAAGAGGGGTTCTCGAGTTCCAAAACCGCATCTAAAACCGAACTGTGTTTTACTTATGCTGTGTTCTAATTTTGCTCGTATTCTGGAATGGATAATACGCAAAAATACTTTAAGGGTGTGGCTCATTAAACTTATAAGGCGATATTCACTACACGTCTTAGAATTATATTTCTTGGGAAGGGGCACAAATGTAGATTTCAACCAGTCCGATGGAATTTGACCAGTATCGTATATCTTATTAAACAGTTCCAATACTACATTCAGGTTGTTCTCGTTAAAAACTTTTAAGAATTCGACTGATATTTCATCGCATCCTGTTGCTTTCCCATCTTTCGTTTGATCTATAGCTTTTATCACCTCACTTTTCAATATTTTTGATCCATTCAGATCAAGAGTGTTCGTAGAAATATGACGATAATCCGTAAACAAATCTTTTATGTAGATTGCCCAAGTCTGTAACTGTTCTTCTTTATCTACAATAAGTTTATTGTTCTCGTCTATTAACCTACCAAACTGTTTTTTCTTGTAAGTATAAGTAAACTCCTTGATTTTTTTATGCATGTTTAAAACTATCGTGGTCTTCGTTCTAGCTCTTCTATCTCTTGACATTTTTCTTGCAAACCATTTCTCTTTGGATTCTTTTATCTTTCTGCTGACAGTTCTATCCAGTTCTTTATATTGTTCGGGATTATTCTTATTTTTCCCTCCTTCTGTCCCATAAGGTGTAATATTTCATCTGTACGCCAACGGATATACGTCAATAACGTCAATTTGTAAAAATATGCATTTATTCCATATTGCTATACGGAGTGGAAACATCTACTTTCGGAATCACAAGTATGAGACATGTAGAAGTGTTTGAGATGTGGGTTTTTCGATGGATGCTAAAGATTTCTTGTACAGAGCACGTGACCAACAACGAAGTGCTGGGAAGAATGGGGACTTAGAGAGAATTCCTAAATATTGTAAAATCCAGAGAAACGAGTTATCTAGGACATATTTACAGAGGAGAAAAATACAACTTCCTACGACTTTAATGGAAGGGAAAGTGGAAGAAGAAGAGGTCCAGGAGGAAAAAAATGCTCCTGGCTGAAAAATGTAAGAGACTGGACAGGCATGGACACACATTCGATAATAAGAAACAGCTCAAGATAGAGAGCAATTTTTTGTAGTTATAGGCAACCTTCAGTAATGGAGAGGGCACCTTATGAAAAAGAAACCGTTGAAAGAAACTCTATCGGCTGCTGCGCGAAATAATTCTTCTACCACACCATTGTCTAATATTACTCAGCCATGAAAGTTTCTTTCGACTAATCAATCTCTTTCCTTCCACCTTCTCTTGTATTATAAGGCGAAGTAGATAGTATTTGAGTCCTCTAATTATATGGCCGAAGTATTCTGTTTTTCTTCTCTTTATGATGCTTGTGAGCAAGCGTTCTGAATTCATCATTTTAAGAATATCTTCATTGGCAGTGTGCGAAACCCATGATATTTTTAGATTCCGTCAGTAGCTCAGCAGAGCTGATCTGGTCCAGGTGCTTTATTATTTTTAGCTTGCTGTATCGCTTTTCTGACTTCTTATTTATTTATTTATTTAGCGTATGGCTACATCACAGGTTCATATAAATATATAAATATAAATTATATAAATTACAAACAACAGTAAATATAAAAATATTATTCTACAAACAAACATCTAAATTATAAATATATTCGATTGACTCTTTTGTAGCAGCCAGGAAATCTGAAGGGTTGCCATTATAGGATCTAATCGGGCATTCCTCTACCATGTGTTTTACTGTTTGCCTTTCGGCGCTGCAGTCGCAATTTGGTGATTGTATTTTTCCCCATCTAAAAAGTGAGTCGGAACATCTGCCACAGTTCGTCCTTATTCTATTGAGTGTGGTCCAAATTCGTCTCGGTTGGTTGAAGCCCTCAGGTTTGCTTGTAATACATGGCATGTTCCAGTTAGCTGGTGCAGCGTTATTCTCCCATTGTTCTCTCCACCGTTCAGTTACATTAAAGTTTTGATCTACTAGCCTTTTTGCTGTTTGTAGAGGCGGGTGTCTTGAACGGAGCCTATTTATGTCTCTGGCGGAAGTTCCGACATGGGAGCGGAGCTCAGGATCAGTATTGATTTTTGTAAATTCTCTGACAAGGGCATGTTCCCGGCGGATGGGTGGTGGGGCTATATGACTCAAAGCTGGTAACCAGTAAGTGGACGTGGCCTTGATTGTGCTTCTGACTTCTGATTTCAATATACTGTGATCTCTGTCTAACTGCTTGTCACAGGTAGTATGTGTAGGTGTATCATTTTCTCGAGAAGCATTGTCAAAAAGGTCAATGATGTATCTCTCCTATTCTTTGCAGTCTTGCTCGTGATCACAAATTTTTTTAAGTACGCGAGCATTTTTTTTTTTCAGTTTCCCAATTCCAGAGGTGTATTTAAGTTTCTTGTGGAGGTCGAGACTCTGTTTTTTTAGGTCATCTACTTCTGTACATAAATTCTCGAACCAAGATTTTTTGACTTTTGGCTTAATTTTTCTTGCAAATTTTATAACATTTTTTTTATCCGCTTTGACCAAGAGGTGTTACCACGTTTATCTCAATATCGGCACAGGATATTTTCTTGCCTTGTCGTGTCCTCCGATGTGTAGTTTCCAAACCGCATCTTTTATTGGAAGTCTCTTCAAGGACTTAGCGTTTACTGATAAATTTCGGCATTTGTAAGTATCCGGTTTGATTGGACATAAAAAAGGTTTGTCAAAGCAATTCAGAAGTCACTCCAGCTCTGATCTTTCATTGGGAGGTATTTGCAAATACTCTCAATTCTTTGGTCCTTCAACATTTTTTAATTCTTTCTTTAATTTTTCTTTTTATGATTTTGTTGATTTTGCAGTATTTGTTATTATTTATGTTTTTATGTTTTTGTCGTCGGAACTTCCATCAGGTCTAGGATTTTCCTGTGCCATTTACTCAATTTTTTGCCAATTTGTTTACCCATTTTTTAGATAGATAGTATTGCTTGATGGTGGATCTAGCAACCATACACATGAAAACCACATTTGGAACCACAAACTAAGAAACATCATAAACGGGACAAGTTTAGAACATGTATTGCAAAAGCATTTTATGAGACTTTAGGCAAAGAAAAAAATAAGGATATAAGCAAAAATTATGATACCATCATCATCAATTGGCGCTACAACTCTTCGTGTGCCTTGGCCTGTCTTAACATTTTTCCGTTCTTCCCTGTCGAGTGCCTTCCTTTTTCCTTTTTCTTTTTCCGGCTTGTAAAGGGTTGTAGTTGAAAGGTCGTGCTTATTTTCAAAAATAAGCACTTTAAACCCGTTTGAACTTATCATATAAAAAATACGTAAAGTAAATTGTAAGGCGGTAACGATTAATGTTATTTGTGGCTAGAAACTTAAAAAAAATAAAAAAAATAAATCTTTTTTTTGTACACTTTCAAAAATTTGATGAGCTTTCCCGAAAAAGTGCTTCATATTTGGATATTTGTCTACAGACTTCACAAGTACACTTTTTTTTTGTCTCGCAATTAACTCGAAAAGTATTGAGTTAGTGAAAAAAATCTATAGAATTAAAATTGCGTAGAATTACTCAATTTATCTATTCCGAACTTAGTTGGAACGTATGTTTTTTCCCCAAAAAGGAGTGGCTTTTACCCCAAGTAAAAACAACCTGAGTTTTAGTCCAAAAGTGAAGTAGAGGGTGAGAGGAACCTAAATCCAAATTTTAAAACAAATCCGTCGTGACTAGGGAAATTACACTCCAAAACTGTCATTTACATTTTTTATTTTTTCTTGGAGCTGTTAGTCGTAGTTACAAACATTGCATTTGTTTAAAATTATTTTTTCCGAAAGTTTGCTGCTCCTCTTCGTTTGAAATTCATCGGAATAATTTCAACTTTATCAGTTTAATTAATAACTCGATCATTGTGGGGAACAATGTTACACATCTACTGTTTTCCGGTTTTGTTTTTGTCCATTTTGAAGAGTGATTGCCAATCATCGGGAATTACGGGCGATTTTAAAATTTCGTTGAAGAGCATTGTCTGTTTTCCTGAAAATTCTTTTTCGTCGTATGTTAACAAATTTCATTACACAGCTCGTATTATGAACTGGCTATCGGTCAGTTAGCAAATACTACATTAAAAAAATTACGAATACAGTTAATGCGTATAAAAACCATATTTATCTGAATAAAAAGGGAAATTAGTTGTCGTAGTACCTAATTCATTGTTAAAATCATGAAATACGAGGTTTATCATCATTGCTACATCTACTAGATAAAAACCGAACTGATTGTATCATATGTTGTTTTCAACGAGAAATTACACAAGTCGGACTTTTATAAATCTCTCAATAATCTCTCTGCTTTTATTGGGCAGCTCATCTAACAAATTTAGTAGGTTCTGAAAAAATAGTTCCGTGGAAGAGTCAAGTGATCTATATATATATATATAATATATAATATATATATATATATATATATATATATATTATAAGGATTTCCACAGGTTTTACTGTATTCCTTCACTCACCCGTTTTCTCAAATTTTTCCTGTTTAGCCAGTCCCCTTCCTGTAGGTTTCTTCTTCTCATTGCTTCGTCCACTTCATCTCTGAAAGATCTTCGGAATCTGCCTCTCTTTCTTCTTCCTATCGGGCTCCACTCTGTTATTCTATTTATCCACCGATTTTGGTCTGCTCTTCTGACATGTTCGTACCAGGTTAAGCTCTTCTGATCGATGTAGTCTATTATGTCGGAGTTGATTCCCATTCTCCTCTGAATCTCCATGTTATTTATTCTATTTCTTCTTGTTACACTGCAGCTTCTCCTTAGGAATTCCATCTCTGTTGCTCTTTTTTTTTGTTTTTGGTTTTCTTTTTTATTGTCAATTTTCACACCCATAACTGAGGATACTTCTTGTCATGGTATTATATATTTTTTTCTTTGTTTTCATGCTGATGTTCTTATTCCATAGTACCGGGTTCAATTTTCGTATGCAGTCTCTTGTTTTGTCCTAGTCTATTATGAAACCTAAATACTTATACTTGTCTGTACCTTTGATTTGTTTACCGTCGTCTATTTCCAGCTGTTTTATTTCTGTATTCTCCGTTGTAAGGTATTCAGTTTTCTTTAGGTTTATTTCCATCCCATTCTTTGTATATTCCTTCTCCAGTTTTCTCATCATAAAACTGAGGTCATCCTCGTCTTGTGCGATCACTATTTGGTCGTCAGCAAAAACTTCTATTCTTTTCCATGGTTTCAGGGTTTATTCCAGGAATATTTTGAACAGGGTGGGGGATGTGGAGCAACCCTGTAGTAGTCCCTTTGTCGTCGTTAAATGGACTGCATATTCTATTGCCTGTTTTGATAGCTACTTCGTTATTCTTGTAGAGTGCTTTTACCGCGTTTATTAATCTTCTTGGAACTTCGATGTCTTCCATTGCTTCCCATAGCTTGGTTCTAGGTATTGAGTCATATGCCTTCTTAAGATCAACAAAAGCCAGATGGACGGATCTATTTTTTGGCCATTCTTTTTTCTATTAGTTGTTCGACCGTGTAAATGTGATTAAGCATGCTTTCCGCTGTGAAACCTGCCTGGTCTTCTCCGATTTTATCTTTGTTCCAGAGATCATGTTCCACCTCAGTTGGACCAATTCCACAGGTATCGTTAAGTTTTAAAAAGGATTTTTCGTAAATTTTCAGTCTTGTGGAAAGTCTTTAATTCATTGATTCCATGATGCTTTCATCTATCACTCCATGCATTTGCATCTGTAAAGATTACATCTTTGATTGTAAACGCTTTCCAAAACTTCATCAAGCAAGTTCATCATCAATTCTCTTCGGTAGAAGGGTTTCATTGTCTTAATAACACCCTGATCCATTGGTTGAGTAATCCAGGTACAGAGTAATCCATGTTGAGTCCATAAACAAGGAAAATAACTTAGGGCTGCCTCATTAGGATGAGAACCTGCATTATACAGAAGAAGCGCCTTTTGTGCCACGTTTTCCTTCTTCAAATCAGATCTGATCAGGAATGAACTTGTTGTGGAACCAGTCTTGGAAGATGTTACCAGTTATGCAAACAGGTTGCTAGTTATAATAGTGAACTGGGAGATACTGCAGTTTCAAATTGAAAAGTGCGAAAATTTGTGATTTTCATCAACACCTTGAAGCTAAGGTTTTTGTAAAGTATTGCTCGATAGTGTCCCTTTTCGTCAGCGTTATAAATTCGAGAAAGTTGTAGATTATTTTCTGTAAGTATGGTTTCCAGTTCGTAGCCAAATTCGATCATTACTTCTCTGTTGTCACTGAGATTTTAGCATTGAATGCTAAGATCACGAATCCTGTGACGTCTTTTTAGTTTATGTAACCAACCTTGGATGCATTAAAAGCTTTTTTTAATTTTGAACTGCTCTTGAAAAATCTCAGACCAAAAGCACACATTGGCCCAGATATTAGTACGCCCTCCGATCATTTCTGCAGAAACCGTTTGGAAAGTTCTTCATCAAGTTGTTGTGAAAAGTCGATCCTGTAAATGATTTCCCTGCAGAATATTTTTAAAACACTATGAGATATGAAATTTTACAGTTTTCACTTGGTTTTGATTGATATCGTGTATTGTTTGCTTGCCAACTGCATACATTTTTTATAAAGATGCGACACTTTCACCCTATTTACCCCTTTCTTTAAAATCTGTAGTTTTTGTTCAGTCATGTGACACAAGAGACGCTATTTTGATAAAATCTCAAAAATTTAATTTGTCTTCTTCTTCTTCCGTTTTGTAATGTAGCTTTAAAGCCTGTTTCTTCTTCAATATTAGCCTCCTAAATTGTTTAAATTGTTGCACACATTTTTTTTTGTCTACCAATACTTCTTCGTCCATTTAGTGACTTACATCGTGCTATTCGTACTATTCTATCCTCTGCCATTCTACTGATATGTCCGTTACACTCCTGTTTTCGTTTTGTCACCAATCCATTTATGTCTTCTATATTGCATGCTCTTATGTTTTCGCTTCTCTCCCTATCCAACAGACTTATCCCTGATATTCGTCGGAATATTTTCATCTCTGTTGTTTCTAGTAGTCGTCTCATTTTAGATGTGTCAGGTCTTGTCTCCTCCGTGTATGTTCATATAGGTCTAATTGTTGCTTTATAGATTCTTGTTTTTGTGTCTTGTCTTAGGTCAGGGATGGCCAACCCGCGGCACGCGTGCCACTCTGTGGCACGATGAGTCCTTTCAAACTGATCAAACTTTCAAAAAAATTAAAACTTGAAAAACAAAAAATATAAGAAGAAACTTGGTAGGTTTACGGAAGTTACGATAGATGCGGCATCATTGCATCCTCTGGCGAGCGATATTGCTGCGATTGGTGCACGTGATCCTAGCTGTCGTAATGTGCAATAGGACTGCGTTACTCCTTGCTTAGTTTATTTTAAACTGCCCCGTTGTATGTGTACATTTTGTCATCGCGCATTGTTTCTTTAAAATTTTAAAAGTATTTGTTCGATATGTCCACGAGTAAGCCTTCGACTTCAAAACGAAAATACGAAGATGATATTGCAATTCGCGATTTTCAACCTGCTTGGGAAGAACAATTTTTATTTACTAATCGTAATACTTCAAAGCCTGTTTTTTTGATATGTGGATTGTCTGTAGCAGTTCCGAAAAAATTTAACCTGGAACGACATTATAAACAACTGCATAAGGACTTCGGCAACAAATATCCTATTGGTTCACATTTGCGAGCCGACTTTATTGAAACAAAAAAGAAAACCCTAGCCAGCCAACAGTCACTGTTTCAGAAGAGAAGTGATGAAATGGAAACTATGGTTAAAACATCATATGAACTTTCTCTGCTGTTGGCCCGGAAGAAAAAAGCCTACTCTGATGGAGAGGAGATAATTAAAAATAGTCTGGCAATATTTGCTAAAAATGTGGGAGATGTAAAGATCAAAAATATGGTCGATAATATTGCATTATCCCGAAATACAGTCATGCGCCGTATAGATGATATGGAGCAGGATGTTGTTTCCCAAATTATAAGTGGATTACAATCCTGCAAATTATTTTCTTTAGCGTTGGATGAAAGTTGTAACAACACAGAAAATGCGCAGTTAAGCAACTAGTCACAACAACAGGAGAGGACATTTTTCAACAGCTTAAAAACGTAATCGAAGTCAACAAAGTTGAATGGTCTAAATTAGATAGTGTTTGTACAGATGGAGCTCCTTGCATGGTTGGTAGACTAAAGGGGTTTGTTACATTACTGGAAAACTATTTGGGAAGAAAAGTTTTTAAGTACCATTGTATTATTCACCAGGAAGCTCTTTGTGCCAAGGACCTAAACATGTCATCTGTTGTTGACTCTGTAACACGCTGCATTAACAAAATACGAGCTCGGGCATTGAATCGACGACAATTTCGAGAACTGTTCGCGGAAGAAACGGGGCAAGATGGAAAGTTACTTCTCCATTGCAGTGTGCGCTGGCTGTCCAAAGGAAATGTACTCGAAAGGTTTTGGAACTTGAAGGAGTGCGTCTTAAAATATTTGCAAGAAAACAATGAACTACCCAGTGAGTGCTCGTTACTTAGCTTTTTAGCGGGATTTAGCTTTTCTCACTGATATTATGAGACATTTAAATCTATTAAATTTAAGATTACAGGGAAAAAATTGTATTTTTCCTACTCTAGTTGGTCATATACATATATCTTCTTTTGTGAATAAACTTATGCTTTTTTGTAACGATTTTGGAGAACAGAGATTGACACATTTCACATTAATGCAGGAATTAGCCAACAAGGTCAGTAGAACTCCAAATTATGACAGATTTAAAAACCTTATATCTATTTTGCTAGGTTCATTCAATACCCGGTTTGAGATTTTCAAAAAGACAAAATGAATGTTGACCTTTTCATAAATAATTGATGGATTCGACCGTTACTTGATGGAAATTCATTTTATGTAACAATAAAACACTGAAAACTTTGTTTTCATAAATCCTTTTTCTATTTCTCTGCAAGATATCAATTGTTACTCAGCCGAAATACAGATCGAAATTATTGATTTACAGAACCACACTATACTAAAAACCAAATATAGGGAAATTATTTCAACTGTTACTGATCCCAATTATATTGAATTTTGGAAATTTGTACCAGCAAACAATTTTCCTAATTTCACGTTAGCTCTGAAGTTATGAACCATAATAAAAATCAAAATATCGGTCACGATTAACTGACATGCATTTAAAAAATCTAATTCTGTTGGCTAGTTCCGAAATTAATCCAATATAGATGAATTAATTTAAAAAATACAAGTTCAAATACCACATTGAATAAGTAACTGTTTAATAATTTGAATTTTAGATAATAAGAAAATATTTAAGTTTTTTTGTTTAACGTTTTTATTTTATTTTTATTAACAATAAAGTAAGTTTGTTGTTATGTTTTACTTATTACGTTCTTTTTTAAACGTCCACTATCTTGACTAAACGGAAAAATGTGGAATTTACATAAGAAATACATATTGTACCGTATATTATTAATATATAGTATCCATATAGTATCCGTATCAATATATACTATCCAAAATTTTAGTGGCACGCCAAATTTTTTTTGTTCTCATATTGGCACTCGACTTAAAAAGGTTGGCCACCCCTGTCTTAGGTGTTTGTTCTTCCAGATTGTGTCATTAAGATATCCCGCCGCTTTACTTGCTTTTAAGCTTTGTTGCCGTACTTCTTCTTCAGCTCCGTAACTAGTTATATCTATTCCCACATATCTAAACCTTGCTTCCTGCTGTATTATTTTCCCATCAATTTCGAATTTACCCGTAGTGGGTATTTAGATGTTGTCATACATTTGGTTTTTTCTGCTGATATTATCATACTGTATAGCTGTTGTATTGAAGATATGTGTTAATCTTTGGAGCTCGTCTTCTGTGTCGGCCGATTAATGCGGCGTCATCTGCATAACATAATATTTGGATTTCTTTGTTCCCCATTCTGTAGCCATGACCTTTACGTACTGCTTGTATTATTTCGTCCATTATTATATTAAAGAGAAGTGGCTTAAACGAGTCACCCTGTCTCACTCCGCTTTGTACTGGTATACACTGTGTTAGTTTTCCATTTATCTTTGCCTGTGTTCGCTAATGGAGGTAGATGTTTTCGATGGTTTGTATAATATTGATTGTTATGTCTCTTTGATACAGTGGATGTAAGACGTTCTTCGACTTGGATGCGATCGAAAACCTTTGTCAGGTCTAATAAAACATAAATATGCAGGTTTATTATACTCGATGGCCATTTCTATGATTTGTCTTAGTACAAATACGGCGTCTACGCAGGATCCTCCGGATCTGAATCCTTATTGTTCAAAAATGCAATTTGAATAATGAGAAATCATAGCACGGATAATCCGCTGCCCCTGGTATTATATTAAAAACCAATTATTATAATAAATCATTGCACGAAATTGTTTCATTAATTAATTTCACATTACAACACTCGGAGTTGTCAAGGCTCAAAATACAAGTTAATACCCCTCGTAGCTACCATCTGTGTGCTTGTTCCTAGTAACATTTGTAAATAATAAAAGCGATTCGCGGAGAATAACTATTTAGATCTCTTATTCTGAATAAGGTAATTAAAAATCAACTTATTCCATCTGCAAATTAAGATAGTCACATTATTCTGTGACAAGATGAACAACATCGGATTTCTCTTCCATAAACGGCATCGGTGTAGAAACAAATAATAGTTACCTGTCTATTTACAGTTGTCATTAGTTTTTATGAGTGATCAGTAATTGGCCAGCATTAGTCTTTTTGGCTATATACTTAAAGCGAAAGACCCAAGGTATGCAATATAATGCAGTGGACTCTTATAAACGTAACAATACTTAATAAAATCTTAGTAAACTACTAAGCTATTCGATGTAGTAATTAAATTTAGGATATCGAGGAAAGAACAGCGCCAACGGAGTCACATATATAAAGAAAATAATGGTATAGTTGCCAAAAGTGCCAAACTATAATAGTTTTTTCCGTATGCAGAGGGTCATCGAGTTTATTAATTCAAAATATCTGGATTTCAGCCAGACGCTTTATATTTTGTCGAAATGTCTAATGTACTGTCCCAATAAACTTTGATAATAATATCATAGTGTTTTAAAGTTTGAACTGGATAAAGATTATCGACCAAAATACCCTCTGGTGCAAAATTAGCCGGACACTCAGATTTTTTTCTAAAAACTGGCGTTAAGATGTTCCCAATTGAATCGGCGAGTTGAAAAGGGTACACATTCCAAAACGGCTATATTTCAGGAACAAAAAAACTGTTTATCTGCAAAACTAAATATGTTACAGAAAATGTTTCAATTATCAACTTCACAAGTAAATGGAAGACATTCAACTCTTGTGGTTATTTTGGTTTTTTTTAATACTTTATGTAAGTTATTGAGAATTTTAGATAATGGAATGTTTCCCTATTTACACTCACTAACTTGCAAATGAGATTTTAAGACAACATAAAACAAACTAGTTTGAAATATAGCAATTTAATATTGAAACACCTACATAATTCATAAAAAAAAGTATACAGCACAATAATGTAATTTTTTCTTCAAACGTCAAATAATGATGACATTACTTATCTAACATTGATCCTGTCAAAGTTTGATGTCTCCGCCGGCAGCAGTTTTTTTTCCCATTTCTTTACGGCGGAGGGAAAAATGTTGTCATGGCAACAATATGAAAACATGTCACAAAGCAACAATACAAATGTCATTAACAACAATTAAACATCATTTTTATTTATAGTAATATTAAAAGTACAATTAGTTAATGAGGCATTTTCAAAATTGAAAACCGTGCAAAAATGTTTCCGACTCGTGATACGCATTGGTAATTGTTGATGATACTGATGGTCGAGAACAACTTTCAGCAATCATTCTCGATGTTGGCGAATCATGAGGGTTTAAAATTTTTTAAGCATTATCGTTAATATTTCTTATTGGATACTCTATATATCCGTCGGCAACCGTGCTTGATTTCCAACCCCCATGTCGTTTGAGGCATTCTAGATTTCCGCCTCCATCAATTAAAAGTGTTGCTGAAGTTCGTCGTAAAGAGTGACCCGTGTATGCGCTTGCATCGTTTAAATTTAAATAACTAGCTACTTTTTGGGCTACTGCGCTGATCGAATGTATTCCCATGACGCTTCGGTGACACTTTCCATTTTGGTACTTGATAAAAAAATCGGTTTTCTGTGAAATTTTCAGGCGCAGTAATGCATACTTTTTATACAGTTTAATGTAGTTTTGACCAATTATCGTAAAATATCTAATTTGTCGTGTGTTTACTGTCTGGGATTTTGATAATTATTACATTTTCTTTATCTTCAATGTCCACAGTCTTCATTTTTACCATTTCGTCGCATCGACAGGCGCCGGTAACCCCAATTAACAAAACAATCTGAAATATTTTTATAATTTAGTAGAGTATACTACATGCTTTGCAATATATATTTTTTTTTACCTTTAATCCTAAATACAACTTATCTGGCGCTTCAAACAAAAATTTATCAAACTCGTCTATAGTGAAAACTTTGGACTTCTTGCAGTATATCCTTAGCTTGTTTTTTTTTCAGAAAGGCACGTAACTTTAAAAATTTGCTTATATCCACATTTTTTCTAATAACTAACTCGGATTTTATCATAGAGTATCGTGACCACATTGTAGAAGATTTCCATTTATTTTCATTTTCCATTATATTAAAATATGCCAGTAAAACGTCTTCGGTAACTTGCCGTACTCCTCTTGTATCGCACCACTCTTGGAAGTGCTTGTACGCTAACCGATACTTTATTCCGGACTTGGAGGGCCCCAAACGTGCTACTGCATCATTAGCCGCGGACTCAATTTCTTTAGGTTTTCCAATTTTCGCACTAAATTTGCGCTTGCGGTTGCAACAACAATAAGCTGTCTTTAATAATTGCAAACAACTGTCAAACAACTGTAACCAGGGAGACACAAATCCCACCGACGACTTAATTATTTAATAATTTCTAACATCTAGACGACTTTGATAGTTTTCACAGTTAATTTCAAGTAAAAATAGCGTATGAATTGTACTTATTATGGTTGAAAATTAGCTACGTTAGCGAAGAAAAAAATAGTATACTTTATTCGCAAAGAAGCGATTTTTTCTGACTTGCCCTCTATTAACGATCGGGCGCGTCAAGAAAGTCATGCTTCTCCGCCTCATAAAGTAATAATACTATTAGTTTTTTATCAGGGGATTCAGCTTCTGTCGTTGGCCAAGTGTGACGTTTCTCATAAAAGGGCAAGTATTCCTCTGGAATGTATTTGATGAGTTTCATCATTGATTTTTGCTTGCCTTAATAGGTACCTTTCCATTATCGTAAGCCTTGCTTAAAAATAGCACTACATTATTGTATTTTATAAGTTTAAAGGTACGTGAGAGAAAACCACCAATGAACGATGAGCACGCTAACCACGTATCCTTTCCGGTCACTTCTGTGAATCAGATAACTGTATTTGCTTATGGTAAAAGATATTGTTTTATCTTAAAGGCTTTTTGGTAGTTTAACAAAGTAAGAGTGCCACCACTTCTTACAGCCTAGTACAATCTTCATTTTTTACTTCTTTTACTCTGTAAGTTGGTTGAACCTTTTTGGCATTTTCTATGATGGCGTTGTACTGGTCTGGAGGAATAAATCCGTACCTCGGAGGTAAAGGACACTATGTCAATTTTCTTACTTTTAAGGAGAGCAGTTTTTTTAACATTTTTAAATTGTAATCAGTAAATCAGAAACATTTGAAGTATTACTGATTACAAAATTTACTCTCATGCGATCAGGCATTACTTCGGATTAAGGCAGCAAAGTCTACTTGACGGATTTGGTCCCATTCGTCACGAACTTCTTGCTCCAAATCATTCGTCGTTTCAAACTCACCTGGGTTATGTTGAATACGTCGTCCCAGAATATCCCATGCATGCTCTATTGGATTTCAGTTTGGCACACCTTGAGGCTATGGTAATAAATGAATCCCAACTTCATCCAGGTAACCCCGTGTTATTCTTGCGATGTGCGGACGAGCATTATCTTGCATAAGACGAAAGTTTTCTCCAGCAAATGGTGCAAATAGCACTACATGATCTTCCAAACATTGCTGAATATATCTTTTTGTGTTCAAATTGCCCCTTGAATTGTAACAACTAGGGAAAAATGCCTGCCCACGCCATTATAACAATAAAACAACATTGCTGATACCGTTTCGCCAGCTCTTTCCCATATCCTAGGCCCCATATGATGAGTATCTATTTAAATCTTGATTTATCCGTGAAAAGAATAGCACATATATCAATAATAAGCAATGTTTTTTGGCTTTTTAAATAATATAATTTTAAAATTTCAATCTAATCATTACATTTTCCTTTTTTATAATAACATGTTAAACGCCTATGAGAGCTCGAGCAACGTCGTATTGCTGGGGGCTGTGGAAAAATTTTACCAAAAATGACATATATATATATATATATATATATATATATATATATATATATATATATATATAATATATATATAAACCATGACGTAACTTATAAGTTGTACTGGAAAATACTATATCAATTTAAACCTCAATACATTATCGGAATGGATTTAATTCAACGGCTGCTTTTCTTTCGAGTTTGATCCCATTGTTCGACTTGTTTATCCTCTTAGAGATTTTAGGCTCATCCATTTGCCCAGTTATATTAGTTCATTAGCTTGTTTGTTAAGTCGAAGCCATGTGAAAGGTTTGTAATTTCTAGTATGTTTAATCCACATTATTTGTTCCTCCATCTATCACCCGTTCGATGCTGTTGTAGCTTTCTACTGCAACGGATAAAACAAAATTGCTTGTCAATACATTGATTGGTTTTAGATATAGCTAGGGCCGATTCGCGAATGTATTAAAGTTTGCAAAGTTGATAGCAATGCTGTGAAGATTCTGAATATTTTTTAGTTTGTAGTTGATGATAATCTTATGCTGTAGGATAAGCATCTAAGCGTCTTTAGTTGGACGATTATCCAAACATGAAATTGAGAAATTTAATTCAAATATATATATATATATATATATATATATATATATATACAGGGTGTCCCAGACTAATTTGCCCACGCTATTTGTCTTAAACGAATAGAGATTTTCGAATGGGACAAAAAGTGATCTATTCTACTTGTAATACACTTTAATATGGCGTAGAAAAAATCATCTCCTAAATATTCATCCCTTAGTTACAACCCCTAACTTAATTTTTTTTTAATAGCACCCTGTACATTTTTTATTGTTTTAGAGGTGGTCTGTTATCGTCTATTTAACCAAATTTTTTTAATAAAATGGGTTTGTAAGGTATCAAGAAAATATCAGTTTATTTTTTATTTTTGTTAAATTAATCAAGATAAGCCATAAAAAATAGAATAGAAAAGAAATATGCTGTGTTGTCACTGAAATTATATAAATCGCCTATATTACAATATAAAAGAATGATTGTAAAACAAAAACAATTGATTGCAAATTTTAAATAAATTGCAAATTGAACATACTACTCGTACAAATAAAATACAACCTTAGGAAAGAATAAAATAAATGCAATAAAAATTACATGAAAAAATAAATCAAGATACCAACTAACTAACTAATATTATTTACATTAAATGTTCGAATTGTAACCCACCTGCTGCAACACACACATTTCGAATCGTTCCTGAAGATTTCTGATACATGTGGCTCGTGTAAAATCTAGCCTCATCATTCCACCAATATTTTTGTTAAAAAAAGTGGATCATCACTGATTTTTACACATCATTCTTGCAATAAACTCAAGACGTCTTTGGTCATCACCAGGCTGTAATCCTTGAACTAGGTGCACTTTAAAAGGATGGTACTTAAAATCTTTAAAAAATTCTATGCAAAGAACTTTTT
Organism: Diabrotica balteata; assembly: GCA_918026665.1. NCBI lineage: Eukaryota > Metazoa > Arthropoda > Insecta > Coleoptera > Chrysomelidae > Diabrotica > Diabrotica balteata. The sequence goes on from OU898282.1 coordinate 136,826,582, forward strand.
GGAATGCCACATTCACTGGCGAGGGTTCTAACAGACACCTTGGGATTAAAAATTACCATATGCTAGTACATTAATATGGTTTTGGTTACATCTTACTGTGCGTTCAATTGTACCTCTTTTCTTCCTTCCAAATTCTTAAAGGTTTTTCGCTTGGAATGTTTTGATTTAGAAACCTTTCTTGATATAATTGTCGGGAAATTCTCCTATTTTTTAGGCATTCTCCATAAATCAAAATGATGTCAACGTACTCGTCAGGCGAAAAATAAATAAGGCATATTGAAATGTTACAGATACACAATTACAATAAATATAATTATTACTGGTCTGATACGAAACGTCAAAAATAATAATTGTCGATTTGACAGATCAAACCATGGCAACCTGAATTTAGAGTAATATCCAAGACGTAAAATAACTGCAAAAGCTTTTCAAATATTGTGACTTTATTATAAGAGATTTTTTGTTAATTTTTGCATACTTAATTTTGCACACTGGAAGATAACGTATGATCCTACAAAGACCAAATTTTGAAAAAATTAAAAATAATGTTTAAATAAAAAGAGTGTGTACTTCGTACACACGTAAAAAGTTATACTACGTAGTTAAAATAGTAAAATTTTCAGTGATAATAAAGCATAATATTTCTTTTCTATTCTATTTTTTAAGGCTATCTTGATTAATTTAACAAAAATAAAAAATAGACTGATATTTTCTTGATACCCTACAAACCCATTTTATTTTTAAAAAAATCGATTGAATAGACGATAGAAGACCACATCCAAAACTATAAAAAAATATACAGGGTACTATTAAAAAAAATTAAAGTTAAGGGTTGTAACTAAGGAATGAATATTTAGGGGATGATATTTTCTACGCCATATTAAAGTGTATTACAACTAGAATAGATCACTTTTTGTCCCATTCGAAAATCTCTATTCTTTTAAGAGATATAGCGTGGGTAAATTAGTCTGGGACACCCTGTATAATATAATATAATATTATATATAAATATATATATATATATATATAATATATAATATATATAATTATAACTCCCTCTATACGAGGGAGGAAACTAATGATGCCACAATATTCATTTGATTTGGAACGTACTCAAAAGTTTGGGGGGATTTAGGGCGTGCACACCCCCCTTTAAAAATTTTTCTGTGCGCTTAGATTATGTTGTTTTCTTTTGTAGTGAAAAAATACTTTCAGAACAAGAAAGTAACGTGTCCATTTTTATTACAAACTGTCAAGTAAGTTTAGGAGATAATAGATAATGCAAAAAAAAAAACAATTTTTATTTTGTAAATTCAAAGGGCTGTAAACTTTTTTGTGTACACTTTTGTACTAAGGTAAGTTGGATTCAATCAATTTATTTTTGTCCCCGGAATGCGTAATTTAATTTATTACATACCATTTTGAAACACACCTGTATTTTATCAGTTGACATATTATTTCTTTATACTACCCATTCGATGTGCTCCATTTCTCAATATTCTCATAAAATATCTACTACAAGGTATTTGTGCCAGTAAGCATACCTACTCTTATATTTAAGATTTCGGATATGTATACTAAAATAATAAAACGAAAATATTTTCATGGTCCAATCAATTTATAATATTAACTCCTGTGTGTATAACGAACGTCATTCATGCAGTGGCATTTCACCGTGGTGTTTCGAAATAAAATCGAAGTTGTAAATGATTTATTTTCTTGATACGATTTCAAAACATCTATTGTTAAAAAAACTTATCGGGAAGGAGGCGAATTTATGTAGAGTTTTTTTTATATACTTTAAGGTACGAAACAGTTTTAGTTAATGGTACTTTTATCATGACACAGAGATTATTAACATCTTGACAAACATATTATATTCTAATTTTGGTACGACCATGTTGAAGAAATTGTTATTGAATTTGTATTGTATAGTTATGGTACCACAGATTAGCCCTGCTGCCCGTGCGAGTCAACTGCACAAATGTGTTGACTGATACGTCCATGGTTGACTGTGACCCAACCACGGTCAATATGACCCAACCACGGTTGGGCCATATTAACCAAAATAAGGTAAATGGTTACTAAACAAAACTTTATTACCAAAAAATTATCGTTAATCTTAACAAAAATAATGATTTTAAAGTAAATCAAACCTTATTAAGAGTGAGTTGACAAATATGCTTCTGACATATACAACATGGAAATATTTCTTCTTTTTAAGTGCCCTCTTTTCAATGGAGGTTGACTACTACAATTGCAAACTCTTATATGTCTTCAGCTGTACCAAATTTAGCCCTGTCCACTGTCGGATGTTTCTTAGCCACGATAGTGTTTTCCTTGATAGTCCACACCTTTTTCATGAAATCGATGAAATTTTGAGGATTCGTCGGTATATCCACATTTAAAAGGCCCCAATTTATTTAACATTGATGTTTTAAGGGTCCACGTTTCAACTGCATAAATAAGAGTCTACCAAACGTAGCATTTTGATAAACGGAGTCGAATTCGAGTTTTATTCAAGACTTTTTTTAGCAGTCTCTTGATTTTTTTGAAAGATTTTGATTTACTTGAACTTGTTGACCTATTCTAAAATTTACCCGTTTATTGTGCTAGATTGAGGTACCTACTTTTTGGTTTTTTCGGATTGACATCATTCTTGTTTTTTTACTGTTTATTTTCATACCAAATTACTCGCAGATCACGTTGATCCTCTCGAAGAGTTGTTGTAGACCCAAGATCCGCAATCAACACCGTATCATCGGCGTATCTGAGGCTGTTGATATTTACTCTATTTACCTTGACTCCTTCCTTGGAATCCTCCAGTGTCTTTTTAAATTCGGTATAAAGATCAAATAGCAAGGGTGACAAAACACATCCTATCCTAATTTCTACTTCTGCTCTGCAGACGTGGTTGATCCTAACTCTGGAGTTTTGGTTCCAGTACAAGTTTTTTTAGAAGTTTGATGATGTCCTTCCTATCTAAACCTACTTCTTACAAACGTTTTAATAGTAGCCCAGGAAGGATCTGTAAAAAAATCGACTAAAATTGGACGTGAGAGGTGTGTTATGTCTTTATTAATTCTAATTTATTGTTTTTATTTTAATTTACTAAAACACGATAATTTATATCAATTTATTAAACCACTGTACAACAATTTATTTGACTAATAATTACATAATTTATCTATACGTACGTTACATTAAAAACACGAGCGCGATTCTTCTTTTGAGTGCCTGTTTTTCTCCAAAAAGGTCCCGTTATATACCAATACCGCTAGACTAGAAAAAGTCGATCGCCTTTTCGTCTGGTATAGAGTTTTTTTGAAGCCGTGTATGTTGACCTGGTGAAAAATACTAGAAGGTTACGGGCTGGTTTCTTCATTCAACCTTTTTTTCCGGACCGTTCGAATGGACCGGTTTCTTTTTTATTACTTGGAATTTCCGCTAGCTAGTCGAAGGGTCCCGTAGAATTTAGAACATATTAGTGAATAAACAACATATTTACAGGTTTTTTAATATGACTAATTTTTTATGTAACAGGTGGATTAAAATATTTAAAAATTACAAAAACAATCGACTTCTAAGTGCCGCTTTAATTTTGAAGGTTTCATGGACATCATTTGAAAGTGCACCTTAAAAAATAACATGTAATGGTTTGTCATCATTAGAGCTCTTGTTAACGACAACGATCAACGGGTCGTTTTTTGACACCGTCCCGTTGGCCGTTTGCTCAGTGTCTTTCAGGTTCTTATGAAATGTTTGTTCACGCAACGGCAACCAACCCATTGGTTAACTTTTCACCGTCTACGTATCCAGTCCCCCTCGGCAAGACGTTCGATGGGCCGGCGCCGTGAACCATTTTAGTTTTATGCAAGTGTATTAATGGCGTTGGCCGAGCATCCGTTGTTTCAATAAATTTCTTTATTTAATTTTGTTGCCGCTAAAATATGGATTTTGATATGGAGATTTTTAATAAGTTATTTCACCAATAATTTTTATTTATATAATAGATTGTATATTCTTAAATGATAAAAAATCTATTAAATTTGTAATTTTTTTTTCAGTTTTTTTATACCCGAAAGTTTTTATTCTGTTATACATAGCATAATTCATACATAGGTAACAGCTAGTCGATCAGCAGGTGCAAGGGATAGCCTCATACTAGTGTCAGCACGTTTCATTTTATCATTCCTAACAATTTGCGGAAATCTTGACCTATTCGGAAGTAATTGAAGAATTTAGTTTCGTCTTTTTTCAATTATTTGTAAAGTGTATGAAAAGCACCATACTTTTCTCTTTCTAACAAAATTAGGATGTATCCATAGTTTTCTTTTACGCTTCTCCCGTTGCTTCTGCATTTTTTTACACAAATACTAGGCTAGTATAATTTTTTTCTTTGACGACAACATGATAATATACCTAACATGTATTATGTGCACTTGTTACTTTAAAACTGACGATAGTTTCGGACAAGATTTCCATACTGTTGTAAAAGAATACAAATGGGACAGATTTACGAGAAGTGGAGAGGATTAAGGACTTCTATGTATAGGGTCCTGTAAAGACTGTCACCAAATGTAAAGATACAATAGATCCTCAAGGGATGCTAACCCTGCGAGCGGCTGCAAGGAATACTGGTCACACTGGTCTGGAGGGCTGGCTCGTCTTCGTGGATTTACGAGAAGATAAGGGATTTCGGGATAGGGGTAAGAACTCCTCGGTCTCAGGTCCTGTAAAGAGTAAGGTTATGGGCTTACTTTTGAAGCCGAGATATGTATACGCAGAATTCTCGGTGTCTCCTAGTCTCTAGTGAGTCGGACGAAGGAACATTATAAAAAAAAAACCATATTAGAGTCAACAAATATTGAATCTACCCTGAAGTTCCTAATACAATCGTTAACACGGTATTCTGCGCGTCGGGAGACGATGTAGCAAGATAGTGAAAAGTTGACAGAGGTACAAATATAATTACACAGGTTAGTATAAGAAATCTGTTACCTTATGTGTATATTAGGGCTTCAACCACGACACGTTCAGTCCTCTGGAACTCGGTCAGTTGAGGGTTGCGAACTTTCGAGCTGCCACAATAAACGGGACTACACGCGAATTCAGACAGAAGATACCCGGCCCCCGAAAATCACCGACTGTCCGGCTACCGTCGTTTTTTTCTGTTTTATTGTGGTCGTACTTTCAACGCCGGTTCTAGTACCAAGGTCGTAGGTTCGCTGAGTTGCAGTTTTGGTATTATTGCTGCCTATTTGGGTCACGGATGTTTCGTGCTTTTTATACGTTTAAACAATTATCAAACAATGCAATAACTAGGTCAATTGTTATTACTTTGTATAATTTAAATGTATAAGTTAACTGTATTAATTATCCCTTATTTAATTTGGAATATAATGATAATTATCTCGAATAATTATTATCTTTTCTATGCTACTTATTGTTCCATTATCCCTTTATTCCAACTTCTCACTCACTTGCTACGCTTACATTACACTGTCAACGGACGTGTTTAACGACGCATATCTCTTGAAAATTATGAACCGTCCAACACGGGTACCCGCTTTAGCATCGGCCCGTATACCCGTTGAAAAAAACGTTTCGTTAACAAGAGCCCCTACCCTTTATAAAACCGAACATGCGAGTAATCTTCAAAATATTCTCGGGCCAGGACTGCCTTTTTTGTGACAGCCAATTCCTCAAGAAAAATCATTATGTCCCTCGATAAATTTTTCCGTCACATAATTCGAAGTGTGGCACATTTTTAGAACTTTAATAATACCGCGAACCTAATATTACCTACACAATATTTCCTTAGACGTACCCACCTGTTGTTAGCTTTTTAATATTCCAGTTATTTACTCTACTCTTGTAGCCTCGTTCCAGAAATAATTCTAATCTTTAGAAAGCACGGGTATACATTGTTTTCACATATACGCGGTATTAGCAGCAATCGTGTGCCTCGTTGGGGATTATGGTAATAACCTTACCGATAAATTTTAACCTTCAAGGTTTGCCAGTTTGGTGTTTTTTCGCCATTTCGGGAATTAATATTTACACTAGAGGTGAAATTTTTTCATAAACACGAGACTTTCTATTTATTGTTCTAATCCTATAAATTACAATATAAATTTTATAAAAAAACGTATTAAACAACAATAGATTTATATTTTCTACAAAGTGACTATTCTAATTTTTAAGCTGAAGGTACAGAAACAGCACGATGTGAGATGTGATAGAAATGCTATAAAAGCGAAGAACAAGGGTAAAAAAATTTACGACCAAATAAAAAACGAAAATAAAAACACAAATGCCGTCCCTAAATCCTTCTATTGTGGTGTGCCATGTGCTTCGTGTATTTTCAGTTTTAGAATTAGGTTATGGATTTATAAAATTAACACGCCATAAATACGAAATCGTCGACTTTATTAAAACCACTCAAAAAACAATCTTCATTCGTAAAAAAGATTGAATCCAACTGTGATAAATTATCATATAATAGGAGTATTGGCGGTCATATAGGAGAAACAAAAATAAACATTTAAAACACCTTAGGCGGGTAGTTACACCAACAATAGATTCACGAAGAAATTCATGAAGTCGCTTCAAGGTCAAATTTGGACGTGTGTAAAGCACAATTTGACATATGTCAGTTCCACTTTTCAAACAAACCTTGTTTAGGTTGGATAAATTTGTATTTTTTCGATATTTTTTTATTTTTTTTACAGAATCTTTCCGCTTTTTGCAATATCTAAGTATTCTAATAGTTGCTACAACAATTTTACAAGATTGTGTAAATAAAAAAGTATGTTGTTTTATAAAAATAGCAATAAAATGTATGTATCAATAAAGTAAAGGTTAGAATTACTTTAATTTAAACTTTTAAACTATAAATTTTATAGAAAAAGAACACTGAATTATGATGATATTATCGTAAAAAAACCACTATAGGTACTTGAAAAAGCAGCAGAAGAAGCTAAAATGTTAATTTTATAGAAATTAAATAGTCTTGAGATTGGGCATTTCAACTTTTGTTTGGAAAGTAATAATAACCAGTATGGCTGTCCCATACTCCGGCTGTCCATTGACCAAATGGAACATCTTCTATTTTTCTCATTTATTGGACGTGAATTTCAGGATCACCAACCTGTGTAGATTTGGCGCGAAGTAGGGATAATAATTATTTTGTTTTTTGATTATTGAAAGACTTTAAGTCGTATGTGAAGTAAGAGTTTTAAATAGTTTTTTTTTTAGGAAAAACATACAATTTCGATGCAGAAAACTATAGTTTTATTAAAAAAAAAAAAGAGGTTAGTCCTTTGTAAATGGGTATATTTATTTAAAAAACCCTTAAAAGGGCCACATCAATAAAACAAACGTTTTCGGACCACACAGTCCATCATCAGTTGTTAAAAATCGAAAAATGCTAGGTCACAATGCCTGAGCCACCAAAATACTAGGGTAAAAACCCTTTAAATTACATTTTGTTATGAAGATTGTACATTGTGTGTTGTAAAATAACTGTGATGTTCATATTAAATTAAATTTGACTAGAGGTAACACATGGCTCCATCGGTTTCCAGAGCCGGGAGAGAGAGACCTCTACACTCGTAGAACAACTGGAACTGAGTTATGTACAATCTTTCATAACAAAATGTAATTTAAAGGGTTTTTTACCCTAGTATTTTGTGGCTCAGGCTTGTGACCTAGCATTTTTCGATTTTAAAAACCTGATGATGGACTGTGTGGGTCCGAAAACGTTTGTTTTATTGATGTGGCCCTTTTAAGGGTTTTTTAAATATATATAACCCATTTACAAAGACTAACCTCTTTTTGTTATACGTGGTTATACAGCCAGCTACAGGAATTTTTCCTTGTGGATTTTAATTAAAAATTGTTTACTTTTCCCCTTTCTTATATCTTTTTAATTCAAATATTGTTTATATTAATACTTTTGAAATATATAGTAAATTTTTGTTAATAAAATATTATAAAAGTGTTCTAATCCATTTTCTTCACTCCTATCTTTTACTTGGTCTAGTCCATTAGCTTTAAGTAGGTAAATGTTTTTTATCATCTGAAAGTTTAAAAATAGATTAATCAAGTTTTTCCAGAGATATGGATTGCTATTGATTAAAGAAGATTTCTGAAACAGGCAAGGATAATTTTCTTTAAATTGCTAAGTATTGCAAGATTGCAAAATGAAAAAGTATGAGTGGCATGGATAATAGTACCTAGGTTGTCAGATTTTCGCTCATGATTCTCAAAAACAGCAACTTTGCAAAAAAAGACAGAGTAATAAATCATTATAGAAATCATAAAGTATACAAATCATATCAAGGGTGTATCATGAAATTCTCAAATTTACAATAAATGCTCTAAATACATCAAAGATTGACTGTATTTTGTCTCCGCTAATCTTCAATCGTACTCTGAAAGAATATTTATCGAAGCTTTGCACGAAACTGAAAAGGTATTCTACTAAATGGTTACCGGCTAAACAACATCAGATATGCAGATGACACCATAGTATTTGCGGACAACTTAGAAGACCTACAAGTTCTTATGAACAAAATCACGTATTACAGTCAACAATATGGACTCAATATAAACGTTAAGAAGACAAAGCTTATGATAATTAGCAAGAAAAGGATAACAGAAGGTCAACTCTACGTCAACCAATCCCTGTAGAAAGAGTGATGCACTACAACTACCTCGGCACCATAATAAATGAAGAATGGACCAACAACCAGGAGATTAGAGCACGCATCGGAAAAGCTAGATCCACCTTCAATCGGATGGGGGCCTTCTTCAAGAGTCACAACCTCTCTCTTGATAAAAAGTAAGAATGCTGCGATGCTACGTCTTCTCTGTCCTTTTTTATGGTGTTGAATCGTGGACCTTGAACGAAGATATGTGCAGAAAACTGGAAGCATTTGAGATGTGGCTATATCGGAGAATACTTAAGATCTCGTGGACTGACCGAGTCACAAATGAGGAGGTCCTCAGAAGAATGAATAAGAACCGAGAGGTACTGACACCATCAAATCTCGAAAGTTACAATTCTTCGGACATATTATGCGAAATGAATCCAGATATGCTCTCCTTCAAGCCATCCTGCAAGGAAAAATATTTGGAAAACGAGGTCCAGGAAGAAGAAGAACATCTTGGTTAAAGAACCTCAGAATCTGGTTCAATACAACATCTGTGCAGCTTTTCCGCGCTGCTGCAGATAAGATAAAGATTGCCATGATGATCGCCAACATTCGTAACGGAATAGGCACATCAAGAAGAAGAATAATAAAACCATTCTTACTACTGAAATAATGACACTTGATGTGAAAATTTATAAGTCAAAAAAACTTTTTACATCCAAGATATTCACGAAACTTATTGACCCAGAAATTGATGAATAAATTCATGAATTTCTTCGTGAATTTATTGTTGGTGTAATGCTCGCATTATATGTAGAAAATCAAAACTATGTTCCTATCATTAAAGTTTGGGGCTACCCTGTGGTGAAATTAGTAGTCATTTAGTAGTAGTATTTGTTGATAGTAGCTTTTAGTAATTTTCAAAAATTCATTCATCACATTACATTTTCATTACTGCCTTGTATTTATGTTTAATTACCTAATTTTAATTATCATTATATTTTCATCATAATGGATTTGAAAAAAAAACGGGATGTGGCACTCCAGGGGTGATCGAGAGAGGGGAAGCATACCTTCCTTATCGTCTACGCACGAAGCAATGCTTTTATATTTTATATTATTCGATTCGATTATTATTTTGATTTATTATTTTATTTTATTTGTTCATGTCATTTTATGTTTATAATAAAGCAAAAAACTCCATGCGTTATTCCCAATGATAGTTTTGAACAACCGACATTCAAAATGTATATTTCACTGCTGAATGTTTTATAAAGATGATATTAACATAATTTTTGTTTATCTTTGTATATTTTATTTTTTTGCACCTAAGCGTATTTACCATTCTGGACATTTGTCATATTTATTATTTAACTTTGCCTTATTTGTATCATAGAAATTGTGTCCAAACAAATAGTGATACAACGAACACCTTAAGGCATACTTTTATTTCAAATTCAATATTACAATAACTAACACAAACACAATCTCAACAATATTTTATTGAAGCATAAAATATAATAGACCAGGAAAGTAACGAGTTAGCCTTTCTTTTTTCAAAAAATTCACACTATTTAAAATCTGAATTTATAAAAGTTATAAAAGTCGCAATAACTCCTCGTTTTTAATCAACGAAAATTGATGTTTTTTTTTTTAAATTTGCGGTACCTCGTTGCATAGATTATGAAGATGCTATAGTTAAATTCGTGATGTGCTTATATAACCAAGTAATTTGTTTAAACAATTTAAAATATACTCTTCTCTTATTATGTTAACAACACCCATGACTTGGAACTTTGCGAAATAATCGCAAGGGTAAATCCAGCCGAAGTAATAAATAAAAAACTTAAAAAGGTGAAGTAATTGGCAGAGAAAAATGAAAGAGCATGCAAAGGGTCCTCAAGTGGCATGACAAAAAAGATGTTTTGGTTTTATCCATCTGCTACAACACTGAAATATGGTACCAACGTCAAATGGATTTATCCGATCAGATGTCGAACTGCAGTATTGTACCAACTGCCCATTGGTACAAAAAAATAACTATAGACATTTATATTAGGTAGTACTTCAATTGTTAATGCCCATTTTCATCTACAAGGAGGCCGAACAAACAACATATCCATAAATGATTTTCGATATGCAGTTATTGAAGAATTGTTAAAATTTGAAGGCGGCCAGTTTATTTTTGTATTATTTACATTACATTATATTTTTACAAAATGTTGGAATACATTTAATTCATAGAACAATTTTAACATTGGTTTTTAATATATATTTCAGTCCTCTACAAATAGTTTCTTATGACTTTTGATGTAAAATAATTAGGGAAGCAGGAATTCAACAATTCAGAATTTCCCATTGAATTTCCTATGGCCCGTTTGACGATTCACCACCCTGTATATTTCTATAGCTTGTTTTATTTAATACATTTTTTTATCAATTGTAGGTATTCTTATTTCTATACTTCATGAAAGACCTCAAATTAGTTTTTACACCCAATTTTTCTAATCGGAAATTTCTACGCAGAACCTGGTTCAACATTCTATATTGCAGGGCCATAGCAGACACATTCCTATGTTATAACTGCATAAACTCGTGTCCTCACGGCCGGGTAAGGATGATGAAAAAGTTTAAAGTCAAGAGGACATCGGTGTCCGTCGTAGCCCAAGAGGCGAATTTGAAATCGGACACCCGTGTCCGCCGTGGCGCTTAACCTTTTTATTCGCAGGTTTTTACCCAGATATTTAGTGGCTCAAAAGATGTACTTCTAGACACTGATGATGGAATATGGATTCCGAAAACGTTTTGTTGTTGTGATAATTTTTGGGTTTTTATTTGCAGTCTCAACGATTACATGCACTCAGTTCGTATCTGACATAGTTTCGCATATTTTAATTGATTTTAATCTGTAGGAAATTTTTTCAGAACAGTTTGACTCATAAAACACCACTGAGAGTAATAAACAAAAATAAGATTAACTGCTTTATTATATGTTTTGTTGACACTGTAATTTTTAACGACAGCATAGATAAGGTTTGCTACTAGAACATTGGAAATTGATTTTAGTACTTATATTCTAATGAGTACACTTTTCCTCTAGTATTTTATTGCCTACCATTTACATGTTTTCTAATAGGGACCGGTTTATTGGTATAAAACATTTTAACTACACTACCAGTGTTAATACGACAGCAGGTCTTTGTGACACTAAATAAATTATGTCAGACATACTAACTACATTAACTGTACGGAGTTTAGTTTCTCTTTTAAAACGACCCAGATTCATTTGGTAAATTTGGTTTTCTCTCGATACTTTAAAAGATATTCGTTAATTGAATTTTCAGTAACAATATAGCGATTTTAAAATATTTTAAAATCTTTATTAGTTTTACAGAGGTAGCATAATTAAATTAAAACTTAAGAATTGCCTAAAATACACACTTTTACCTTGTCTCCATTGCGACGTTTTGTGATAAGTAGAAATATATCGCATTATTATTTCTAATGTCCACCAGTTTTTATTTTGTATAATTTTTTTCTTCGGCAATCTCGAGCTATTCCTAGACATATTTATGTAAGCACCGAGATCTTTTGGCAACAAGATATGTTTGTTTCTAGTATAAATTTGATAGAGAAAGATAAGTAAGATTATTTAATACCCCACACATTCGTGAAAGGACAGAGAATAGAACTGGACTACTGAAGGACACCCTGTAGGATATTCACAATTGCTAGTCAAATTTAAATACCAGAAAACACTAGGGATGTAACCTGGTGGAATAAAGATTTAACTAAACTTAGAAATAAGGTCAGACAATTCTTCAATAGGGCAAAATCTACAGGTAGTTGGGACTCCTACAGAAATGCCCTTACTGAGTCCAACAAAGAACTAAGAAAATCAAAGAGAAACTCGTGGAGAAAAATGTGCGAAGGGATAACAGAATTAGCCCCTGCACAACGACTCCAAAAGTTTCTCTCAAAAGATCACACAAATGAAATCGGACTGATCAAAAAGCCGAATGGTGACTATACCGAGAGTCTAACGGAAACTATTAGAGAGCTGTTGAAGACTAATTTTCCTGGCTCTCAACATATACAAGAATATGAACCGCAAAGTATGCAGCTGGCAGAGGCCCTAAGGGGCCTCAACAGATCCAGCAGGCAACTAGCGGAAAAAATCTTTACACAAAATAAAATCGAATGGGCCGTTTAAAAGCTTTAAAACCTTTTAAATCCCCTAGTAAGGACGGAATATTTCCTGCTTTACTCCAAAAAGGCTTCATGCAAATACAGCCGAAACTACAGCGCCTTGTGTTAGGTCACATTCCAAAAACTTGGAGGGACGCAAAGGTGGTATTTATACCAAAGGCAGGGAAACGTCCTACGGACGAAGCGAAGTCTTATCGTCCTATATGCCTGACCTCCTTTCTCCTAAAAACAATGGAGAAACTAGTAGATTACTACATAAGAAGCGAAACTTTAGCGAGGAAACCACTTCACAAACATCAGTTTGCCTACCAGACTGGCAAATCCACCATAAATGCTCTGAATTCGCTAGTCGAAAGAATTGAAAAGACAATAGTGGCAAAAGAAATAGCTCTTTGCGCTTTCATTGACATAGAGGGAGCATTCGATAATACCTCATTTGAATCCATAAAAAGAGCACTAGTAAGAGAAGCATTGAAGTCTCACTAATACAATGGCTTCAGTCAATGCTAAAAACGAGAATCATCACTGCTAGTATTGGAGGAGAATCTGTGACTGTGACAGCGGTAAAGGGGTGCCCTCAAGGGGAGTATTATCGCCTCTGCTGTGGTCTTTGGTTGTGGATGACCTTCTCACTAAGTTGCTTGATTCTGGTTTTATAACCCAAGGTTACGCAGATGACCTAATTGTTACAATTAGGGGCAACCATGACCAGACTATATCTAGTCTCATGCAAACTGCTCCTAACGAAATTAGAAGTTTTAACTTAGGTAGCAGGAGGGGTATAGTTTTGGCTTGTAAAATCGAGAAGACTGGCCTAACAGGACACACGTGGAAACAGTACTCCCAGAGAGACCCCGGATGAAAATTTTGCACTAAACAATGAAAGTGACAAGGATGAGATGTAAATCAAGGAGGCGATGGCTGCAGAAGGTGGAGAAGAATTTGAAAGAGATACACGTTAGTCGGTTAAGATATGTGGCTAAGAGGGAGAATACACTGGAGGAAACCGAAACCGTTCACGAGTTGTAGCGCTGACTAATGGATGATGATCCAGCTATACTCTGAAACAATCGATTTCCAATTGACGAAATTTATAGTAGACACATATCACAGATATGTGGAAGGTTGTAAATTATTGGGCAATTGCTGATCAGATACGCGCTTCAATTTAGATAGAATACGGAGGTAAATAAAAGCTACTGTGGTATCTACTGACTAAGAATCTTCTTCTTCTTTTTGTATAGACATGACTCTGTCTGTTTTTCAATGTGCCTCCAGTAAGTTGTCATTCCATCGTTTCCTTGGTCTTCTACTGATCGTTCCTATTGGCGAACCGTCTCTTGCCGTCTTTACTACTCTATTTGTTGTCATTCGGCTTATATGATCGTTCCATTCTACTCTTCTATTTCTTACCCAGTTCTTGATGTTCTCCACCTTGCATATAACGTCGTATGATCTTGACTTCTAGTTCTGTCCCATAGCGTCTTACCTTCAATTTTTCTAAGTGTTTTCATCTTTGTTGTTCTAACATCCTTTTTGTCCTATCTATGTCAGTTAATTACATATTTATAACTGGGAATAAGCCACAATTAAAGATAAAAAATACGTTTATTGACGTTTCAATTTCCAATTCGGAAATCGTTCTCAAAATACAACAGTAAATTAAACAAATTTTTGTTTTTTGTTACAAAGTGAAAAAATTCTTCTAATAATTTAATATATCTGACTCATTTATATATGACAATTCAGACATACATTATGCATTTTAATAGTAGACGAACTTTTAAAATGATATTGCCAATATTGTTGAGTTGCGCTCCTGGGACGACCTTTACTTATAAGATAGTTCATTCGATTACATGAAATCAACTTTAACTTGGAATATCCGCAGAAAAAATCACAGCATTAATTCGTCTTTAAAAAGACAAAACATGACAATGACTAAAATTCTAACAGAAAAAAAAACTAAAACAAACCAACAATGAACAAGAAAGGACAAAAATTGCATTTTATAAAATACCTTGTGAATGCGATCAGTTTTATTTTAGGTGAATCATCAAGGCCATTAAAGGTTAGAATAAGTGAACATCAATCTTATATAAAAACTAGAGAAATTTGATAGATCTCAAATATGTAAGCACGCATGGGATAATGAACATAGGGTTCAATGGAATAATTCAAATATAGTCCTAAAAGAAACGGATGGTAAAAAAAGAAAAATCAAAGAAGCGGCTCTAATTATGCTAAATGAGGCCAATTGTGTCGCAAATTTCCTCGGCAGAATGTAGTAGGATCTGGTTACCAATATTGAAAGAGGAAGTTATTAATAAGAAAATACCAGTTATTAGTAAGTCAGTAACATATAGAGGATACATCATTTATGTTTTTTTAAATAACGAAACATATAAAATCAGAACTTTTGATGTTTGTTGAAGGTAAAACTAAATTCACGAACAAATACTTACAATGTCGGGATAGTATTATGAGGTTTTTTCCTGGTTTTTCCCTCATAATTTACTATGGAATCACTAACAGGAGAATTTTACTGTCATCATGTCATGTGTTTGTCTTTTTAAAGACGAATTACATGCTATGATTTTTTTCTGACGGAAATTCTCAAGTTAAAGTTGATTTCATGTAATCGAATGAACTAACTTATAAGTAAAGTCGTCCCAGGAGCGCAACTCAACAATATTGGCAATATCATTTTAAAGTCGTCTACTTTAAAATGCATAATGAATGTCAGAATTGATCAATATCAGTGAGTCAGAATAAAATTAAATTATATCAGAAGAATTTTATCACTAAGTAACCAAAAAACAAAATTAGTTTTAATTTACTGTATTTGTATTTTGAGAACGCATATCCGGAATTGGAAATTGAAACGTCAATATAACGTATTTTTATCTTTAATTGGTGGCCTTAGTCCCCAGTTATAAATAGTAAATTAACATACAATGCCAACAAGGGAAAATAGCTTCAAGAACAATATCAATGGTCAGGACCTTGATTGATTGCCACGTACGTCCAATATTGGGTCCTGAAGAACTGTTTTTTGTAAATTTTTTACATTTTCTTTTCCCCTATATTTTTATATTCTCCATATTGTTTCATTCAGGCAGCCTGCGACTTGCTTGTTCTATTTCACTTGATCTTCGACTGCAGTTTGGAGCTTTAAGTAGCTAGATAATGTGATGCTTAGATATTTAAAATCCATCACTATTTCTATTATCTGGCCTTCCAGCACCAATTAACAACTTAGTAAATTTGCTGTTGTAACCATGCATTTTGTCATTTTTTGAGAAACTACATGTTTTCTCTCATTTGGTAAGTATCCTTTTTTGGTTCTTACTTTTTTATTATTCCATCCATACTCAGGTTGAACAATAGAGGACTTCAGGGAATCTCCCTGTCTTATCCCATTGCCAGCTTCAATCGGTCGGTTAGTCTTCTACTTTTACTATTATTGTGTTTTTTTTTGTAGATACTTTCGATCAGTTTTGATTATTCCTAGAGGTATCTCTCTTGCGTACAGTAAGTGGATAACGTCTTTTAATTTGACCCGGTCAAATGCCTTCTTAAGGTCCACGAAACATAAATATGCCGGACTAAGAATCATATCTAATTGTCATAAATTATTATAAATTTATGACAATTAGTAAAAAACCAATACTAAACGCTCAACTTACAATCAACCAACAGAATATCGAAAGAGTCGAGCAATATACATATCAGGCACCAATTTAAATAGCCAATGGGACCACTCAACAGAAATTAAACAGCGAAATAATAAAAACAAAACAGCATTCGTTAGAATGAGAACCATTTTCAACAGTCGAGACATATCATTAAAAACAAAATGCCGTCTATTGAACTGCTACATATTCACAGTTCTGCTCTACGGAATGGAAGCGTGGACACTGACTGTTGCATCTATGAATCGGCTCGAAGCTTTCGAAATGTGGTATTATAGGCGCATCTTACGTATATCCTGGGTTGACAGAGTTACTAATGTGGAGGTCCTGCGTAGAATGGGGAAAGAATGTGAAATTCTCATGACCGTCAAAACTAAAAATTGGAATAATCTAGGACATGTAATGAGAAATCAAGAACGTTACGGCCTTCTCCAGCTGATTCTCCAGGGAAGGTAAATGGTAAGAGAGGACCGGGAAGAAGACGCATTTCCTGGCTTCAAAATTTACGAAAGTGGTATAACACGACTACCACTGAACTGGTTCCGCGCTGCAGTAAACAAAGTAAAGATAGCCCTGATGATCGCTAACATCCGGAACGAATAGGCACTTTAAGAAGAATTATATCTACATGTTATAAAAGAAGAATTTGGCGAGAATTTTTGTAAATTTAAGTATACATCAAACTTTTAAATCTAAATAGAACAACTGTTGCACATTTTACGTTAAAACATTTTAAAACGTTTATGGAAGAAAATACCCATAACAAAGTATTTACTATTAGTGCAATACATTTTTTTTAACATCTCACAGTTCTAATTAACAATACTATATAGAAAGCACTTCGAAATCTAATGAGGTCTTCATTCCTGTATATGCTAATATTGCTTTTCCAATTCGTATGAATTTATCCGTGTGATATAACAAAAGTACATGTGACTGCGGTCGTTAATATTGCTCATTACATTACTTAATATGCCATTGATAAAATATAACCTTCCAACGTATGCAAAACGTGTTATTGACCTGCACCTGCTATTGTAATGCAAGAAACGTTATATTTACTTGCTGGTTATGTTCTTACTTGATATTGATCGTAATATACCTATATGAGAATTATTAAGTAGCAGACATATAAATGAAAGTTTTACTAATAGGTTTATACATTTAAGTGTAATTTTTTTATGAGTCTAGACGACGTTTAATTATGTTTTATTTTAGTTTTTTATAGGCTTGTTAACTAACTCTTATGGAATGAGAGTAAAATAAGTGCAAAAGTTTTTCTTTTAGCTACAGAATTAAAAATTTGAAAGTAATTTTAAAATAGGTAAAGAAATAATAATAAGACTTACTCACAATCAATTTAATTTAACAATCTGACGACCGGTTTCGCTTTCTACAATTTGCAAAGCATCTTCAGGTCTAGATACAAAGTTAAACTAAGGCTGCAATAAAAATAAACCCAATTAGGGTGGTGTCTAATACAGATAAAATAAACAAATAAGTTAGTTTGATTGTCTTAATTTGTAATAATTTTATATACTTTTTATATACTTTTTATATACTTGACTTTACAATAATTGATTAATTTGGCCAATAGACTTGATAATTACAAGTCAAAATAATTGCACAACCACACAATCGGTACAGCTACTCTTATTCATTGTCATAAAACTGTCTCCTTCATAACATAAATACTCAATAAATAACACACATTCCAAAAATATATCTCTGATATAAATGTAAATAATTTAAATAATACAATAGTAAAGAACATCACTTTCATCTGACAAACAACCACAATATACCTATCTCTAATTCATTGGATCAAATCTGTTCTCCTCAAGAACTTCCCGTTTATTGTCAAAACAACTGCAATAGCACATTAAAGTTCTCCAATCAACAATACATGATTTTTGCAACCATGACCTACCATCCATCAATTAATAGAGTACCGGCATGTAAGTAATGTTTGTTTTGTTTTATTTATTGCTTATTTATTAATTTATTACAATATAATATTACTACTTTATACCAATTGTGGGTCTTACCTTGTCTGTTAATACCTTTTATATATTCAAATTTATTCATTTTGAAAACCACAGACATGTAATATTGGCATAATTACTATAATTTGTATGAACTAACTTATTTGTTTATTTTATCTTTATTAGACACCACCCTAATTGGGTTTATTTTATTGCAGCATTAGTTTAACTTTGTATCTAGACCTGAAGATGCTTTGCAAATTGTAGAAAGCGAAACCGGTCGTCAGATTGTTAAATTAAATTGATTGTGATTAAGTCTTATTATTATTTCTTTACCTATTTGATATGGACTCACACAAGCAACACATTCATGATTTGTAATTTTAAAACTTCATCGATTTTTTTTTTGTTACATGTATGCACTGTTTTATTTGAAACCTAAATTATGAGTGTAACAACGGGATCGATACTTTAAAAACAACAACATTGAATTTGCCTTCTGGGAAGACGCAGTAACAGACCGCCCGGTATGACGAAGAACAACGTGCTTTGAAGAAACTTTGAATAACTTTGAATAGAGAAATCGAAGGAAAGAACGAGAACTTAACTACATACTTAAATAATAATCCCCAGTAGCTGGCTGCCGACGAAGACTGGGTATGTCATGATTCTGGTCGCGGATGCGGTTGCAGAATCTGCCTATTTAGTCACCGTAGAACCCACAGTTGCAGAAATGCTAAAAATAGGAGGCACTGCATTAGAAGAGGCAATGAGAGCATTACTGAATAAATGCCTATTGGAAGGACAAATACCAAAAGCATGGAAAATGCGGAAGACATTCTGTTCCATAAAAAAGGGGACGCTGCAAATATAGAAAACTACCAACCAATAAGCTTATTGTCACACCTTTACAAACTACCAACCCGAATAATAACAAATAGACTGACAGCTAAGCTAGATACATACCAACCAGAGGAGCAAGCAGGCCTTCGTAAGGACTGCAAACAATCCGGACAGTTATTGAAAAAACAATAGAGTACAACATATCACTACATGTGGCATTTCTCGATTATCACAAAGCATTCGACAGTATCGAAAAATGGGTTTTCTTAACAGCATTGGACGACGCCAGAGTAGATACAAGATATGCTGCCCTCCTTAAGAATATATACGATGATGCTACTTTTCACGTAAAAATAGATGATGACCTGGAAACTATGAAAATAGACCTTGGCAAAGGAGTGAGACAGGGCGACACCATCTCACCCAAGTTATTTACTTTGGCATTAGAAAATGTCTTTAAAAAACTAAATTGGGCCGAAAAGGGATTAAAAATAAATGGAGTATATCTTAACCATCTGACATGGGAAGGGGCTCGAACATGGCAATAATATATTTATCATGTAAACCATGTTCATATGACCAATTTATCATGTAAAGTTTGCACTTAATTTAATAAAAAAGCCTTAACAAAAATTAAATTATCGCATTTTTGTTGTTCCAGAACCTTCAATCCGGTTTGCTGGTAGGCGTAAATCAGTATTCGCAGAAACTTATGATCCAGAAGAAGACGACGACGATGATGATGGCGCCAAATTGGTGTATCCAAAATCTGATGAGCAACGTCAGAGATTGGCCACTGCTGTTAAAAACATATTGCTGTTCAGATCTCTAGATAAAGATCAAATGAACGATGTCTTGGATGCCATGTTCGAAAGAGTGGTCAAAAAGGATGAATTGGTAATCAAGCAAGGAGATGACGGCGATAATTTTTATGTAATTCAAAGGTAAGATATATTTTTAAATTAAAATAAATAAGATATAATCAACTATCAAATGTCAATCTGTGAATAATCAATAATCAAAATGTCAGATTCATAATGTAGTTTTCCGGGTTTGACTCCCCGTTGAATAATTTTGTTTTTGAGAAAAACCATCATTTTGGCGACGTTTCTGCAAGGTCACACTTAAATATCAGGTAGTAAGTAATGTTTCTTTCTGGTGTTAGAAGTAATCTGACTCTCCCAAGCAAGCAAGCAATTTAATGGAACCCAGCCTGAGAGCCTCTAATGCTCCAGACCATCGTTTCCTCCCGATAGAAATCTGATGCGCAATCTATCAGCACTACTCTATCAGCAAAATGCTTGTCGTATGCAAGTCCTGGCGACAAGAATTACAACACGATATCCTGCCCTGATCAAACGGGCTATGCCCAGTTCAGAGGAAGCACTGGCCCTCCCGCTAGCTACTTCGTTGATGTATCTTTCTCTGTTTTGGTTGCTTCTTTCGGTGGATACGTGTGTGTATCCTGTTTTAGGTGTCTCTTCATGACGTGGTTTGCTTTGTGGGCTTTGGCAGGTCGTTGTGTCTCATCAGGAGTATTGGCTCGGTGGATTGTTGATTCCTGCGGAGGAGGTAGCTTTTCAGGGTAGTCAGAGGTAAAAGGGTTGGTGCTAAAACGGTTCTTTTTAAAAATTCTTTTTTGTTAATGGTTATTAATGATATATGACTGAATTTACATGTAGAAATTATTGTAAGATAAATTTAGATGTCAGATTGAGGGCACCTGTTGCTGTTTCCACAGAAAACCAATCCCTCTAATCCCTGGCAGAGCTCCAGGATGCCTATGTATTTATCAGGGAGTTTGTTGATGGCTGAGGCCAGTAGTTTTGTCGGGAGGAAGGGTGGTTTTCTTTTGAAATGCCTGATGAACACATTGCCAAAGGATGAGGAGGTAGTTTTGATTAATATTTTGGGCTTTGAAGTTTTGGCCTCTGATAGTTTTAATCGTGTAACTGCTGTTCAAAGAAGAGCCTCTCATTTATGGGCTGCATGTTCGATTGTTGATGTATGAGGACAGAAAGATAGTCGTATAGCAGTTACTTAAATAGTCGATCTTTACGCGCTTCTCTTTCGGTCCTATGTAGCGCTTCTTGTGATTGTCCATGTACGTATATAGGTAGTTGGGCCCATCGGCCTCGTTGTCCGATTTATTTTTTGTATTCTTCTTCAACATCCTTTTTCATGTTTTTGGAAACCTTTTTGAAATTACTAACATTTAAAAAAAAAATATGAGAAAATACTAAAAAATTTGAGGGTTCCAACCCAACAGCCTAGCAGACCCTGATAATATACAAGCAGAACTACTCAAAATAATGGACAAAGAATCAATAGCAAGTATCGCAAATATATTCAACAACTTATGTAACTCTGGAGAAATACTTCCGGAGTTTATTGCACTTCCAAAAAACCAGGAGCCAAAAGATGCAAAGATTACCGTACTATAAGCCTCATGAGTCATCTACTAAAATTGTTCTTAAAGACAATTCATAAGAGAATCTACAAGCTGTGTGGAAGTCAAATTTCCCTCAACCAGTTCGGGTTCACAAATGCTGTTGGTACAAGAAAGGCTTTGTTCTCAGTACAAGTCTTATTCCAGAGATGCAGAACCGTCAATTCCGACGTATACGCATGTCTGGTTGATTACGAGAAAGCGTTTGATTGAGTACAGCACGCCAAGATAATGCGAATACTAAAAGAAGCAGGGATTAACAACCAAGATCTGAAAATAATTAGAAATCTTTACTTAAATCAGACAGACTGATTATGTGAAAATTATGCGTGGAGTGAGGCAAGGCTGTATTTTGTCTCCTCTAATCTTAATCTGTACTCTTAAAGAATATTTATCGAAGCTTTGCACGAAACTGAAAAAGGTATTCTACTACATGGTTACCGGCTAAACAACATCACATATGCAGATGACACCATAGCATTTGTATTAGACACCAACAAAATCACGTATTAGAGTAAACAGTATGGACTCAATACAAACGTTAAGAAGACACAGCTTTTGATAATTAGCAAGAAAATGATAACAGAAGGTCAACTCTACGTCAACCAATCCTCTGTAGAAAGAGTGACGCACTACAACCACTTCGGCACCATAATAAAAAGAATGGACCAACAACCAGGAGATTAGAGCACACATCGGAAAAGCTAGATCCACCTTCAATCGGATAGGGGCCTTCGTGAGTTACAACCTCTCTCTTGAAACAAAAGTAAGAATGCTGCGATGATACGTCTTCTCTGTTCTTTTTTATGGTGTTGAATCGTGGATTTTGAACGAAGATATGTGCAGAAAACTCGATGCATTTGAGATGTGGCTATATCGGTGAATACTTAAGATCCCGTGGACTGACCGAGTCACAAATGAGGAGATCCTGATCCTGAAAGACACATGCTAAATTAATCCAGATATTCTCTCAAGCCATTCTTCAAGCCATTCTGCAAGGAAAAATATTTGGAAAACGAGGTCCAGGAAGATGCAGAACATCTTGGTTAAAGAACCTCAGAATCTGGTTCAATACTCAATCAACGCATGGGCACATCAAGAAGAAGAAGAACCCAAACGTTCATTCTGTATACATCTCTGTAATATTCTGTAAATACTAAGATCGAAAAAATATCTAGAAGGACAAAAAGAAAAATATACATCACATTTATCCGGCGTCCTAGGGGGACAGTTATTTTTACATAAATACTTCTACTTTTCTCAAGAGGGGGCTAAAAAATTTATTACTACTTATTTTATTTAGTGGCTAGGTAAAAAATGTCAACATAAAAGCGAATTGAGATTTTTAGCAAATGTTTTGTTTAATTTTTTAAAACTTATCTCCTTTTAAACAGACTTTTCTCTTTAAACTTTTTTTTCCTTGTTAGTTAACTTCATTTAGTATCCTTCAAGTCAATTTACAGCTCGAAAAAACTATTATTATATATATTTAAAAAAGCGATACGTTAAAAAGAGTGCAATTAAAAACAAAATTTTTAAATAAATGAGGGTTTTAATAATATTAATAATTTATTCAGAAATTATACCATTCAAATATAATGATGTAAACTAATTTGTTGATCGGAAAATTTCCATTTTACAACGCTTACATATGTTAGCTATTTAATCGATAAAATTACATAGAACTACACAATTTATACCATGCGGTCCATATGTATGCAATAAATTCATTTTTAGCGTTATTAAGTACTGTGTGAAAAAAACCTGAAACAGGTCGATTTTTATTCTTAAATTGACAATTTACAGTATGAAAATAATATCCCCCTCCAACACCCCCTTTGAATTATAAGCACCCCTTATGCAGCACCTTGTTAGGAAGAGATTTTAGTCCTCTGTTCAGCAATGTAAAGTTTTTTGAGTTTGTGCAATTATAACTTAAAAAATTAATTTTTACAATATTAAATTAAATGTTCAACTTGACCACTATTATTCACTTCTTGACAATAACCGAGGCGATTTTGGAATTCTCATACAACATTTTGTATCATAAATATCTTTAGCATACGTGCTAAAGTACTTCGAGAAGATAGCATAATAGCTCTCCAATTCTACAACTGGCGTTACATCTTCTACAAACCACTGGATGGGTGAAGTGAGATATCTCACTTCACCCATCAGGCAATGATATCATTGCCTGATTTAAACATATGGAGAAATACAAGTATCGGGCAAGAAATGAAAGGCAGAATTTACAAAAAGTCATCAGACCAATAATGACATGTGCAGCAGAAACACGACCTAACACAAAGAGGAGAAAAAAGATGTTAGAAACAGCAGAGACGAAAACACTTGAAAAAATTTATGGTAAGACACTATGGGACAGAGCTAGAAGTACAGATATTCGAAGTAGATGCAAGGTGAAGAACATCAAGGACTGAGTAAGAATTAGAAGAGTAGAATGACAACAAATAGAGTAGTAAAGACGATGAGTAGGAAGACCACGAAAACGATGGGATGACAACTTACTAGAGGCGCATTGAAAAAAAGACAGTAATATCTACATAAAAAGAAGAAGAAGAAGAAGAAGAGTTGATTATGATGCCACTTATTTAATTTATTACTACATTTTGTTGTTTGTCTTAGTATTTTTAATTGATGAAATAGTTATAACTTTACTAACAATTTTTATCGATGTTTTAATAATAAACGTATTCCATTTTTAAAATTCGGTGTCTTTTCCTATCTGTTAATTACTGAAAAAGAACAGAAAGGGACAGCGACACAATTAGTGCCTGACTCATTTCATATCTAAAGACTTTTTTACTCCGTTAGACTTTTTATTGGATTTTTGGTTATCAACGATTTATGTTCAAGCCCGGCTCATACTTAGCCCTGGAGGAGAAAATTAAGCGCGTATCAACGAAATTCATTCAACCAAAGTACAAATATATGTTTTTTATCAAGTTTTTCCTGCGTGAAGTGTGGTACACTCCGTAATATTATATAACTTGATTTTTCCAGTTGGTTGCTTTGAGAACTTTTTATTTTATTTTTATTTTATTCAATAGCTTTTCCAACTCAGAATATATAATTTTTTGGAATAATTGACTATAATTCAAAAATAATGATATACATTATTCCCGATCACATTAGCTGTATAATTATCGAAGGATTTAAGTGGGATATAACACGTGTATAGAATAAATTAATAGTGTGGTCTCGCATCTGGCTCTTTTGCGATGATAATAAATACCACGATGAACAATATAAATAGATTTGGTTTGATTTCTAAATACGAATTTGTTTTCCAACAAATAGATAACCGAACTGTATTGGTTAGTCGTTTATAAAATGTCCGTTCAGTGGTTTATCTCTATTCTACATAATCGTCTATTTGAATCGAATAAATGAGTTAATCATACGAGTTTCGTGGTTATAGTAGTAAGCCACAGAGTGAAAATTAACAAAAACCATACGACGAATGTTAAATAATGTAAAATAAAAAGTTTATCATCAATCCCTTTGACTTTATTCATAAGATAGATCGGATTCCCTAATTACATTCCTATAATATTTATTTAGGGATACAATGTAAAATTTAGTTCTCTCCCTCATCTCCCTTTTCTTCTTCTTCGAATTCACCTTCTTCATCTGCTGTTGCGTCTTGATATTGTTGATACTCTGACACTAAATCATTCATATTACTTTCAGCTTCTGTAAATTCCATTTCATCCATTCCTTCACCTGTGTACCAATGCAAAAATGCTTTTCTTCTAAACATGGCAGTAAATTGTTCAGAAATTCTTTTAAATAGTTCTTGAATACATGTGGAGTTCCCAACTGAACTCCACATGTATTCAAGATCATGTAAAACTGCCGTTTTCACATTATTGGGTATCCATTCTACAAAATAGCTACTGTTTTTATTTTGTATGTTAAGCATCTGCTCATCAACTTCTTTCATCGACATTCTACCTCTAAAAATAGCAGCAAAGACCTTCCATGTCGCAAGCTGCCATCATATTTTTTGCATCAAACATTTGCAAAACCAATTCTGGAACTGTTAAAGCCCTGTATTGTTGACTACCTCGCGAGGTTAATGGGGCAAACCAGGCATAAAAAAATGAAGGCGAGTAACAAAATATACATTCCTATAAAGTTTAGAATAATATATCAATAATAATCTTCTTCATACTTATTTCTTTTGCATACATCTCTCACCTAAATCCCTTTTTTTTTCGTCTTTAATAGTGGGGGGTCTGGAATCTTCAAAAGACATCTCAGTCCAGGACGCCGCCTGACTAACCTTAGTGCAGGATTCGTTCTTCGTACTCCCTGCGATAGTTCCCGAGGTACTTTAGAATTCCCTCTCGTCGCCGAGTCTACGCCGATCGCCTACCTGCTAAACCAGACCCTCCACTGTCATCCAGCCATCCGGAATCGGAATGGCCGCTGTAAGGCCGGCATCGCTTCCGAAGCACTACCTTCATTCATCCACAGACTGTCAGCAAGGAGGCTCCTGTCTCACTCCCAGTATCACTCCCAGGCGGGCATTTCCTCCTTCCCCACAGTCTGACTCACACACTCTAACTCATTCAGTCTGCCCCACTGGGACATTAGTTGGACAAAGTTGTCCCCCCCCCCTTTTCCAGAAGGGGAAGATGTATGTTCCCTTCATGTTAAATCTTATGACCTAGTGTCATCAAAATATTAAAATTCACCATGATTTTCTCGTAAGAAAATGGTTTCTATATTTGTTTAGTTAGCTAGTTTCAACTACTTTTAATGTATTTTCCGCATGTTTTATAATTTAACAGTCAACATTTTAACTTGTTTCTTGTTATTTTAAAGTGGAAATATACTTTAAGGTTTTTTCACTGATGATGATCAGACTGGACCGAAAACGTTTTGAAGATTTGTAATCCTGTTGGATAAATGTTTAAATTATATTTTAGTAAATGATATAGCATTATATCATTTTCAATTTTCAAACTATGGTGTTCAGCCACCCACTGTGATTTTCCCTTTTTACGTTAAAGACAATAGCTCCTATCAAAATGGTCTGCTAATATCTTTCTACTTGCTTAATAAAGTTTTAATTCTACACCTTAATTAGTCACGTTTTTCTATTATTTTTTAAATAGATTCATGTGCGTCACAGTGTAAGACGATTATAATCTCGTCTACTCAAAGCGGCGTTTTTAGAAATTAATATATCAGAGGCTTTCCATCATAATTTTGCACGGCGGATTAAAAACTAACACACACGCAGACTAAAATTTCAGCTAGCACAAAACTTATACCCTAGTAGTCTTTAGTTAAACGAAATTTAATAAGAGCTGCTGCCAACGAAATC
This sequence comes from Diabrotica balteata, assembly GCA_918026665.1. NCBI lineage: Eukaryota > Metazoa > Arthropoda > Insecta > Coleoptera > Chrysomelidae > Diabrotica > Diabrotica balteata. The sequence goes on from OU898282.1 coordinate 136,853,779, forward strand.
CCCATATAATAGTAAGAGAGGTGGCGACTAAACGAATTATATGAAACTTGAACGAAAGTAAAAGAATAATTAAATGCGTATTTGCTGTTTATACTACTAAAAATCAACGATGTAAGAAAACATTGTGTAGTCTAATTGATACCGTTCATTTTTTGTACTAATAAGAATATATTGTCGAAATTAAGTACCTTGCTTGTAGCTAATTCTTTAAGTCACCAGTTTTATAAATATTTGTATACACTTGCAATAATAATAATATACATACATTATGCTCCTTGGGTGACACACGTAATGGGGCACTGCGCAGTACCTCTAATTTGACATTTCTTCCCTATTTTCATTTCTCCATAAGTTCCCATCTTGAGTCATAGCACTATCAATCCCCTTAACCGACATATTTTGTGTAACCGTCTCCCCCAGGTGTTCTTTGGTCATGTTTTTCTACTCCCATCAGAAACTTACAAATCATCAATAGCTCGAATGTAAAAAAACTGGCAGGCACAGGAGATACCATGATGTCTTTAGTGAGATTGGAAAATATTCCAATTATTGTTCATTCATTGAACAACTTATTGTAGAACAGACAATTTTCTGCAATACTTATTCTTAATTTGATCCTTTTTGTCACTTTATTCATTCTTCTGAGCATTCCCATTTCCGCCACATGCATGCGTTGTACCTCTTTCTTTTTAACTGTTCAGCATGGACTTCTGTATATCATAGTTAGTATCATCATAGTTTTATAGTTTTCCTTTCAGTTTCTTTGGATTTTGTCATACGACACACCAATTGTCTTCCTCTACTTCATCCACCCCACACTAATGCTCCTGCATGTCAACTCCGTCTTGAAATGAATATTTTAAATACTCTGTTTTTGCCCTACCAAGTTTTAAACCTTTTTCCTCGATATGTTGTCTCCACTGTTTCAGTGTTTGTTCTAAATCCCTTTCAGGTTTTCGTACTAACACCATGCCATCAGCATACATTAACCACTAGGAAATACTGGTGCACAGTTGCCACCAAATTATTGTAGAACTTATTATCTGCGGGTCATTATCAAGTCGTTTATATTTGATGGAATCACTAAAAAAAAAGTAGCAGATATAACCATAAATAAATAGTCCGTTGTATTGGTCTATTGGTTTATGGTAGATACCTCTCGAAACTTAACCCACCATTAAATTTCGAAAGTTACAATTCTTCGGACATATTATGCGAAATGAATTCAGATATGCTCTCCTTCAAGTCACCCTGCAAGGAAAAATATTTGGAAATCTAGGTCCAGGAAGACGAAGAAAATCTTGGTTAAAGAACCTCAGAATCTGGTTCAATACAACACCTGTGCAGCTTTTCCGCTCTGCAACAGATAAGATAAAGATTGCTATGATGATCGCCAACATTCGTAACGGATAGGCACATCAAGAAGAAGACTTAAGTTTGAACATTATAGTTTTATATTATATTAGACAATCTTCCTTCTGTTGTTTAGAGAATATTAGCATATTGTGACTGGCTGTATGGCACTTTATATGCCAAATAAAAATTAAAAAAACAATTGTGTGCAGTGTGCATGTATATGTCTGTACACTTTGAAACAAAGGCTAGATCCATCATAATGCGATTGTTCGTTGAAAATAAAGAACCGTAAACTGCTTTTGTACGGCCAGCTCTCTAACTATACGCCTATTGATCTTTTTCCCAAAAATACATTTCGTGTTATTGACCTTAGCGCCCGTAAGCGGTTTGTTCAATATAATTGCTAAAAGTCATTACTTATTTATTTTTCATGTCATGAATTTTATTTTTTGCTCCCGAAAACATTTGAGACTTAATTTTCCCGCTGACAAACACCATAAAACATTCAATTAGTTATGATGCCAAAGAGCGTTTGAGTCCATTAATTATCGATTTTAAATTCTCAAATCTCTATTTACAACTGTTTGTCATGTAACGATTTTGCCAATTTATCAAACATCCTTTGATATCTGCTATTGGATTTTATGTTTTAATAATTTACACATATTTCATCTTTAGTTTACCAGACATATTCATTTAAGCTAATGTTACATGAAAACGTCACCTCATTTTACACAAATCATTTTTTTACATTAAATTATACTTCTTTTAAACCACGGATATTACTGTAGCATTATAACAGGTAAACGTCACAAGAAAAATTGGTTTCGAACAATATTAAGTTGTATATCTGTCCCCCAAGTTGCTACTGTACAAAAGGAAACCGTACTTGGAGTGTATCCCTTTTAATATTCACCCGACCCCGTTGAAATTCTCATAATATCATCAATATGATATAAAAATAAATAAAAAAACTTGCTTCTATGGCAATAAAATATGTAATACATATATTTTGGAAAAAAAACTGTTATTTGGTCTTTCAGAACATTTTTAAAACAACGATCAAATTTTAGAAAAAATTCAGATATTTTCTATTCTAAATACTTACTTCCAGTATTAGTGAAATACCTAATTTTGAAAATTGAAATCTGTAATATGGTTACTTAACAATTTTTTCATGCAAAAAACATTTAAATCTTAGGTAATGTTACTTAACATGTTTTACGACCGGACCCTTCATTTGGTGATTCCGCCTACAGTGTATTTTTATGTATGAGAGAGTAATAAAACAATAAATTATGTATGCAAATCACTAAACTGTTGATACGGGTGACTCAATGAAAAACAGATATTTGTCAATAAGTTTACAGAAGTAGATAGGAAATTTTAAATTGAGTATGACCACCAGGAATAAAGGTTGGAGCAGAATAGAATACAATAGTTGTGAGGGTTACTAATCCTTAAAGGTTGCCAGTGTCGGAGTGATGGAGGTTAACAGGTACTAATGAATTTGCAAGAAATGTAAGATGTTTATTTTATTGGTTATATATAACCAATAAAAGTTTAATAAGTACCTACCTATTTGCAAAATAAAGTTTAATTCTTTAGATAAAATAAAACGTTTTATTTTATCTGAAATGAGTGCATTCCACGAAGTAAGGGTTTCAACAATCAAACATTTAATTCTTTAATTCCAGGAATCTACGACAGTAATTGACTAGATAATTACCTTCTAAACTTATTCCACAGAAAATGTGATAGTGGGTTTTTCCATTTTGTAGGAAGGTCCAAGTGGCGTATTCAAAATTCTTAACAGTTCACTAAAAGTAGGTACTTCAGTTGCAAGGTGCAGTTTATTGTGTATACTAGTGTTATGGAAAATTTGGAAGTGCCGTGTAAACGCCGAAAAATTGGTCCTTTAACAGTTAATGAAAAAACATTAATATTTAATTGTTTTAAATCATTTACAGACAAACGTTTATGTGAAAGTGTTGATGAGACCGTTGAGTTAGTTAGCAGTACACTTGGTGTTGGGAAATCTACGATTTACAGAGTTATTAAAGAAGAGAAATGTGGTAGTTTTCAAATGCCACGTAATGCTCCAGGGAAACCAAAATTTCAAATAGAATATCATTTTAAAGAAGGACTTCGACGGAAAGTGCATGAAATCTTCTTTAGACAAGAATTTCCAACATTGGATAAAGTTCTTGTCTCAGTTCGAGATGATAAGGATTACTCAGAAATGAGTCGAAGTACGTTATGGAAACTTTTAAAAGAAATAGGCTTCCGCTGGAAAAAGAATCCCAGAAAGTCTATTTTATTAGAAAGAAGGGATATTGTCATATTAATAAGACATTTTCTAAGAACCATAAAGGAAATGAGAAACCAAAAAAGAAAAATATTTTATTTTGATGAAACATGGATCAACGTGGGTCATACACCAAATAAATTTTGGCAGGATGAAACTGTTACAAGTCAAAGGCACGCTTTTGTAAATAACTTATCTACTGGTTTAAAACCCACCATCAGGAAAGGGACGCAGGCGGATAATAGTACACATTGGCAGTTCAGACGGTTTTGTTGAAGGTGGTTTATTAACTTTTGAATCAACTCGTACCGGTGACTACCATGAAGACATGAACGCTGATGTCTTTCAAGAATGGTTCGAACAAATGATAGATCTTCTTCCTAAGAACTGTGTAATAGTAATGGATAATGCAAGTTATCACTCCAGACTTATAGAAGGACTGCCCACAACTAAGCAGTTAAAAAAAGACTTGCAGAATTGGCTGAGTTCAAAAAATATTACGTACCATCCCGGATCTATAAGAAAGGAACTTTATTCGTTGTGTGTCCTTCATAAAGAAAAATTTAAAAAATACGAAATTGATGAAATTGACCAAAAATCGTGGAATGACAGTACTTAGATCCCCACCATATCATTGTGAATTAAACCCGATTGAACTGGTATGGGCACAGATAAAGAGTGAAGTTTCAAGAAAAAATACCACTTTTAAAATTCATGATGTTAGTACACACAGTACAAACAGTTGTTTTTGGAGGCCGTAAATAATGTAAAACCTGAAAACTGGGAAAAGGCAGTAAATCACACTATTAAAGAAGAGGAAAAAATGTGGAAGCTGGACAATATTACTGATAAAATGATCGAGCCAGTTATTATAAATCTTGGTTCTGAAAGTTCATCTTCTGAATCTGATGTGGATTTGTAACAAGTAGCTGTAAGTTTTATATTAATATTTTTATTCATCTATTTAACATACCTTAGACGGTTTTAAAAACTCTTTTTCTCTTTTGTAATTTTTAAAAATTAAAAAAAAAATGTGAATTTTTTAAAACTCTTTTTAATGTAGGCCAGTCAGTTCTAATATAGTGTGTGATAAAAGAGGTCACTTTTGTTTACATACACATAACACTTTATAACACTGAAATAATTCATTTATTTTTTACAATTATTCAAAGTAATTTTTCAATTAATCTTGTGCACGCCCATGGAGTGGTCGGAGGTACCAGTTAAAATTATGCTAATTACTCTCTCGTTCATAAAAATAAACTATAACTATGTCCAGAAGCGTAGTCCGGGGATTGACGGTTTTCTGCTCAGATTTTTTTTATAAAAATTTGCTTGAAATTTTGACAGTAGGTAGAAAATAGCTCAAATGATCAAAATACTTTAAAATACTACAAAATATTATGGCAATATGTGATTTTTCTCTGGTGGTGGTTATTACCCCAACTCTGGGAGCATTGAATATCCGAGGAAGAAAAGACCAAGCGATAACAACAATTAACTAACAATAAATTAAAAAAAAAAACAAAATATAATATTTCCCACTATAAATAAAATGGAAGAAGAGAAAACAAGTTAAACTATATAGAAATCTAATGAAACTAGCACACAAAAACACATAAATTAACTGTCAAATGATATTTTATGCAACACCAATCATAATTAAATACCTAATCTAAAAAAAGACACCGACCAAATCCAGCGTGACAACATATTCTAATCTGTTTGATTATTTACCTGGCTTAATTATTTCCAATAATTCTTTGTAGATATAAGGATATAGTGAAATAAGCAAAACTGATAGAGCGACAGTGATAAGAGTAATAAATATAAAAACATTTATATTTACAATGTTTACTAAATTTCACTTCTGCAGTTCAGGAATTTAATATTGTACAAATAAAAATTATATAATATATAGTTTTATTGTCGAACCAGATGTTAGACATTTTTAGGTTATCAGAATTTTAAAATATAATACATATCGCTTAGCTGCCAAGTGTCTGTCTTATAACTTTTTGACTGTTTTTGTTTATGTGGTACATGTCAAAAAATAAATAGTCTTTTATAGTTGTTTTCTATATCCAAGATCTTTACATCTGATAAATTAAATTTGAAATTTAAAATTAAATTTGTCTCTGTTTTGTAATCACTTTTGTGCTACTTTATTCCTTGTTTTAACCATTGCGATGTTTGCCCTATATGAGTCAAGAAAATTGGTAAATGAGATGACTCTGGTTTAGAAGGGGTGTCTGGTATTTAAGTTTCGAAAATGAAAATAAGCTGTAATTGGATATGCTGTTATATATTTCGCTATTTTGATTTTGGATTTCTTTCTTTACCTTCCGTGCCTAGTAGCAAGCGAGTAAGCAATTTAATTAAACCCAGCCTGTGAAACATGTTCACCCCTAAAAATTACGTTCGGGGGTAACAATTGTTTGTTTTCCTGTTTGATTTTCTCTCCTGTATTTATTTTGTTTTCTCTCACTACTTTTTTATTTTGTTTGTCTTCTCTTTTATTTGGTTCCTTTATTTATTCCACTATTTGTTGTTTAGGCCTCTTGTGTTTACAATGGTGGAAAACGTCATATCTCATGATCTCTCGCAGTAGGGGACTAGAGTGGTTTTATAGTTCTGCAAATTTAATCCTGGTTTTATCCTTCATTATTTCAATCACCCTGATTTGTTGTAGTTTATTAATCTTATTTTGGTTTTTATCCTTAATTTGCTCAAACTAAGTACTCGTTAGTCTGAGTACTTGTAGTTTGTTGGAGTGGTCTGCTCTGAAGCCAAACTGTTCTTCTCAGATTATTTCAAGCCTGTACATTTCGGCTTGTAGTCTGCTTAGGATGATTCTTTCCACGATTTTGCTAATTGCTGGAAGTAAGCTAATTGGCCTGTATTTTTTCGGGAACTTGCTGTCTTTGCCTGGTTTTTGAATCATAATGACGTGGGCCCCTTTCTATCTATAATGTTGTTGAGGTCATCAGACCTTTCTCTCTGTTCCTCGACTTCTTCGGTGAAATCGATATCTTCATCTGGGTGGAAGTCTATGCCTAGTACTTCTTCAGCTGCTTCTTTTATAATATTTCTGCACTCTTCCCACTCATTACTTATGTTTTCTACCTACTGATCTACTTTATAATATGGCCTACATTAAATGTTTCCTTTTAAATTGGAAATCATTTATTACACAAAACATTGGTGAGAGTTATCAGAGGAAATAGAAATAGAAAAATATAAGATTTTTAAAAAAGAGCACTGCTTCATACTAGATATAAAGAATTCTAAATAATGACGAATCTTGATAATATACTAATGTTGTAAATAAGTAACCCAAAACAAAATTTAGTGTAATAAGTTAATTAATTGGATCTTGGTAAATATTTACCAGTATTCATTGGATATTAGAGATAAGCTGAAAACGAAAACAGTTATATACATCTTAAAAAAAACGTGAGAAGGTACTAAATTAAAAATAAGTAGTTTAGTATGTCGTAACCACAAATTTTAATTTGTTTTATTATTAAAGCGTATTTTAAAAGTCAAATTAAAAATAAAACTGTAAAAGGAAACAATAAATGGAAGTGATTATGTAATGTACATTAACTAGGTAAATGTTCCCAAGATTATGTATGTTAAGTAATAATTAAGATGCCTGGGTAATGTTCGTAGTTAAAATTAGAGATTTCAATTGAAATTAGTCGGCCATTGTAATAAGAGATATATTAATCCGTGTATCATTAATTTTATCAGTATGACATTGTAAGATGTACGTACATAAAACGCAAGAAAACGGTAAAATGCAACTGCAAACATAACCGAGGGTTTTGAGGAACTTTTCTTTGAGGAAACCTGGTGAGTATTTGCCCTCGACGATTGCAAGGTGTCTTTAATATTTGCTTTGCTCGGTTATTCGAGCCTGTAATGGTTCGAAGGACATACCTCCTGCTGAAGGATAGGATTCTGTCCTTAATAGGTGTTATATTTGCCAGTGTGTATATATGTGCTGATGGGTAGAGCCTGCTTCGCCTCATGCAGAACCTGAGGATTTTTCCTTCGCTAGCCATAATGGCATTGATTTAATAGGTCTTAAGGGAGGCGTAGATGTATGCCTTGTATTCAATGATAGGCTAATGAAAGTTTTATAGATGTGCAATAATGTTTTAGATGACGTTCTGTCCAATTTGCCTTCTAGCACTGCCAGGAGTTTAAACCTCCTTCTCACCCTGTCAAGGGTATCTTGAATACCGGTTTTCCAGTTGAGAGTCCTAGTAAAATGAACTCCCAAATAGGAAACCGAGTTTCTGAGAATAAGGTCCTCTCCTTACAGAGTTATTCGGCCTTGGACATCGCGACAATTTGAAGATTTAAATAAAATTAATTGTGTTTTGGAGGGGTTTATGGTCACCCTTCATTTATTGCACCACCTAATGACTATCTAGATAATTTTGGGTCTTTCGAATACAGACAATTGTCCACGCTCTCTATGTGGTCCTGACGTGAGAAGAGCAGTGTCATCAGCGTACAGTAGATGGATCTCCGATCTATGCTGTGGGCGGGGATGTCACTATTGTAGACTGTGTATTGTGTTGGAGGAAGAATTGAGCCCTGGGGTGCTCCAGCTTGTTTAGGAAAGAGTGTGGATAAGATATCGCCGACTTTGATCCTGATCGTCCTAAGCTTGTCTAAGAAAAAATGGCGCAAATTAGGGTTGCCAGCTGTTATGAGAGGCATAAAAGATAAAGTAAAAGGGAACTAGCGCGCAAAGACACTGCTTTGATAAGGATTGCGAGTGCCAGATTATTCTGACTCAGTTTATAGTTCGTTATACTGTTATTACGTTGATTAAAGTAAAGTTGAAAATAAATTAACGAAATTTTTGTTTAAAAATTAACTACCATTAATTAAATTAAAACTATTTGTGGTCAAATATACCATCCTTCAATGGACTTGTATAAAAATATGCCAGCTGGAAACTAGTTACTTCTAGGAACACTGTTTCTTCGCCAAAAATATGGAGATAAATGTAAGTTGAAGTATTCGAATTGCAGCACTGAAAGTGAATTACAATTGTAGTGAGATTCCTGTTAAAAAATGTCCAAACGTCTCCTTTTTTCTTTTAATAACCCAAAATTATAACTATAAGCAGCGACTTCAACAAGGTCAGTTATATTTAACCACTAATGAAGAACATCAGTACACGCGACAAAGTCTCTGGTTTGTCTATATATGTACATTTTCCGGATACAGGTATCGAGAAACAGTTAATATATATGTCTACAGACGATCGCTCGAATTGGTATTAAAGTCAAGCCGAAGCTTTAATTAACAACTACAAATAGTTATTCATAAATATGGTGAATAATGCTAAATTTGTGTATAGTAAATAATACACTTTAAAAGTTCGTTCTTTTTAAAAATTGTGTCCATAATTTTTGACAAAAAGTAATAATAGCTGAAAATAAATATATTTTTAACAATATACAGGGTGGTGTTGTTCGTGAATGGGAAAGAATGGATATGGGATGAAGAAAATCAACAACTAAAAAAAAATAACAGAAAAATTGCCAAAAAAACTAGTAGAAGAAAAACAACCGGAGATATAATACTGAAACGGCAAGGCAAAGGAATACGACCATGGAAAATGGAAAAATAAACACAAAAGAAAAGCAACAATCCAAGGCTATACTAAAAATTGGGACTTGAATGTGAGAGGTACTTAAGAGTAGGGAGCTTTAAAAAACTCAGTCCAAATTATAAAAAAATATACAATATAATATATCCTTGCAGGGGATATATTATACTACAGGGTATTGCAGGGTACAAGAGTGGGGGGCCAAGAGATATTTTGGAGTGGGATTCATGGTGTCGCAATAAGTAAACAAAGCAGTTGTAAATTTTCAACCAATATCAGACAAAATATGTTACTTGAGAATAAGAGGAAATATAGGAAGATAACTATAATTAATCTACATGCGCCCACTGAAGATAAAGATTTAGAAACCAAAACAGACTTCTACGAAAAGTTAAGCACACTAATAGGGAATATACAGAAATACGATATAAAGATAATCATTGATGAGATGAATGCGAAAGTCGGAAAAGGGGAAATATATAGAAGAGTAACAGTGGGTCGAAGTTTACATAAGGAATTAAATGAAAACGGGAAAAAGTTAATAGAATTTGCTACAGCGAACAAACTGAAGATAGCTAGCACAAGGTTGATCACAAAGACATTCATATGCTAACATGGACTTTTTAATGATGGAAAAATAAAAAATCAAATAGATCATGCCCTAATTGAAAACAAACATGATAAGGCAATAATCGATTGCAGGAGTTACAGATGAGCAGATACCAACAGTTACCATACACTAATAATAGCAAAACAAAAACAAGAACTACCAATAATAGCAAAATTTGTTAGAGATAGAGTAAATTGACAATTAGAGTGCCTTCAAGAGAAGCAGGTTGTAAACAGACTAGAGAAAGAAATAAATAAAAAACTAGAGAATCCAGTCAAACAAGATATAGATGAAGAGTGGCACACTATACAGAGAGCCATGTCGGAAGCAGCGGAAAAGTCTATCTATAAGGAAGAGAGCATCGTTTTAATTCATGGTAATTTTATTGTTTTCACATAATTCAAACAATCTCTGTCCTCGTTTGTTAAGGGTTTCAAGACTATAAGGACCTGCCTGCTGTTTGAACTCATGTACCTTCTCCGCTTTTTGCGTTCTCACTCAGTACTCTTTGCGAATTAATTTTGGGGCTGATACAATTGACAGAGGATAGCAATACTGAGAGAATAGCAACACTGAAGTGGAACTGGGCAGGTCACATGGTTCGAATGACTGATAACAGATGGATAAAGAGATGATGCCTACCGAAGCAGGGGTCGTTCACCAACACGTTGGACTGACGATCTAAAACGTTGCCATAGGAAATGGATTCAAGAGGCACAAGATCGAAACAGATGGAAAATTATTGGGGAGATATATGCCCAGCAGTGGACAAGCGAAGATTCAATGATGACGATAATTTAGAGTAAAGTCCTAGAACTTATATTCTGCAATGAGAACTGGATTGGAGGAAGGCATCAGCAGTTTCGTTAGTATGAAGTAGTTTCTGTCTGATAATTAAGTTAGTTAGGTCCAAGGTTTTCTTAAGGATAGAATGTGAAGGCTGCACCAAGGGGTGCCACCATATTATGCTCCAGGCGTTCGTCAATACTGTAACGAATATTTTGTCTACCACATAGGACAAAGCAAATTGAGGTTGAAATTGGGCCCCTGGACACAAACTTTACAAATAAAAAAAAGTGATTACTCTTATCTGAAGTGACACATTACTTTAAGTATAAATCACTTTTTTTTTAACAAATTTGCCAGTTTTTTCCGACTAAACTAAACACGTCTGCTTTCAATCACCAACATTTCAAACCCTGAAACTTGAATTTACTTCGACCTCGATCCTGTACCCGCTTGTAGTCTTGCCACACTCTTCCCCTCTGACCTTGCAATGGGCCAACCCAAAATTCTTGTCAAATATGCTTCAATTGTATCGTAAAATGACCTCGAATCATTTCCAGCTCAGAAATAACACGTATAAATAAATCTAACCATATTTAACGTCGTAGTTATAATTGGAATTGGGGATATAAACACAGAGACTTGGCCTAGGGGCGTACTAGAAAATTTTTTATTACTTGAATATTAGATAGTTTTTAAAGATTTTTCTGCATGCTACAATACTTGGACGAAATTTGTTCATGCGAAACTTTTAAGAAATATAAAAAATGAATGTTACCATCGTCTTGAGTTATGCCAGCTTATAAATTATGATCGTTTTGAGCATATTTTACAATAAATATTTTAAAAATTTCATTTTTCTTTTTTTTCAAACGTAGTATTTCAATTGAAAATTTTTAATTAATTTTTATTGAATTTATTCCACGTAAGTCACCACCCTGTATATTTGAAATAATCAACATTAATCTGAATATAAAGATAATTTATTTACATGCAAAAGCTTGGATCTAATTAAGGAAAATCTTTTTATTCTCTTGATATCTGCTACTTTTATCCATAATAATCTAACTAAAGCCCATCGCATGTTCTGGAAAATAACGTAAATCAGAGGAATAACGCCAGCGTCCCGAACTAATTTAGAGGAGTATATAAAAATTATCAGGCCGAAAACGAATATTTTAGATCATCAAAACAAGATAACAAACACTAAATGTGCTTTTTATATACTTAAAATAACATTCAATTAATCATAGGTTGGAATTGTATATTCTTAAAAAAGAAGCGCCAAAGTTTTTGTAGAAGTATGTGTAATGTTGTATAATGAAGATATTTTTTTCATATTTCATACTTCTTTCATTTTCATACTTGAAAAAGGATCTGCAACGCTATTATCTTAGTCCACAGAAAAGTCGCTAATGTGATTTATACTGACATTTGGAGTTGAGGAGGAAGTTGAAACATTAGTTATTTGGCGTAATGTTGGGGTGTACAGTGTTGAAAGAATCGCTAAAATGTCTTCCGCGTCAAAATCCTCATCAAAAATTGGAATAAATGCCCATGACGTCAGGTATCCCGAAATCATCTTCACCACGTTTAATTGATGTCACTATGACCCTTAGTTCTTGTTCTGTGGGGCTCTAAAATGAAAGAAATATTATCTTACTGCTTTTCTACTGAATATTGCAGAAACTGTTAATATATATTGCAAAAACTAGTTGACCATAAGTTTATAACTTACATCAACATTGTATTATTAAATATAGTAATATTATTATAAATTATGTACTTATCTCAAATAAATTTAAAATGTTCAGTAAAATAGCACTATCTATAAGTAATAAAACAATTGCAATTGCAGTTCATCGACTATGTTAGAGCTGCAATATTCAAAAGTGAAAATAGCTGTGATGATTATCAACCATCCTTAGAGGAGACAGTATACCAAAGAAGATAGAATAAAACAATGTTCAACTTCACAAAATTTCAAGTTTGTCAAAAAGTACTAATTCACACGTTGACACTGGGAAGATTATTGCCCACACCGTCATTTACAATATTCTGTTAGTTACATCTGTGCATACACATCCGTTTGATAGATGGCGCCAGTAGTTTCGAAATGAATCCTATTGACTGGGATACAATATTTCCCATAACTCCTAAATGTTTTCAAGATATTCGAAGTGGGAAACTATTTCCCAGAATCACTTAAAGGGTTAAAACTATTTTGTAGATTACAATTAATTAGTAACATAAATAGAAACTACTTCACTACTTTAACATAACATCGGTTTTTATGCTAACCCATAAACCCGTTTAGTTTGACGTTTTATCTGTAAAAAGAAGAGATTGATTGAATGTATTACCTACTTTTTAGAATATATCAAGATGTATATAAAATTAATTATTGCTTATTTTATAAAATATAATGATAAATGGGCCTCTGTTCTGCAAAATTTGCTATTTTTTAACAGTGGTAGTATCTTAGGAACATATGTGCTGCGAAAGTGAAGAGTTATTATCTGGACACGATTTTCCATGTGCCACATATTTAACGGTAAATAGAAGGGGTGATAATACTCAGCCCTATCATACATAATTTACAGTGCCACTTGTTGAGCATATGTTTTGTAGATAGTTTTTGTGTTTGACATTCCTTATTTGTATAGAATAGGTGAAAAAAATGTATTATTGGCTAAAAAATCCGTAACAAAAAACCGATAAGAACCCTCGGCAGGATGGACCAAAGACGAATAAGATAAGCCAAAAACAAAGACAGTCACAATTACAAAATCATTAACAATGAAATCAGAAAAATGATACGAGAGGCAAAACAAACTTACTATGAGGAAAAATGTAAAGAGATAAGAGATCTTCAGAACAAATACGACTTATTCACCCTACATAAAAAGGTTAAAGAAATGGCAGGGCTGCAAAAAAACCACCACACAACTCTTTTAGATTAAAATGGAAATACTATGATAACGACTGACGAAAAGCTAAAACGATGGAAAGAATATATGGAAGAGCTCTTCGACGACGAAAGAGGAAACCTACAAGACATATCTTTCGAGGACAAAGAAACAGGGATATAAATTACAAAGGAAGAAATATTGTATGCAATAAAGAACACCAGAAACGGAAAAAGCCTGGGGACAGATCAACTGCCTATTGATATCCTTAAAATAATAGAAAATGAGTACATAGATGTCCTCTTAAAGCTCTTTAATGAAATTTATCAGTCGGGTGACATACTCAATGAATGGTTGACCTCAACATTTATTTGTCTTCCAAAAAAGAAAAATTCTAGAGAATGCACTGACCACCGCAGCATAAGCCTGATGTCTCACACAGGCTGAATGCATATATATGATGGTTTTTGCGAACAAAGTAGTGCATTTTTCATTGTATTTTGTCACATATACTTCTTTCCATTAAAAGCAAGCTCTCTTTAAAACGGTTCCTACGCCGGTGCCGGGACAACAACATTATCCCCAATGGTTAGAAGCAAAAGCAATCCTATTCAAGCAGAATTTTGCACCGAGTCAATTCAGCCAAAATAAGGAGAGGATTTAATAACACAGGTTTAATATATATTCATGAAAGTTGAAAAAATCTGTCAAGTACTACAAGCACACGAAAAGAAAGAATATAGAGTACTATGCAAAAAGGAACTGGAGAAAAGCACAAAGTCTAAAGCAAATGTTAGTAAAGAGGAATTCAAAGCTAGCAATGTTCTAAAAAAAGATGAGGCCATAATAATCCTATCAGATGCAAAGTAAACGCAACTGTATTTACGGAAAAACGTCAATATCAGGAGAAAATTCAAGAATTGGCCATAAATGGACCTTACACCAAACAAAGAAAGGACTCAAACAAATTACTACAAACAATTAAATCAATTCTGGAAAACATAACCTACTATGAACAATTTGTTGGTTATATATTTTCGCAGAATTAGTCTTCAACATAAATCAGTATTTAACAATGTACTTTTCTTACAATAAGCTGTGGCTTAGTCCATATAAACATAATATTCAACAAACTCTTTCTTGATTACCTTCTCTGTAGATCTCTTTACTTAACATTTTCTTGGAATTTCTATTCTAAAATTTTATTTGTAAATGTACAAATGTCATGTGACTCATGCCAAACACATTTATTAAGCAAACAACCACGTGCACATCGAAAAATAATTAATATAATCTATACTTACTTTTAAACGAAAGTTTTAAAAATCGATTAAATGCTTTAAAAACTTAAAATTAATCCTTTAGTAAACATTAGCGGAAAACGTGTAAATTACTGTAATAGAAATAAAAATTTTCAAAAAGTTAGTCTAGATAAAAATCCTTAAATCAACATCACAATTGCTCGCTCTTTCGTACATCTGAGGTAACCGGCATAATTAAAATTTCATCACTCTATAAACAGATAAGGGGTATTAAGTCATAAATAAAGAAGAGTTATAAAAGTCAAGAAACAGTTCACGTTCCAAAAAACACAACAATT
This sequence comes from Diabrotica balteata, assembly GCA_918026665.1. Taxonomy (NCBI): domain Eukaryota; kingdom Metazoa; phylum Arthropoda; class Insecta; order Coleoptera; family Chrysomelidae; genus Diabrotica; species Diabrotica balteata. The sequence goes on from OU898282.1 coordinate 136,868,986, forward strand.
GTCTTGATCTCATGACAACCTTTGCTGGAATAGCAATGTATAAAGTAGTTTAAACATTGATATAATTTTTTACATGGGACGGTTAAATTTTTATACCAATTGTATTAAGTATGAGAACTATCAATTATTCAAATATTTATTTATAGGTACTGGTATTATTTTTTATGGCGAGATAAGTTAAATGTCTATCTATCTATTTATACAGCCCTTGTTGACCAATTTTGGACATAGGTCTCCTCTTCCTTTTCCACGTCTCTCTATTGTAAAATAGGCAGTTTGTATCCACTTCAAGTCATCTGACCATCTCATTTGTGGCCTTCCTCTTTTTCGTTTGTAACTATATGGTCTCCAGTGTATAATCATCTTATTCCATCTGTCGTCTTTTTGTCTTATGGTATGACCAGTAACAAGATAGACAAGAAATCTCAAACGAATATACAGATGATACAGGGCCTGATATAATCAGAGAAGAAATAGAATATGCAATCAAACAAGCAAAAAGTAGTAAGGCCCCCGGTCCTGATGAAATTCCCGTAGAACTGCTCAAACGTATGGACGATGAATCTATTAAAATACTCCTAGATCTATTTAACACAATATATAGAACTTTAATAATACCTAGGGAATGGCTCCGTTCGACCTTTATATTACTGCCAAAAAAGGCAAATACAAAGGAATGCAACGAATATCGTACGATAGCTTTGATGAGTCATGCTCTAAAACTGTTCTTAAAAATAATCCATAATAGGATCTATAGGAAATTAGACGTAGACATCAGTAACACTCAGATGGGATTCAGAAAAGGGCTGGGTACAAGGGAGGCTCTGTTTGCAATGAACGTTCTCTCACAGAGCTACTTAGACATGAACCAAGAAATTTACGCCTGCTTTATTGATTTCGAAAAGGCCTTTGACAAAGTACAACATGAACCACTAAGACAAGTAATAAAGAAAAATATAGACAGCCGAGATATTTGAATTATATGCAATCTATATTGGAATCAAACAGCAAATGTCAAGGTTGAGGGCAGACTAACAGAAGAAATTCAAATCCGTCGAGGAGTCCGGCAGGGATGTATCTTATCGCCACTTTTATTTAATCTGTATAGTGAAGCTATCTGTGAACAAGCACTCGAGGAAGAAGATCTTGGTCTGATAATAAATGGTCAGACGATCAACAATATAAGGTATGCTGACGATACAGTTCTCCTAACGGGAACGCTAGTAGAACTACAACATCTCGTTCAAAGTCTCAATATTTACTGTAACAGTTACGGCTTGAAAATTAATTTGAAAAAACTAAATTTATGGTAATCATGAAATCAAAGAACATCAGAGCTAATCTTGTAATAGACAATACAACGATTGAGCGTGTGCCCTGTTATAAATATCTAGGTGCTTGGATCACAGACGATACTGATCAAACAAAAGAGATTAGATGTAGAATAGGAAATCGCTAGATCAGTCTTTAATAGAATGCGCAAACTCTGTTGCAATTGTGATATCAATATAAAGTTACGAATACGAATGCTGCGGTGTTATGTCTTTTCTACCCTGTTATATGGAGTTGAGGCTTGGACACTAAAACAGTTGACCATAAAAAACATCGAAGCTTTCGAGATGTGGTGCTATAGGCGCATTCTCAGAATATCATGGATGGACCGCGTCACTAACACGCAAGTACTCCAAACTTTAGACAAAAGATGCGAAATTATAAATGAGATAAAAACTAGAAACATAGAATACTTGGGGCACATTGTGAGAGGTGAAAAGTACGAACTTTTAAGAAACATCATGCAGGGCAAAATTAAGGGCAAAAGAAGTAGAAGAGAAATATCGTCGCTTCGTAATCTACGTGAATGGTTCGGGTGTAGTTCGATTGAACTTTTTAGGCGCGCTGCTAACAAAGTCGCAGTGGCCATGATGATTTCCAATCTCCGCTAGGAGTGGCACGAGAAGAAGAAGAATGACCAGTAAACTTCCACTTAAGTTTTGCTATCTGCGTTGATACATCGGTCATTTTTGTTCTGTTGCGGACGCAAGTATTTCTTTTCTTGTCGGATAGCCTGATGTTCAGAATTTGCCTTCCATAGCTCTTTTCGAATGCTTTTTTTTTTTTCAAAGTCTACAAATGCCATATAGATTGGGATTTGATATTCGTTCTTCTTCGCCTGCCATATCAGAATTATCCGACGTTGGTGATCACCATTACGAAGGCTTCTCGATCTTCTGCAATATGGAATAATTGTCCTGCATTTGGTATCTGAGTCCATTCACGAATGTTTTTTAACCGTTTGGCTTAACTGTTTGATATTCGTTGGCCTTTTCAATTAATATTTTTATCGTAAGCAAAATGGAATCTTACTACTTGTACTGAATCCTTTTCTAAAACCGTTAAAGTTAAATGTAAAATTTATAAATTAATTTCAATATTGTGAGTGAATGCAAATCAAATTACGGTACCTCCGATGATGAATGAATGCGTCTTCTTCTTTCCAGTCCACTGGGCTGGTTGAACCTCATCTGTTTAGACTGGGGTGGATTGTTTATTACGGCTATGCCGGCTATGCTGACAAATGTGGCAGCCCTTGAGAGAGCAAATGCTGCTCGCGAGCTGCTTGATAACATCAAATGTAGAAAGATGGCCTATTTTGGACACGTAGTAAGGGGAGACCGATATATATTCTTCAACTTATTATGATGGGTAAAATCGAAGGACGCAGAGGAATTGGTAGAAAGCAGGCCTCTTGGTTGAAGAATATCAGGGAGTGGACAGGAATAAAGAAAGCTGAGCAACTATTTAGAATAGCTCGAGACAGAGACAGTTTCGCCATGTTAATCGCCAACGTCAAGGGGACTTGATAGACCACGTTAAGAAGAAGGATTGTTTATCCCACAACGGATATACTAATACTGAGTGTGAATACGTCAAAAATAGCTTCGCGTCCCATAAGTATGCTAGGAGCTCTGTCTACAGGACCGTATTAGTTTACGTATATAATACATACACACACGTTTATTAAAGAATTAAATAGAAAATGAAAATAATAAAAAAATACTTAATACAAAAATAAAAATATCTTTGGAGGGACAGAACATCAAATTTATTGTTATTTTTTGTCCTACTTCCTTAATACCTTTGCATTCGTTCGTTCTTGAAATTCCTTAAACTCCTTACAGATGCTGTTGGATGTCCAGGTTATCATTCTATCTTTTTCTAGGCCTTCTTGTACTTATTCGACCATTTGGTGATTCAGTTAAAATATATCTATAGTGCTATTTTTTAGTCTACGCTATCACAGTGTCTGTGCATAAATCTATCTACGTATTTGGCTATACCACTCCTTTTTTCTGTCCAATATTCAGTTGTTTATGTAAACTCTACACAAAACAGGCCCAACTATGTGGTTTCACAAAATACCTGCCCAAACATTTTTTTTTTTTTGGAAATTGAGTATTTGTTTCACGAAAGACGTGAGCATTTGTCTCACTCCAATACATCACATTGTGTGTGCTAACATTTCCACTGAGAGAAAGTACTTTTGTCTCCAAAACAAATTGTTTTTATGTAATCGGGCTGTTGGTAAATTTTATTGGACATATTTTCGTCGTTTGACATATTGAACACATCGTCAGAAATTAACTAATTGAATTTTTATAATCTGTATTACGAGGTACCCAAATTAAAAAAACATCAATTTTCGTTGATTAGAACTAAAGATATTGCGACTTTTATAAATTTTAATCTATGAATTCTGTTTTTGAAATAGTAAAATCGATAAATTAGAGTGTCACGAAAAAGGCTTTTTATTTGTTAATTTCTGTGGTCTAGAAAGGAAACTATTATTAGTAGGTAATGGTTCCTTGGATTTTTATCAAAGGGCTATATGATAATATTAGTTATTATACTCGCTATTATTAGTTAGGTATTTGTGACATTATCTCTAGACACTAGATCTACCACTGCGATGATGTTCCCATATAGTTTTTTTATTGGAAAATAGAAAAGTTTGGTTTTTGGATTTGGAAAAGTTAATAAATTTTTTATTATATTTATATTTCTGAGACAAGTTTGTTTGTATACGTAGATAAGTTTTGATTGTACCATAAAAGAAATTTAATAAATTTATAACTATCGAAACACATTTTTTCCATTCTATATTCATTACATTAATGTTTCTATTCCATGTACACAAAGAGATACGAATATATTTGACTTAATATTTTTTAATGAATAGGAGCCATGTATCTCCATTATTTTAACTGAATAAATTGTTATTGTTGAAGAGCTGAATACACAGCGTGGGTTAACTTGAATATGAAATGAAGCTAGGTCATAAATTAGTATCAAGTAGACAATATTTTATGGGTCTGTGTTTCGTGAAAAACATATTAAACATTTTGGTACACCTTTTTCCAAATATCATTAATAAAACAATTATTTCAACCATGAATGGTTTTCCATTATTTTGCCAAATAAATAAATTGTAGTATCTATATGTATGTTGTCGGGATGTTTAGTATCCCATATTCAGCTCCATCGACCTATATCTTTTGCAGTGGCAGCTCGTGGCTTGAGAGACAAGGTCGGTAAGGTATTTTTTGTCTCCTCAGATAGGTATACCGTCTAATAAAGACTTCAATCATTCATACAGATTCTATTAATTAATTCTGTATTGTTTTAGATACACCGCTAAATGTCTTCGAATCAGAAAGTAAATTAGAAAATTCCAAATCGTATTTCTTAAAGATTTTTATTAGTTCTCTATAACTACCTGGATTTAACGAATGCTACGATTCATCGTGTCCCCTAAAAGATAATTCCTGACAACTTAAAAAAATTACAATATCAATTAAACGACGTAAAACTGCGTGATTATTTTTTACAATTTCGTTATGTTTAATAGCATTTTCACGTTGGGCATTATCTAATGAAACATAGATATTTTGTTTTCCAAATATATCTAATTTAATCTGGCTGTAAGTATGATCTTTCGAAGTATCATGTTTATGTAAAGCTCTAAATAATTCTTTTAAATCATCGTAACCAGATTCACACCACGGATTTTGATGTTTGCCCCTATTTGTCGAAAATAAAATGCAAGGCCAACAGAAAAGTTTGTTTTTTATTTCACTCCCGGTAAGCCATGAGTACTTGCTGTACCAATTATCTGAAAATGATCTATTACTTCCCTTACCCGCACTAATATTTATAAGCCGGGACATTTTAGGCAAAGGACGGCCCTTATAACAATTATGCCTTAATAACAATTTGTTTTTCGTATGGAATAGATGAAAACCCATTATGCAAAATATAATTTACAATTACAGACTTATCAATACTTACAGTTTCTCCCATCGCTTGCATTTTTTAGGTTAATTTACCTTAATTTGTTTACACTTTAATTAAAAAAAAACTTCTAATATGTCAAAAAACCCTTTAACCTTTAACTATTTACGGCAGACGTAACGTATCACAGTATTACTTTAGGAAATAAAAATAAATCACAAAAAGAAAGGCTAGTTAGTGCACTGAATATCACTTGACTTTACTACGTTCTTATATGAAATAACATTTCATCCCGCCCTCGCAATGGAGAGTTCACGACCAATCACCAATCCAAATGAAACATCGGCAAATTTAAATTTGCCGTACTTGGTAATTAAGTTCATATGGAAAGAAATGTATATTTGGTTGCTAATCAACTAATATACCGTTGATTTTTACAAGTAAATCGTCAAAGTTGGGATCGGCTTGCCGAAAAAACAAAACGTGCCTTTTTAAGAATTCACAGGCGGATGGATGTCTTCGATATCGGATCATCAATTTGAAAAGTGTCTACGCAGGGATCACTTAATGCTCAGATTGGACGTATTCTTTTAAAAACCATGAATAAAATTTAGTCTGGTCGAATTGGTCGAATTCTTTTAAAAACCATGAATAAAATTTAGTCTTTATTATCTCACAGATATTTTTTTATTTCACAAAAAAAAAATGACATCAACTGATTACCTGCCACAATTATTTTTGAAATACGGATTAAATTAAATATTAAAAAAATCTATAATATCTATAAAGGTGTGGGTCGGCACTGCCGACCCTGACCGGCCGCCACTGATCTTTTTGTGTTGTGTGTATTGAGCCAATACCTGGTTACTATTTCAAGTTTGTTTCATTCGCTTTAAGGTATTATTACTGTCTAGAATGCTAAAAAATGACACATTTTCAACTTTTTTTTTGTATCTTATCTATTATGCATATAAAGCAATCAAACTTTTTTAAAAATTATTATACAACTTGAAGATTATAAATTTTTTTTCTTTTTTTTTTTTCATTTCTCCTGTATTTTAAAGATGACGCCAAAAATTACTCTTTATGGCGGACAGTTCTCTAGAACGGCAAATCTGAAATATACAATTCGAGAATAATTTTATTATTATTTTTTTGGTCAAATTATGTTAAAGTATCATAGAAAAAAACCTAAAACAAACAAAATGTCCGCCCGTTTTAAAAATGTAGCTTTTCCTTAAAATGTTTAGTATATATAAAAAAAGTTAATCGTGTATAATAATATAAGTAGCTACTAATATTAATATGTATTTTTAATTTTCAGTGGAACTTTCCATGTGTTTGTCGCACCAGATCCATCGAAAGAACCCAATCACATTCACACTTACGAAAATAGTGGCAGCTTCGGAGAGTTGGCGTTGCTCTACAACATGCCCCGTGCAGCTACGGTCAAAGCGAATAGCGAAGGTTCCCTTTGGGCTATGGATAGGCAGACCTTCAGACGTATCGTTCTCAAGTCTGCGTTCAAAAAGAGGAAGATGTACGAAGCGTTGATAGAAAGTGTTCCGATGCTTAAAACTCTTCAGCCTTACGAACGTATGAATCTTGCTGATGCATTGGTACCCAGGTGAGTAGAGATCTTTGGAATTATTAATATTTTTACATGACACACGAGTACTGATCATTATGTTACAGGTCCTGTTTGATTGTGTTGATTGCAGTGTGGTTAGAATCATTTTCTAGCATGACTCAGTATAAACTCTGCTTTTTGTTTCTGATGCTCATGGCTTTCGTTTTTGCCATGTTACAGCTGTTTTATAGAACTAGTTCTGCATGTTTACCAGATGAATTGAAACGAAGAGTTAAATATTTTTCTGTTATCTGTTTCATTAAAACTGTTACCGAAACTCCAAATGTTCAAAAAAAATTATAAAGTATTTGTCATGCATTCAATGTTCAATCAAGGATGAGAGTGTGGATCTTTATGAAAATTACATGTAGACATTATCAAAATAATTGTCTCTTATAGGACACTTTGTTCTTTTTCAGCGTTTGTGTTTATTGGTTATTGTGTGTGGCATATCCATTTTGTGGTTATGCTTTTCTTGGAGGCTATTTGAGAGGATTTTTATCTGTCCATGATTTGAGTTCTTTATGTATTTTGGGTCTTGTTATAGACGAGAAGATGTGCCAACTGTGGAAGTTTGTATGGTGATGGTGCTTTTCTAAATAGAGAGAGGATGAGGGAAATCACAAATAAAAAACATATGTTAGTAGTGATGTATGAGTAGTGGGCGATTGAAGAAATAGTTACCCCTATTTCTTCGGGTGATCGAGATATTTAATTGTGGAATGAAATTAGGAAACATCAAGAACCCATCGTTCCTGTGCGAGGAAGAGATTTAGTATTTAGAAAATGAAGGTGTGGTAACCAAATGAACTTATCTACCTCGTTCACAAACTTATTTGTACACATATTTTATGTGAGATTAAACCAAAATTGATTTAAAAGAGAAAAACAATGTTCTTTATGTTTATTTACTTCAAATGTGATCTTAACTTTTAATAAGTGATGATCGCTTCCACAGGTAGCTCCTTATATCTTGTTCAATCTAGTAGTCTATGATTGATTTTAACCCTCTCGTATTTTGCGTCCATGTGTATTTGTGTATGTTTCTGTGTTGAAAAAATCCTTTTGCAAGTTTCATTTTATTTTGTTCGCATACTGATATTAGTCTAGATATCATTGAGGTGGTCCTCTCTGAATTGACCTATAACTGCGTTATGGGGTTTTTCCAGTTCTGCTGTTTAAGTCTCCCAAGATGATAATTTCTCGAGATGTGCCGAGTTTTGCAACCTCTAAATTCAATATTGTTCTGAAGCTATTTTCTTGTGGCATTTTAAATTAATTAATTTAAAATTTAATTTAATTTCAACAGCATTCAAAACAACAAACACGTTGAGATCTATTTTGTCCAAAACCAAACCTAATAATGAACAAGAAAGGACAAAGAATTGCATTTATAAAATACCTTGTGAATGCGATCAGTTTTATTTAGGTGAAACATCAAGGCCATTAAATATTAGAATAAGTGAACATCAATCTTATATTAAAAATAGAGAATTTGATAGATCTCAAATATGTAAACACGCATGGGATAATGAACATAGGATTCAATGGAATAATTCAAATGTAGTCCTTAAAGAAACGGATGGTAAAAAAAGAAAAATCAAAGAAGCGGCTCTAATTATGCTAAATGAGGCCAATTGTGTCGCAAATTCCTCGGCAGAATGTAGTAGGATCTGGTTACCAATATTGAAAGAGGAAGTTATTAATAAGAAAATACCAGTATTAGTAAGTCAGTAACATATAGAGGATACACCATTTATGTTTTTTAAATAACAAAACATATAAAATCAGAATTTTGGTGTTTATTGAAGGTAAACTAAATACACGAACAAATACTTACCATGTCGGGATAGTATTATGAGTAATGGGCAGTTAGCGCGATGTCTCAACCCCCGACTTGGAAAGCAGGGTTTAATTTTGGAGTTTTCGTTCTCCTAGACGATTTGCTTTCACTGCAGCTTAAGAGCATCATCATCCTTCCATCTGTAATCCTTGACAAAGAGCCCTTACAGGGTGCTATCAACCGGGCCAGTTGAACCCTGTTTTTTTTTAGAGGTGTTACTCCTCTGCCCCTCCTCTTTTATCCGGGCTTGCACCGGTTATAGAGCTACTCAATTCACCCCACACCAATACATGCAGAGTTTGCATAGCTTTAACATCTCCCAAAAATACATCCGACTAGTAAAAGCAACAATGGATTAATCAACAGATCAACAGTAACTGTCAGAGAACAAAATGAGCTCACTGAAAACTTTTCAATAGTCAAAGGATTAACTCAAGGAGAAGGGCTGGCATCGACACTATTCAACCTGACTCTCGAATAGATGATAAGAAAACTGAACATAGGAAGAGGTAATCTCCTAATAAATAAATCAATACAGATTACCGCCTATGCCGATGACATTAGCATTATTTCTCGCACAACAGAAGAACCAGAAATTCAAATAAGAATAGTAAAGGGAAGCAAAGCTTACTTTTCACTCGCCCATATGTTCCGCTCGAAAAACACACACTGGAGATCGAAAATCGGGTCTACAAAACTATTATCAGAACATTTATATGTTAGTATAGTTATGGATGCGAGACATGAGTGATGACAGAAGGCACAAAACGAAAGCTGGAAGTCTTCGAAAGAAAAGGCCTAAGGAAGATATTTATACCTAATAACGGAAACGGATTATGGAGAACCACGTACAACCATGAACTCTACCAACTGCTCAAAGAGGCAGCGATCTCAGAATTCTTTAACTTAAGAGATTCGATGGGCAGGTCATGTAGGGAGAATGGTGCCCATAAGATTGGCAATAAGGATCCCTAGATAGTAAAATGCAGGGTGCTAGACCAAAGGGAAGGTCACGGAAATTTTGCCATTTGCTAGACCTGGGGAACCTTTGTGAGAAGCTGGGGAAGATCGGCGCTGTACCGGCAAGGCTGGAGTCATAGTTTGGAGGAGGTCAAGGCTCGATTTGGGCTGTAGTGCCATTGGGGGGAGAGAGATTTCTTGAGTCATCCATGACTTATGATATTCTTTGTTATATAATATAGTTATATTTTCTTATGCATCAGAAATTGTCATTTTAATCTATCTCCAAGTGTGTTCTTAATGATTTCTTCAATTATTGTTCGGTCTCTGTATTTTGTTAGGCGTTACGTAGTTGTTCACTGAGTATGTCAGAAATTATATGTTTTTTGTCTGATTGTTTAGCATTTCCTTGTCTTTAAACTTCATAATTGCATACAACTTTGTTAGAACTCGCTTAAAGCCAGAATCCGGACTATCTAAGATAAAACTTCCACTACTTCCAACTCTCCCAATAATTTCTAACATAAAAAGCCTTCGACCACTTTTGGCATTTCATTTAGCAAACATAGTGGTCTATATTTCGATTCATACCCTTCGTTTTATTCCTTTTTAATCGTAATTAGTCTTTCTTTCTTTCACACCCTTGGGAAAATACCACTAGACAAGTATCGACATGTACTAGCTACATCAGGTTGCACTATTTATTTGGCCAAGTGCCTTTTTACTTTCTTATTTGCCATTTATTTTAAATTTCCATTAAATACTTTTTTGTTATATTTATTTAAAAGTCTCTTAACATTATTTATTAACATTGTCAAATATCAAAACGTTTTAACCTTTAAAACATTTAATTATTGTAACGATGAGTAGGGCGCTAACCTGACCTGTCAACCCTACTCTTTTACCCCACTTTGAAGTTGCTGATTTAACTTAAATGACAAGCTGTTAATTTAGGACACTAAAATTCTTATTAACTCCAATAACCAAGATGACCGAGTTTGATCAGCTTTTTTTGCTGCATTTAATAACATACCATTTTCTAAAGCTTCCTATATAATTAATATTAACGCATGTAGTAATTTAGTAAAAAACAAGAATATAAAATTTATATATAACCATTAAAATGGAAATAAATAAGAAAAAACGGAATGAAGGACGAGCGATGGAATAATTGAACAATATCAAAAAGATCCATTTGCATAAATTAAAATATATTTCTAAAATAGGTACTAAAATAAAACATGGCTTTAATGACTACATAATTATTGGTATTTAGTAAAAATAGAGGACCATTCATATAAAAATATTATATTTATAATGTTTTCGGAATTGCAAAGGAGTGATAAAATTGTAGAAGCAGGCAGTTTCAGGTTCATAAAATTTAAGGCGTTTAAAAGTATCTGTTTAGAATGGTATTATTTTGGTATCTACTTTACATGGTTTTTCAGTTGTTTCTTTTATATCTATAAAAGTGACTGTTATCTTCTTCTTGTGCCTGCTCCTTTCGAAGGTTTCTTTGGATGATCGGTCAAACTTTCTCCTCAGGCCTTTCAGCCACGACTTCTGGCGTCTTCCAACTGATCTTTTGCCCTGAACTTTGCCTTCCAATATGATTTGGAGTAATTCATATCTTTCACCTCTCAACACATGACCCAAGTATTGTATGTAATTCTCAGCATCCATCTGTATATAAAGTCGCGTTTTCCATTTAGTGTTTCTTTATAAACTTAAAGGGTTCGTCTTGCTTGCGCCTAAGCCACTCTATTCTTAAGCATGATAGTGGCTCATCGCAATTCACTTTTCTTTGTATGACTGCTTTTTTGAGATTTTAGGTACTTATAAAATCTTCAAAAATTATTTATGTTATACATGGTATACAACCAGCTACAGGAACTTAGTTTCTTTGTGGATTATAAAATCTTCGCTAACCATCTGTGTAAAGTTAAATGATTTTATGTCTTCGTGACTTCATTATGATAGAATACCAATCGTTTGGGACATAAATTGCCTTTCCTCTGGAGTAAGTCCTATTGGGACTACTTGAGATGTACTTATACACGATGCCTTTTCCTGCGAACCTCGAGAGGCAAGCGTCTCATCCCACCCATACATGAAGCCTAAACGAGTTGAAAATTCGTGACAACTGAATTTGTAAACGGACATATTTCGCTGTGGGCGTGCTGAGCTTGGCAAAAAGCGAGAGCTTTTCCTAGGTAAAACTTAAAAGGGGAGTAGGATTCATCATTCTGAGATTTTTCTTTATCAGACTTCATTGAAGTTCGAGCACGCTCTGCTTGCCGTAGATGTAGGTCATGTTGATTTCCAAATTACGTACTTCTATGTATTCGGTCAAGATATATTTTCTGATTTTATAGCCATCACATACGCTGGACATGTAGCTAGGAGCGATCTAAACAAATGGCACAGATCAATTTTAACCTGGAGACCATACCAACACAAAAGACCCAGAGGCAGACCTCCTATGAGATGGACGGATGATCTGAAAAGGACTGCCGGGAAAAATTGGCTACAAGTAGCGTACAATAAAAAACAATGGAAAGGAAGACTTGAAGAGGCTTATGTTCTGATGTGGACGTGAATGGCTAGACGAAGAAGAAGAAGAAGAAGCTATCACATTTACTACAGGTGTCTTTATGTGGTGTCTGTATGTCCTACGATAAACGTCGATAGAGACAGGAATAATATTTCTGTCGTCACCGTATTCCGTGTTCAAATTATACATTAGCATAACATTAAGTTGTGATGATAAATATTTACAGTTGGGATTTTTAGCCATCATGGAAAACTATTGATGTGTTCTCGAACTATGTTCATGCGTTCCATAGGAATTTTTTTGATAGAAACACGACGGCCTATATATCATATCCAGGTTCGTTTTAAGTGTTATTATCCTAAATTTTTAACTCTTCAAGAATCTTTGATGGAATGGGGGATCAAAGGGGTATCCTTTTAAAGATAAGTTACGGGCTGTGAGTGACGAGGTTACCTGGGGGATGTTACCCGGGTCTGCCAACCAAATCATCATTAAAGATAGCCTTATACAGTGCTTTTCAGATAAAACTATCCACCTTAAATAACTTTTGAACCTCTAATTTTTTGGAAAAAACGCAAAAACACGTCAATTAATATCTGAAGGGGGAGACATAATATCATATTAAAGGTTGCTGGAAAATGCACCCTCTCACCCCCTGTATCAACCCTTTATTTTTTTTAAATTACTTCCCCTTTTTTATTTTATATTTGGATTCTCCTTTTTGTACTGATTTCAAAAATGTATAATACCTTTGGCTTGAAGTGATTAGTTTATCCGATAGACAATTTTCCTGTTAACAAGACAGTATCTCCCTCACCTTAATTGACTCTAACAAAATAGGTTGTAGCATAATTTAAACTCTTTAAATATTTAACCGTACTATTTGTAGTACCTTCAAAAACCAAGAAACAAAAAAATTCATTTTTTATTCAAGTTTTTATCAAAGGTTTTCGATATCATTTTTACATTTGTTTTAATCGGTTAATAGCGACAATTTGTTATAACTTGTAAGTAACAGCTTATTTTGATACGTGTGCAATTTGATCGCTGAAATGGTGTACACTTTGCAAGAAAGAATCGAAATTGTAGGTTTATACTACAAAAATAATAATTGTGCAAGAGCTGCTGCTAGAATTTTTAATGAAACACACCACAATAGACATGCAACTCATAAGTGTGTGATTGAACTGATGCAGAAAAAATTAGAGCAAGAGGGTCAGTTTGCAATAAAAAACATAACCGACAGGAACTTGTAAATAAAAAAGCAATCCAAGTAGCTGTTTTAGGGCAAGTTAACTTAGACTCTTAACAATCACAGTCACTGTCAACAATAAGCAGAGCAATCGGTGTTTCATCTTCTACAGCCTTCCGAGTCCTCCATAAATTTAAGTTTTATCCATATAAAATTAAATTAGTACAAGAGTTAAATGAAGAAGATTTTGATCGTCGTCCCGAATGTTGCGAATTAATGATACAATGCATCATTAACAATCCACAATTGTTAAACAATATTTGCTTCTCGGATGAATGCTCATTCTCATTAAACGGTTTGGTGAACAGATATAATTGCCGATACTGGGCTGAGAGTGATCCACATATTGTACGCGAATTTCACACACAGCATCCTCAAAGGTTAAACGTATAGCTGTGGTATCCTACGTGATCACATTATCGGACCCTTCTTTATCACGGAAACTTAAATGGTGCATCGTATCTTGAATTATATAGGCAAGTGGTTGATCGTTAGAACAATAGTAGAAAATGATGATAACCTTTCCGATGATTTGGTTGTATTTCAACATGATGGAGCTTCTCCACACTTTGCTTTACCTGTGCGATAATTTTTAAACGAAACGTTTCCCGGTCCTTGGATAGGTAAAAGACGACAGATGATCGATTGGCCACCTAGGTCACCGGATTGAACACCCCTAGACTTCTTCTTATGGGAGTATTTAAAAACAAAAATTATGCTACTCAACCAGAATATCTAGATGATTTACAACAAAGAATAGAGGATGAATGTCGACAATTAAATGCAGACGTGTTAAGCAATGTCAGAGAAGAATTTCAAAATAGATTGTACTATTGTATGGAAGTGAAAGGCAGTCATTTTGAACAATTATTGTAAAAATTTTTAGTAGTGAAATGTTTGTTCTAAATGTGTGTAATAAAATTGTTAAAAAATAATTTTTTTTTCAATCCAATTTTCTTGCTTTTGTATTTACTTTTCTCATAAACTAATCACTTCAAGTATCATGTATTATACATTTCTAAAATCAGTACAAAAAGGAGAATCCAAATATAAATAAAAAAGGGGAAGTAATTTAAAAAAAAATAAAAGGTTGATATAGGGGGTGAGAGGGAGCATTTTCCAGCAACCTTAAATATGATATTATGCCTCCCCCTTCAGATATTAATTGACGTGTTTTTTGCGTTTTTTCCAAAAAATTAGAGGTTCAAAAGTTATTTAAGGTGGATAGTTTTATCTGAAAAGCACTGTATATATTCAGATAGCTAGTGTAGTCCAGTGTACCAAGGTTTTTAACTCCGAATTCCATCAACCTTCATCGATTTTCTTGAAACTTGAACCCTGAGTAGTGAATACCTTAAAAAGCAAAATCTACCCTAAGTAAAACTGTCCTTTTACCTTGGCGGTTGGTTTATGATGAAAATAACATCAAGAATTGATAGGAAAATATATTCTAAGGAAAAAAATCTACAGTTTTTTTAGAAACGTTAATACTTTCAGACTTATTTGTGATTGAAAATTTAAATTTCTCCAACACTGACTTCATTTTGCCACGTTAGGGGACTCGTTACTCCTTCTTCTTCTTATGGTGCCCTATCCAATTAGTGGATGTTGGCGAATTTCGAAATATATGACCCAGACAAGCAGTTTTTCTTCTTTTTATTATTGGCAGCAATTCTCGTTCTGTGCCCATTCGATTAAATACTTCGGACATTTGTTGTGTGATCTGTCCAGGGAATTTTAAGTAGTCTTCTAAATACCCACATTTCAAAGGCCTCCAATCGGTTTATCACATTGGCCTTTTGGTCCAAGTTTCTACAAAATCTAGCAGTACTCGTTACTCCATTTTACTGTAATTGCCAACTAGTCGGGTACGTAGAAACGTACGATAGAAACGTACGATAGAAATCCAGTTCAGTCTTCTCACAAGTCTTTCTGTTGAAAGGTAAACCTTGAAATACGTGTAGGAGAATGGTCAGAGACTCTAGTTGAATTAGCTTTTAAAAAACACAGAAGTTTTAGTCGTGAGAAGAACTTAACGTATTTAGTCACCTCGAAGAATGTGACATAGATAAAGGAAATTTAATTAAAGGCTAATATCTATTTATTGTTTTAGAGTTTTCTACGATGGAGATAGGATTATAAAACAGGGCGATGCAGCGGACGGTATGTACTTCGTAGAACAAGGTGAAGTTGCCATTAGTGTTTTAGACGATAGCGGTAAAGAGGTAGAGATCAACCGTATTAGTAAAGGAGGTTACTTTGGAGAGCTGGCATTGGTTACACATCGTCCTAGAGCTGCTTCTGCTTATTGCGATGGAGAAGTTAGATGTGCATGTAAGTATATTATTATCATATATCTTTTAAGTTCGTAGATAGCTGAGGATGCAGTAATTCTGTAATACATTTCATGGTTTTAAAGAAAATGGATAAATTCAATATTGAAAGAGTAAATCCGTTTAGCATTTAGTAACAATAATATAATACCAAACAACTGACAGAAATATTGTTCTTTTACAAAATGTTTAGTTTTTGACGTACAGTGTGATCATCTTTTGTGCAAAAGTCCGTTATATCTGTTGATATAAGAGATGCAAAATAAAGTTTTTACAAAAATAGAAGGTAGCTGAAAGCTACATACAGTTTTAAAATTAGTTACAAATATACAGGGTCGTCCATAACACTGTACTGCATAAAAGGTGTTTCTTAATGAAACACACAGTATTTTATTTTAAATTTAAAATCTGCTTCACTTGCTCGTTACAAGAATACAAAGTTGTGTTTTGTTATACAGGGTATTTAAAATATTATAACCAAATTTCAATAAAAATCGTAACGCTCTGTATAATTGAAAAGGGATACAAAAGTATCGCCTTGTTATAGCCATAGTTTTTAAATAATTGTCAATATTCATAAAAATTATTGATTTTGCTAATACTCTTTAAATCTCATATAGGGTAAGTCTAAAACACAAATAAATTATTTGCTCAGTATTTTTAAATGCATCGGCCTCTATTGTATATCACCATTGTAAATTAAAGTTAACTTAGTTTGATTTATCCCTAGTATTTCCTATGCTGTATATATCAGAATTGTTTGAATATGACAGGAATAATATTGCCGAATTCTACCAAAACTGTACTGACTGCCCTGAAATTGTGAAATGCGAAGTAGAACATGCTATAAATAATGCTAAAATTAGAAAATAATACACCAACTGAGTTGCTGAAAGTAATAGAGAATGATAACATAAAAGTAGTAGTAAGACTTTTTAATTCAATATATAACACCGGAGTGATTCCCCCAGATTGGCTCAAATCCATCTTTATCGCAATACCTAAAAAACACAATACGATAAAATGCACAGAATATCGATTAATTAGCCTAACAAGCCACACTCTTAAAATTTTCCTAAGAATACTGCACAACAGAATTAGACGCAATTTGGTTTTAGAAATGCTATGGGAACCAGGGAGACACTTTTTGCGCTTAACATCCTATTACAAAAATGCCGTGCCCAAAGAAAAGATGTATTTGCATGTTTCGTGGACTTCGAAAAGGCATTCGATAAAGTACAGCATGTAAAATTAATGCAAATACTGAAAAATATCGGAATAGATGACAAGGATATTCGTGTCATTAAAAATTTGTACTGGAATCAAACTGCTATCAAGGTTGCATTTTGTCGCCAACATTGTTCAATGTTTACTCGACCAGTTATTTAAAAAGGCACTCGAGATACAACCATATGGAATAAAAATCAACGGGGAACTTCTTAATGTGATTAGATATGCAGACGATACAGTAATTCTATCAGATAATATTGAAGGTCTTCAAATTCTGCTTGATCGTATTCACGAGGTAGGAGAGGAAATGGGCATTAAAATAAACTCAAACAAAACCAAATTTTGGTGTTTAGTCGTGACCCACATCCCGATGCAAAGCTTCAATTGAACGGAGTCCAAGTTGAGAAAGTTTACAAAATGACATACTTGGGAACTGTGATAACGGACCAACTAGATCCAGACATAGAAATAAAACGTAGAATAGCAATGACTAAAACTACTTTTGTGAAAATAAAGGCATTTCTTTGTAATAACCATCTCAGTTTAGAACTAAGGCAAAGAATGGTTAAGTGCTATGTTTGGTCTGTACTTTTATATAGTGCAGAAGTGTGGGTTCATAGACGAATGCTGAAGATACCTTGGACAACAAGAAAAACTAATGAAGAAGTACTAAGGAGCGTCAACAAAGACAGAGAACTGCTAAAGACCGTTAAACATCGAAAAATATCTTATCTTGGAAACATAGCAAGGGAAGTCGATATAAAATTTTACAACTGATTAACCGGTTAACCGGTTGTTAATAATTCTCATAAATAGTTTGTATACTTGACTGAGCAACGATATATGTCTCTAATTCTGTAGATCAAATTTTTTCTTTTTTTGTGTAAGAGTATTACTAGACTCTCGTTCCAGTCTTTAAGGATCTTGCTATTATAAAGACATCTATTAAATAGCTCTGTTAGTACAGGGATTGTTAATGTCTTGCTTGTTTTCAGGAGCTCGGCAATTATACCGTCGTGTCCTGAAGCTTTATTACTTTTTAGCTCTTTTAAAGCTCTTTCTATTTCTAATCCCTTTATTTTCGGTAATACTTCTGATCCCACGTTTTTTATTTTTCTTTTGACGTTCTCCTTTGTTGTTTCATTAGGCTGGCTTTGCGAGCTGTACAAGGATGTGTAGAAGTCTTCGACAATATTTGTTATTTTATATTTGTCCTTCTCTTCCTTATTGTTGGCGTCTTTAATTTTGATAATTTTTTGAATTCCCAGTGCGGGTCGACATTTTAAGCCACTTAAGCCTCATTAGCGGCTCAAAATTATTTCGTGGAAAAATATTTATAGAAATCTAAGTACTGGGCGATTTTTAAAATTTCATAAAATAATAAATCTTGACAAGATTCTAGCTATTCTCTAAGGGAAATTAAAAAGAAATTGTATAATATGACTCAAATTAGCTAAAGTATGCGTACACATTTTTAATATACTCTTAAATTACAGTTTTGGACGTGGAAGCATTTGAACGTTTGTTGGGTCCTTGCATGGAGATCATGAAGCGCAACATTACTGACTACGAAGAACAAATGCTCAAAATATTCGGCTCAAAGCAAAACATTAGGGACATCCGATGAAGGAAGACTAGCAGCGACCACCTCTGACAATAGCCCTATTAGCTTTTTTGTTTCCATTAGATGTCAGCAAGTAACAATTTACTGTTCGGCATGAAGGATGCAAAGCAAATAAAATCAAACATCAGGGGCTGTAAGTTTTTGTAACCTTATTCGGAGGATGGAATAGTCTAGTCATTGTATATAATTAATAACACTTAAAAAACTATGTTATGAATCTTGGTACCAAGTCCCTCGTGCTTTATTGTTCGGTGTAGGACAACGGGTTATCTGCTGGTAAGAAAACCTGTTGAAACAACATAATTTTATCAGCCATTTTCGATGTTGTGAATTTTCTCTGCCTATGTGTGAATCCCGGTTGACTGTAAATGTTATCTTTTTTTTTGTTTTTTAGGGTGACTATACAGAGTTACCTTATCCAACATACAATCTTAGATAAGTTATAATATTACAGATATTATTTATTTTTATTTTGTTGATTTTGTAGAGTATTATTTATATGAACGGCACTGGCCGTGTCTAGGATTCTGGCAAGATTAGAGAAAATTATTTTAAAATATATAGATATATATTTACTCCGGCTTCTAAAGCTGGTCTATTAGTAAACTGGTAGCTGGGTATATTTAAACAACTTTAGTATTGAGTATTCGAACTGAGCTGAAGAAAGAAATTGCTGGAAGGAGTGTTAAGGGATGAATATTTAATAATAAAAAGCTCAATGTGATAAAGCAATAGTACTTTATATAATTAATTGCATTGTATGAAATTCAGTGTTTCAGTTATATTTATTTTTTTATATATAAAAAAATCGATGCATGTTGAAAGGATTGGATAATGTAATTGTTTGTCCATTAGCATGTGACTTTTTGTGTAATAACTATAGATATTCTAATAATTCTTGAAGTGGTTCCGTTAATAATTTATTTTATGTTTTTGGTGTGATTAAATTCGCCGTAAGCTTCCAATAGTATGCGCATGGTCGAGATTTAATTTATGTCTTCTGTAAAAAGTTCGCGTTCCATAATAATTGAGGTATGTACGAAAAATCTATTAGCTTTTTCATTTAAGTTAACGAATTTTACCGGCCTATTGGTAAAAAGATTTGACTTAATGTACAATGAGCACATCCTCTAAAATTCAGCATTAAGTGGCCCACTGCTAATCACGCCACGATAGGTCATTGCTAGGTCTATGGTATATGCCAGCCACGTCATTAGGGTATTTATATGGAAACGGCCCTTTTACCCCACACGTTACAGCCAATAATGGCAGTGGACGTGTTAGTTTTCTTGGTAGTATATTTTCTTCAGTAATGTTATCAATCACTTGTCCTTTCGTCATCATTATTTTCTAGTACATCTATAACAATTAATGGAAAAGATTATGACAGTTATGTCATTTTCGATAGAAAGGTTTGTTATCATCGTATCAATTTTAACTCTTGAAGGTGCTGCTCGTAACAGTACAAGTGAACAATTCTCTTAGATTAGCTCCAAGAGATTCTTTTCAATATGTTCAATGTCTCACATGCCGTAGTTTTGTCAATGGTTAGTTACTTTATTCTTTCTGGAGTCCAATCAATACGCCTAAATGTCAAACGTCTCCAGTTTATTCATGCATTATTTGTAAACATTTACACCTCTAACGCATATAACGATTCAGAAAAAGATAACATCGCATCTGTCGTTCGGCTTCTTTTTACGTATCTCGTCAAAACGTTCAAACGTCATCCATCAAACTTCAACTGTCAAATCTTCTACGTCAACTGGCAGGCGTCATCCATCAACTGTCATATGTCAGTTATCAACCGCATGTCATTCTGTCTATAGTCCAAATCAGTTACGGAACAAACTTACGTTCTCCTACGCTAATCTCCAATGCTTTACAATAGATCTCCCGTCCGCATGTTCATTGCACATAATACATTTACGTCCACAGCTCTACATAGACCTAATTCGTCAAATATTTACCTTCGGTTTTAGTGTCCTCCATGATACCCACTACCGTCGATGAAAACGTGTCTCCTCGCTCCTTGATATTCGATTTCTAGTTATCAAAGTTATTCATGACTCTCGGCTCGAGTGATGGATATTAATAACACAAAGAAGTCGTCACTAATTTTAATTAAATAACTGTTTAAGGAACAGACGAAGAATAGGAGGCAGTCACTTATTTTTCCAAACAAAGTATTAAGTGCCTCGCCATTGATAACATCTACCTTTACCCTATTTCAATGGTGAGCTTAGATTTCAACTTAACTGTATTTTTTCATATCGCTAAACGAATTTTGGAACTCTTCCGATTATGAATGTAATGAAGATCCTTCTCTAAGTTATTCCATTCTTAATGGGACTAATTAGAGCAAAGGTTGGATCACTTGAGAGAGGGAAAATTTTGAAGACGGTGGGAAAAACTGGCATGCTTTGATGTACGGCTAGGTAGACAGGTGAGACAAATGGGTAGGTGTGACCTGTCATTTCGCCTTCTGTTCATTTGTCTGGTTAAAACGTTCAAACGTCATCTATCAAACGCCAACTGTCAAATATCCTACGTTAATTGGCATACGTCCTCCATCAATTGTCATGCGTCAACTGTCATCCGCCAGGTCGTTCTTTGTTTATGTCTAAATCTAATTTGTCAAATATTTACTTTCAACTTTGAGGCTAGTATTAACGGAAAGAAGTCGCAGAATGATCCACTAATTTGAATTAAATGATTGTTAAAGGCGCAGACGAAGAATGGGGGGCGGTCATTTGTTTTTATAAACAAAATATTAATTGTTTCGCCATTGATAACATGCATCGATTTTTTATTTTATAATTTTTTATTCTTTGGCACTTTAATCATATGCTAAATTTACTGGTACGTTAATGTCAATGCTTTCCTGAGTTGTAATGTTCTATGACACGACCTAGTCTTTTCATAGGTTGTCTGTTTATGAGTACTGTTCATATAAATTTCAAGTGTGCAGTCTCTATTTTCTGATATAATAATTGCCAGTTAAGAAGAACTAACACTGGCCATGATTCTTAATAAAGTTTCAAGTCGCGTAGTTTTTTACTTGTTTTTATCATTCATATTGGACATTTCTCAGCCAGTTTTTGCTAATTATTCCTTTGTTTTGGTCTTTTACCTTCTTTCTGTCTTGAAACTTTTGTGAAGCCAATTGTAACCCACCATTATTTCGATTTGATGGATGGAATTGTAGCACTCCTTATTGGCCGAATCTAGTATATACATTTCTTAGAATTTTCCTCTTTCATTTCATTTTTATCCCATTTTTGAATTTCCCGTTTTAAATCCATATAAAACTAGCGATCTAGATTCTAATATTTCCCGAAGTCCGCAATATATCAATCAATCACGAAATATATAAAACTAAAACCAATTTTTTCTGCTGAAGATCGTGCTTTATTTAATTTTTCAAATGTATGGGTATCGTGCCAAAAAATAACCTCAAATTTCAGTATATAATTAAATATACTGAATAACATTAACACAAGTAAAATTGACTTTATTTTAACTTCACTTCTGCACAAAATTCTCTATATAATTCTAGTCAAGACTAGGAATGACTTCAGAAATTTTGATCGTCGGTGCAGAGAGACGACTGAGAAAGTTTTCGGATAGAAAAAGATGGATGAACGCCGGGATTCGCCTACGCGATTTTTAAAAGTAGTTTACAGGTCGAGTTTACAGGTCGATTTTAGTATTTCTTAAGTCATTACTGGTTTTGACAAAGGATACCTACTTTATACTTTTAAATTGTTGCTCAATTAGTTATAACAATTAAAAACTATAATCGCTATGAGTTTTAGATACAAATTTTAGTAATATTGCTTTATTGGTAATTCATGTGCAATATTTAGACCTCAATAATAAAATATGTGCCTAATAAAAGTTTTTCGGAAATAAAATGAATAAATACTACAATAATTTTCGATCATTAACTAACTTAAGAGCAATTATAGTGAAACGAACTGCCATAATTTTATTGTTTTTAATTTTGTTGTTGTTTTTAAATATTTATTATTATAATTTTGTGTTATAAACTATTGCTAGGGACTTAGCAAAAATTTTAAAGTAATTTAAAAAGCAACGTCCATTATCTATACTTTTTTTAGGAAGAAGTCCGTTTCCTAAGCTAGTATTATTAATTTTAGTTAACTCTAGTCCACTATAGGAATCTCTTGTACAGTTACTGAAGAAAAAAACTCTGTATACTCACTCTCAAAAAGTGGTTACACTGTTTCCTGTTTTTATTTATTGAATTCCTTTAACTAAATAAACATGTAATGAATCTCGACGTTATTGTTATGTTCCTTGCAAAACATTTAGTTTTACTGAAATATTTAATGCTATGGTGGAATCTCTGGATGTCAAGGTAATTTGCATTATCTTTGTTGTACAGAAATATTGTAACGGGAATCAAACTGACGATTGGAGTTATTCGTACTTGTATTTAAACGTAATACAAATAATGTTATAACATTCTATAACGTATTGCTTAAAAACTACCAACTCCGTCATAATAGCATTCTTTATCAAATAAATAAATTCTAGGGATTTCTGGTGAAGACCAGGTGTTCGATAATATGTGGGTGACAGTGAAATTGTAAGTTATTTATCCGACCGGTATACAGGTATCAACTTCGTGACAATTTACTCTGAAAATAATTTGAATCAGCCTAAGAGGAATATGGTGAGCGAATATAAAGAAATGGCGCATAAATTACCTTCGGATACTCTTTGGCGCTATGGGTTTTGTTTCCAATGCCTACAATTTCGCCCAATCTGCTGAAGGGTCTCCACTGTCTCAACGAGCTGTGTATTTCATACATATACTGTGTGGAAGGCATCGGCTGAGACGATTCCACTGAAATATAAAAATTTATAGCAAAAACTACATGATTTGGCTCTGCAAACTATTAGTACTTCAAAGTAGAGTTCAACTTCATTGTGCGGAGGCAAAAATTGAGGCTTTTGGGAAATGGTGCTACAATTTGAGAGTGTTGTGTAAGACTAATAATTAGACTGAGACTAATTCTGTTCAAAATTAGTAGGAATGAAGATACCAAAAAAATATTAAACCAATACAAGCTAGAATATATGGATCACATCGAATTGAACAAACCATATCTGACCTGGATCAGTTGTAGATTGACGAGTCATTTGACCTTTGTAAATTCTCCACACTGCGACCTGAAAAATTTTGTGTATACCCTACATCCGGATAGCTTACCAACGAGCCTTTCTTTTATCCTATCGAGTCTTTAAACCTTTTCCTTGCTGCATCGCTTCCTCTTGCTCGCTAGACTCCTTCATTAGACTCTCTTCATTTTAGGAATATGACTGGAACTGCTTTGATTGCTTCTATACTATTCTTTTCTTCTCTCTGCAGAAAGCTAATGAAGTCTGGGTGACGTCTGAACCAATTCGATCGTGCTCACCTCATAGAATTAGTGATTCGATTATGATGAGCCCTCTTCACCACGGTAATGTCTCAACCTCGGATGTGGCTGGGTCAGTTTGTTCTGAAAGGAAAAGTTTATGACGCAAGAGGATCTGAAAGAAAACAAATTTACTAACAAAAGCTAAGAAAACTTGATTTCTGAGCTCAGCGGTTGTCTACATTGTCGGTCCAAGCGTGTCCTGTATCAATCTTAGCCGAGACCTGACATGAAGTCTTCGTTCTCCAAAGAACGGACATAAAGTCCATCCTACTAAGTGGATTCCTATAATTTGGCTATCGGCGGCTATAATAGTGGTCTTATCGGCGTTTTTGAAGATCTATATCTTCGACCAGGAAACTACAGAGCTGATCACTGTTAAGTACAGTCGCTTATTAGTTCTTCTAGAAAAATTTCTCAATTTCGGTTAGTTTCGTAAATTAAATAGACATATTCTTTCAGCTCCTCTACAAGTCTGATTTCGTTATTAATTTCCACAACATTTGTAACGGATATGAAGTTCAGAAATAATTATTCAATTTATCTTTTCTGCTAAGACGGATTTTAATTCAAACATAAACTACATAGTTGCCAGAATATTAAAAAATTATGTACCAACTGAATCAAATCCAAACTATTTGTGTATAGTATTAGTTGTTGTGTAAAAGCATATTCATATTTTTTAAATTTGCCAGTAGTATTTCTGATATATATTTATAATTAAAAAGTTTATAAAATACAACAAAATAGCTGGAAATATAATATGAAAATTCATAATTTACATCTAAAGATATTTTGTATCAATAAAATAGACAAATACACGAATAATTACATCAAATCTCTAAGAAACCACCATAGCATTAATATTTTCGATTTAACTTACTTTAGTACAAAGATATAATACAACAATGTTGTAAGTGTTTAAAGTGCGACATTTTCAAAATCTTTAGTGGGACGCCTAATTTTTATTTTAAATATTCTACTTACTGCGCCATGTAGTTTAAATTTTGATAGATACTGCTTACTTGATCGTTGCAAAATAAAATCTATCATACTAATAAGTAGCATTTTGTAGCTAGCGAATTGTCAAAAGGCAAAATTGTCCATATCTAAGTGAAATATCATTCAGTGAGTATTGATATTATTACTAGTATTATTATATTCAAAGATATATACAGCAATACAGCTATGTTTTTATAAAATAGGATACTCTAAACACACAGAGGCTCAAATAATACATTATGAGTGAATATCTAGAAGATTTTGACAATGTCTCACCTTTTATTCGATTTCAATTATTGTACCTTTTATTGTGTTCTGTTTACTTTGTGAATTGGAAAAAATAAAGTTAAACTTAATTGTTCGGTCACATGGTAAAGAATAAAATTTTAGAAGATTAGATAATTTTTGGACCATATGTAGATAGGTATTTCAGTTAAAGAATTCATTATGCACGGACAAGTAACTCGTGTTTAAAAAAGTAATATAAACGAGCTGGTATATAAATCGTCAAATCATCAGTTCTTATCAGATTCAAATATCAGTAACAATTTTTATATCATGAATGTGTTGCTTGTGTGAGTCCATTTCAAATAGGTAAAGAAATAATAAATAAGACTTACTCACAATCAATTTAATTTAACTATCAAGACGACCGGTTTTCGCTTTCTACAATATGCAAAGCATCTTCAGGTCTCGATACAAAGTTAAATAAATTTAATAGAGTACCGGCATCATTTATTTAACTTTGTATCGAGACCTGAAGATGCTTTGCATATTGTAGAAAGCGAAACCGGTCGTCTGGATAGTTAAATTAAATTGATTGTGAAAGTCTTATTTATTATTTTTTTACCTAACAATTTTTATCTTTAATTTTGGATCTCATTATGTTACAGCGCGGTGTTTGACGGAGTTGTGTAACCTTGTATTTTGACAGAATCTTTTTCATGAGGTTCCTTGAATGTGCTGAAGCCTTATCCTAGTGAAAGCTTGTGCCAAAATTTGTTGCACTAGTTTCAATGAATGCGCTGTGGCACTATCGTGATCAGAAACCAGCCATCGCATGCCCAAATATGAAACCAACTGTTTAGAATTTAAAAGTAAAATTCTTTATTCATGGTGTGACCTCTTGAAGTGCATCAAGATACCCGCTGAAACGAATGCTTGCAGCTTGCATTGGGAAAATTATTGTTTCGGTTCGCTGTCATATCCATAACACATACTCTTTTTAGCATATTTTTATCACCAGCGTCCATTTCCAAGTTGCTTAGAGACTTCTAAGTGAATGTCTTTTTTTGCTTCGCCTAAGCAATTTTGAAATAAATTTGTCACAAGTCACTCTTAAATTCTCGAAACATAAAGGCGGAACTACACCATTCAAATTGGTTGAAAAAATGGTGGATAATTCAACTAAAAAAACCAAAATGACCATGTGTTTTGCAATTCAATAAAAGGCTCAACAACATTGAAACGTCTGAAATGGAGTTGAGATAAATTTCTACCTACGTTCCTTCGATTTTAACCAAACTGGGATGGATTCAACCACATTTACTCAACTATACAAGTTTTTGTCGTTGGTTCGGAGTCAACCATTTATGTTCATCGGAGTTTAGAATCTTTCATTTGACTTGTTGTTATAATATGAGGGTTCCGGTGACGGGTAAGTTTTCCGAATCATCTACAATGTTCAAACCGAATTGCCGTTGTGAGTGAGAGGTTTTCCGCCTTTATTTTCCGAGAATTACACAGAGTGACTGATGACAATTTATTTCAAAATTGCTGTAGGCGGAAGCAACTATAAGTTCTCTAAGGCAACTTGAAATGGTATCACTTATGATAAAAAGATTATGCAAAAAGGAGAAGTATGTGTTTATATGGATTTGACAGCGAACCGAAACATAGAGTTCTCCAATGCAAGCATCCTCGTTTCAGCTGGGGTGTCTTGGATGCAGGGGCGGTGGTGGTGGGGGGGTTGCTAGAGGGTCGACAACATGCAATAAAGAATTACTTTTAAATGCTAAAACTGTTGGTTTTCATATATTGGTAGTGCATGCTGTTTCTTGATCACGAGAGTTGAGCGCGAGCCGTGCGTCATTCACAATTGCAAGAAAAAAGACTAGTGCAACAAAGTTTTACACAAGCTTTCACTAGGATAAGACACACACACACAATCCAGCCCATGCAAGGAAACCTCAGAAAAAGATTCTGTCAAGAATATCACAGTTGTCTTAAAACGGACAAAACCCTTTCTCTCCACTGACGACAAACAGCGGCTGAACGGCTGGGGTATTGAGGGGAGGGTAGGTGTGAATGAGTAAAAGATAAAATATGAAAAAATATTGGTTCGGACGTTATAAAGTACTAAACGACCCAATAAACAAAAACGAAAAAGCAAAAATCCAACTACACATAAAAAAAAAAAAAATAAAAAAATAAAATAATAAAAGAATAGACCAGCTATTATTACACCGTGGTGTAAAAAAAAAAAAAAATCATATAATGACGTACGCAAGCATTCTCAAAGATCCATCCCATCCAACACCCTTTACTAAACATACCCAATACTGTTCAACAATACTGCAATCTAACAATCCCCCAATCTCTTTATTCACAGACAAACTAAATCCACATATTTTTTTTTTTACATATCACTTAAAAAAAAAAAAAATAAAAAAAAACAAAAAAACTAAAATATTTTATATTTAAATTTTTTAATAATAAATTTTAAACAATCCAAACGACCGGTTTTCGCTTTCTACAAAACTGTATACGCTATGATAAATGGCATCCAAGCTCTTCTTCCAAGGTCTCGATTACAAAGTTTAAAACTAACCTGAGTGCCGGTACTCTATTAAATTTATTTAACTTTGTATCGAGGCCTGAAGATGCTTTGCATATTGTAGAAAGCGAAAACCGGTCGTCTGATATGTTAAATTAAATTGATTGTGAGTAATTCTTATTATTATTTCTTTACCTATTTGAAATGGACTCACACAAACAACACTATTCATGATATAAAAAATTGTTACTGATATTTTGAATGCTGATAAAGAACTGATGATTTGACGATTTATATACAGCTCGTTTATAATACTTTTTTAAACACGAGTTACTTGTCCGTGCATAAATGAATTCTTTAACTGAAATATCCTATCTACATATGGTCCAAAAATTATCTAATCTCTAAAATTTTATTCTTTACCCATGTGACCGAACAATTAAGTTTAACTTTATTTTTTCCAATTCACAAAGTAAACAGAACACAATAAAAGGTACAATAATTGAAATCGAATAAAAGGTGAGACATTGTCAAAATCTTCTAGATATTCACTCCATAATGTATTATTTCAGCCTCGGTATGTTTAGAGTATCCTATTTTATAAAAAACAATAGCTGTATATATCTTTGAATATAAGAATACTAGTAATAATATCAATACTCACTGAATGATATTTCACTTAGATTATGGACAATATTTGCCTTTTGACAATTCGCTTAGCTACAAAATGCTACTGTAATAGTATGATATGTTTTATTTTGCAACGATCAAGTAAGCAGTATCTATCAAAATTTAAACTACATGGCGCAGTAAGTAGAATATTTAAAATAAAAATTAGGCGTACCCACTAAAGATTTTGAAAAATGTCGCACTTTAAACATCTTACAACATTGTTGTATTATATCTTTGTACTAAATAAGTAAATCGAAGGCCCGCGTAGCGCAAGTCGGTAAAGTGAAGTGTGCTTGCCCTTGCCTCGCATGCCCGGTGGTCCGGGAAGTTCGAAATCCTACCGCCGGCAAGAACAACTAGTATAACAACTTTTAAAAAAATGTCCTATAGGCCCCAGGGTCGACTCAGCCTGAAAAAAATTAGTACCTTGGTGTAAAACCCCCACAGTTAGGGGTAAATAATATAGTGCGGTTGAAGGCCGTAGGCACAGGCCATGTTCCCTTCCTTGTAAACCGAAGGCCCCTAGATATAGCAACTACCCCTGAATACCCAAAGCCGCGAGCGTATAAAACGGAACTATATATTATTAGTTAAATCGAGAAATATAATGCTATGGTGGTTTCTTAGAGATTATGATGTAATTATTCGTGTATTTGTCTATTTTATTGATACAAAAATCTTTAGATGTAAATTATGAAAATTTCATATTATATTTCCAGCTATTTTGTTGTATTTATAAACTTTTTAATTATAAATATATAATCAAAAATACTACTGGCAAATTAAAAGAGTATGAATATGCTTTTACACAACAACTAATACTATACACAAATAGGTTGGATTTGATTCAGTGGTACATAATTTTTTAATATTTCTGGCAACTATGTAGTTTAAGTTTGAATTAAAATCCGTCTTAGCAGAAAAGTATAAATTGAAATAAATATTTCTGAACTTCATATCCGTTACAAATGTTGTGGAATTTAATAACGAAATCAACTTGTTAGAAGGAGCTGAAAGAATATGTCTATTTTAATTTACGAAACTAAACCGAAATTCAGAATTTTTTCTAGAAGAAATAATAGGAGACTGTACTTAACAGTGATCAGCTCTGTAGTTTCCTGGTCGAAGATATAGATCTTCAGAAACGCCGATAAGACCACTATTATAGCCGCCGATAGCTCCAAATTATAGAATCCACTTAGTAGGATGGACTTTAGGTCCGTTCTTTGGAGAACGAAGACTTCATGTTAGGTCTCGGCTAAGATTGATACAGGACACGCTTGGACCGACGAATGTAGACAACCGCTGAGCTCAGAAATCAAGTTTCCTTAGCTTTTAGTTAGTAAATTTGTTTTCTTTTTCAGATCCTCTTGCGTCATAAACTTTTCCTTTCAGAACAAACTGACCAGCCACATCCGAGTTGAGACATTGCCGTGGTGAAGAGGCTATCATAATCGAATCACTAATTCTATGAGGTGAGCGCGATCGAATTGGCTTCAGACGGTCACCCAGACTTCTTAGCTTTCTGCAGAGAGAAAAAAGAATAGTATTGAAGCAATCAAAGCAATTCCAGTCATATATTCCTAAAATGAAGAGAGTCTAATAAAGGAGTCAAGCGAGCAAGCGGAAGCGATGCAGCAAGGAAAAGGTTAAAGACCGATAGGATAAAAAAAGGCTCGTTGGTAAGCTATCCGGATGTAGGGTATACACAAAAGATTTTTCAGGTACGCAGTGTGAAATTTACAAAGGTCAAATGACTCGTCAAATCTACAACTGATCCAGGTCAGATATGGTTTGTTCAATTCGAATGTATCCATATATCAGCTTGTGTTGGTTTATATATTTTTTTGGTATCTTCATTCCTGACTAATTCTGAACAGAATTAGTCATCGCCTAATTATTAGTCTTACACAAACACTCTCAAATTGTAGCACAATTTCCCAAAAGCCTCAATTTTTGCCTCCGCACAATGAAGTTGACTCTACTTTGAAGTACTAATAGTTGCAGAGCCAAATCATGTGTATTTTTGCTATAATTTTTATTTCAGTGGAATCGTCTCAGCCGATGCGTTCACAAGTATATGTATAAATACACCAGTCGATTGAGACAGTGGAGACCCTTCAGCAGATTGGGCGAAATTGTAGGCATTGGAAACAAAACCCATAGCGCCAAAGGATATCCGAAGGTAATTTATGCGCCATTTCTTATATTCGCTCACCATATTCCTCTTAGGCTGATTCAAATTATTTCAGAGTAAATTGTCACGAAGTTGATACACTGTATATAACGTCGGATAAATAACTTACAAATTTCACTGTCACCCACATATTATCGAACACCTAGGTCTTCACCCAGAGAAATCCCTAGAATTTATTTATTTGATAAAGAATGCTATTATGAGACGGAGTTGATAGTTATTAAGCAATATATTAT